>CM077148.1:177296708-177624217 GCA_039583875.1 Platanthera guangdongensis
CGGCCGGGAGAGAGGGGCGAACAAGCAGTGACCTCGAATCGCTGGCATCGCCGTTCCTCAGGTGAAAATCCGGCACCGGCGGGTCCTCAAACGCCGACAACACAACCCTAGCGGCACTCATCCCCCCAAAATTTCTTCCATCTCTCTCTCCCGTTGAGAAATAAGTAGGTATAAGTGGGAAAACTTATACCCATGAGCCATTCTTTTAGGCTATATTTATATATGTCGCAATCTGTTATTGGCTAGTCGTACCCCAAAATCTGCTAATTATTCGTGTATTTTTGAAATACATATTGTATATGCAATTTCAGGAAAAATGTTTAACACGAAAGTTGTAAATCTCGACGAGATATACAACTTTCGTGTTGAACACTTTTCCTGAAATTGCATGTACGAGACATATTTCTGAAAGACGCAAAACGTGAGCATATTTGCAAAGTACGTCTTTTACATGTATTTTTAGGAAAAGTGCTCAACACAAAAGCTTTCGTGTTGAGCACTTTTCCTACAATTGTATGTACAAAACGTATTTCAAAAAGATGTGAAAAGTTATGAGATTTTGGGATGTGACTAGCCAATAACGGGTTGCGGTTAATAATCGTCATATATATATTTGGTTTGACGGTGGCGGGTACATCCGGTGGGTCGAAACGTCACTTTCGAACATGAGGGGGAGGTGGGGGTCGAAACATAGCGGATCGGGGTCGTTTCCTCCTTGCTGCGGGTGCAAACGCCACCGACGGCAATTTGTTTACCCGTCGTCTGACGGCGTTTGCTCCAAAGGGAAGCGGCAAAACGCCGAACCAAACGAAGCCTTAGAAGTGAAGGGCACCTTTTGCACTGTACCGTAAAGTGCAACATTCTCATTTTGATAAGTGGAGATTTAGAATCTAATGGCTATGATTATTTCTTCATTGTGCAAATGAGAAAAAAAGAAAATAAATGGTGTGCTCCTTTCCCGCCAATCCTTCTTCGTCTGTTGTGGGAATTCACTCTACTCTTCTCCTTCTTTTCCGTTCTCCCAAGCAATCATCCATGACAGTACCAAAAAGTCGTCGAATGTAGCGTACAGGAGGGAATGCAGTCGGCAATGGTGGACCGGAGGAGAGAGAGGAGCAGTTTGGGGAGAGAAAAAATTAAGATAAAAAGAAGACAATTTAACATGCTTAACTATTACAATGTTGTACATCTATATATACACAACAACCTAATCCTACTTGACCGTTGGTATACACAAGGCTACATAAATGGCTACGGGGCAACAAATATATTGATATTAATAAAAGGCTACTTATACGGCTACATTTCCTGCCCTGCCCGATTTCGCTGCCCCATTCGTACAAAGCTGCTCGAGTTTCTTCTCTTGCTTTAAATGGTTTTCATTGTTGGATTTGAGTAAACCCTAGCTTCCATATTTCTCCTTTTCTTGCTTGTGAGAGAACGATGTCGACGAGGAACTTTGGGAATCTTTCGCAGGCGGTGGAGTAAGGTGGCTGCCACACGATGAGAACGACGAAGTCCGCTGTTGGAAAAGTTTTTTTAGAATTGGGCAAATCTAATTTGTATGATAGTTCTCCTATCCTTTCCAAAATCTTAAATGGCCCAAAAAATCGCGGGAATCGTTTACATTTGTTTGTGTGCATGAGCAATTGGTGATAAGGGTGCAATCTTAACAACGACAAATCTCCTATTTGGAGGGATATATCTTTTCTTTTCTTGTCTACGTTTACTTTCATTTTATTCTGGCCTTGTTGTAAATGATGTTGTAATTGTCTAATAAGCTAGTCTCTGGGTATATACTGTTATAAAACATGGGTGGTCGACATTCCACCAGCCTGATTATATAGGAAATTTGATGGGGGGTCGGCCAATCATGACTTAATAGGGAGACATACCTGTTGCGCTGTGATAACTAATGTTATAGTGGTATTCAACTCATCTTAAAAGATGGGCTCAGTGTTGTGGATGCTGATAAGCAAATATCTGCAGATACTGGTTAATACAACGATTAACGCACTCGGTCTAACCATCAGTCTGAGGATTGTGGGCTAAACTAAAATGAAGATTTGTGTCATTAGTTTTAAAAAAAGTCATCCAAAAGTGCTTAAAAATAGAGACGCAATCCAAAACAATTGTTTCGGGGAGTCAGCGAATTTTCCCACAATATTCTCAAAATACTTGGGCCACTATAGGCGCAGTGTATTTAGTGGGCAAAAGGGCAAAATGTGCTCCTTTAGTTAGTCTATCACCCATTGTTAATATTGTAGTGTACGTTTTTGATTTAGGCATGTGTGTAATAAAATCGATGAAAATATCAGCCCAAATTTGGGTTTGGATATGTAATGGTTGTAACTTACCATATGGTAAGTCATTATGATCCTTTGCCTTCTGGCATAAGTCGTAGTGTTGAATATAACTGTGGACGTCCTTGTGCATATTAGGCCAATAATAGTAATGTCCTAAATGATGATAGGTTGTTGTGACTCCGGATTGACCTCCCACTTGTTAGTGTATATTTGGACGAATAACGGGTTCGAAGGCATAACGGGTCAGTTCGGACATATGTAGATCTGATAATCAAAGAAACTCTTTGGCTTTGCCTATTTATACCCACCTAGGGGCAACGAGTGAGGGATTCCACTTTGATTACCACTCGAATGCTTCGAGCGACAATCACATTCTCGAAATTAAGCCCTCGTTACTCGTAACCGTTCGGAAACCGTTCTCTCATTTTTCCATCGCTGAAATCGGCAGAAATCGTCGTCGTTCTTGCGATATCCGGAGCCGCTGCTTGCTAAAATCGGGGAGTGAAAGTTATGAGGATAGATCTTAACTTAACTAATTAGAGTTATATACTAAGTAACGCAAATCACAGCACAAAAAATAAAGCAGGAAGATCAAGCAACACAGAAGACACAAGGAATTTATAGTGATTCCCCAACCTGGGTACATCCACTCTTCTACCACCATGGTAGGAATCCACTCAGAGTTTTGATCAGGTGCCTGACACCAATGAGTTTTTGATCAGGTGCTCAAAAACCAAACTTCAAGTCTTTTGATCAGGTGACTTGCAACCAGGAATAACTTTTGAAGGGAGTTATAACCATTTATACTGTGGTGGGATGAGAGTGATGTTGTCTTCTCTGTCAACAGTCCAAGAGAAGACTTAAGTGGATATGATGTTAGCAAAGGGCTCCCCATGAGATGTTGAATGGTTCGGGAAGATGGAGCTTTGCTTCAGGGTAATAGGCCTTCAGATTGATGATGTCTCCAGCAAGCTTCTTAGACTGATATTGATTGTGTGTCTCTTGAGAAGCCTGGAGCAGATGGAGAAATCTGATGAATATGTTGTTTGCAGAGTTCCTCCTTCTCTGTAAAAGGAAAGGCCTTCATTGTATCTCTACACACTGCTGTATTCTGTGTGTCTGTTTTCCTGTGTATCTCTCTGTCTTCTTTTTTTTTCTGTATCTATCTTCTTGTCTCTTTTATATTTTCTTTGTCCCGACTTTCCAACATTTGAATTTTGTTTCTCTTGATAACGGATGAATCATTCCCGAGAGTAGAATATACTTTGGGAATTGATCCTGAATTAACTCCTGAAACAACCCATGTTTAATGCAACATTTGAACGGCTATTTGCATATTGACTGTAATTAATTCTTGAGTTGATCTGCCAACTGTCAATAAATAGGCCTGGAATAACTGCACAGAATTCGTCGACCTGAGTTCGCAGATCGTCGAGCTCAGCTTCTATTTCGTCGAGCTGAGAATCTATCTTGAGTTTCTCGATCGTCGACCTGAGCTCGGAGTTCGTCGAGCTCTGCTGGAATTCGTCGAGCTGAATTTCTTGCTTGAGACCAGAGTTCGTCGACCTGAGTTCAGAGCGGGAACTCATAATTCGTCGACCTGAGTTCGACGTTCGACAGTTCGACTATCGTCGAACTGATTTTCTGACTGAACTGCATTTCTTGGAATTCTTCTAAGGCAAATCTGGAAATAAACATATGACCCATAACTATACATTTTGGGTTAATCTAAGAAAACCTAATAGCGATCTTTGCCTAAATCATAACTGGGGTTCCAATAGGGAGGAAGAAAGGTTTATAGCGGCTGGTTTCGATCAAGAAAGACCGAGAAATCGCGCCGTGGACATTGGTGATCGATCAGGAAGGAGGAAGCGCCGCCTGGAGTTAGATCCGCCACCGCTAGAAACGCCGCCCCCGTTTCTGCTGTGCGATTTAGGCCAGATTGAAGAAGAGGAAGTCGCTGTCATCCGCCGCTGTCGTCCGCCACTCATATGCGTGGTTTCCACTCCTCTGTGTGAATCGACTGCAAGGACAAGCCGCTCTTGTGTGTTGTTGCCGGTCGGGAGAAAAAAACTTCCATCTTGTCGCTGTTCTCCTGCTTTCACCGTCAGTAAGAAGGGATAAACCCATGTCGCTCTTGTAATTTATAATCGAGATTTCTTGTGCCTGAAAGGAAGAAGCCGACAGTTTTTTTTACTAAATTCCTCTGTGTGCCGCTAAAATCGAAAAAATGTGTTAAATTAAAACCTTGTGTCCTTCTTCCTTTATTTGGTGGTGGTGCAAAAGTTGCGGCCAACAATTTTTTTATGGAGAAGAAAGTTACAAGAATTGTTTAGATCTCGGAAGTTTAATTATCCATTCTTGTGAAAGAAGAAAAGCTGCCCTTTTGCTGTGACGGGAAACTGCCATATTCGTTTAGAGAAATTAAGGCACTACACTGATCAAGTCTTCAAGTTGTCTGCAACTTAGAGAAAGATCAGAGGAAGTGACAAGATGATGAAAGGAAATAACTTCTCATCTCCAGTGCCTATGATAAAACTGGAGAAATTTATGGTGACTGAGTTCAACGACTAGAAGTTGAATACCCAATTTGGAACAAACTACCTGAACGTGTTCTACACAGTTCAGTCTGATTGTGCTGAAGTTTCTGGGACTGATGATGAAGCTCAGTGGGTCTACGATGAGGACTTCTATCGCGACTATCTGCTGAACTGCCTGTCCTCTAGCCTGGCGAAGACGTACATCAAGAAGAAGACTACCAAGGAAATCTGGGAGGCACTAGAGGAACACTTCAGGCAAGTGGAGGATCTGTCCAAGGCACACTTGGTGGACAAATTCCATTCCTTCATATTCGACGAGGAGATGACGATTCTCATCTAGAAAGAAGCCATTGATGAAGAGATGAACTCTTTGCTTCAAAATAACACCTGGACGTTGGTTGATAAGCCAAAATGGGCTAAAACTATAGGATGTATGTGAGTTTTGAAAAAGAAGCTCAATCCAGATGGTAGCAAAGCTAAGTATAAAGCACGTCTGATGGCTAAAGGTTTCACACAATTTAGTGGGGTAGATTACTTTGATGTATATTCATCATTGTGTCACTTAGTAACCATTAGAATACTCCTTTCTATTGTGTCTATTGAGAACCTTATTGTTCATCAAATGGATGTTAAGACTGCATTTTTGAATGAAGATCTGACCAAAGAAATATACATGAGTCAACCTGAAAGTTTCATAGTAGATGGTCATGAAAGTAAGATTTGTAAGTTAATCAAGTCGCTATACGGACTAAAATAAGCACCAAAATTATGACATGATAAGTTTGACTATAGTGTAAGGAACATGAGATTCATGTCGAGTCTCTCGGACAAATGTCTTTACATACATCATAGATCGAACAAAGTCGTTATGATATGCTTGTATGTGGATGATATGCTGATTCTTAGTTTTGATCAATCCATAGTGGATGACATTAAGTCAGAACTAATGAAGGAGTTTAACATTAAAGACCTAGGTGTAGCTGAGACTATACTAGGCATGCAAATGAGCTTTGGGAAAAATGGCATTTCCCTAAGTCAAAGTCACTACATAAAGTTCATTTTGGATACGTAGGGATACAGTGAACGCAGAGCAATGGATACACCTTACGATTATAATAATCTATTGAAGCTCAATGCTAGAGATACGATTAGACAGTTAGATTATGCTAAACTGATTAGTAGTCTCATATATACTATGGTCTGCACAAGACCTGACATAGCATTTACGGTCGGTATGTTAAGCAGATTCACTTGTAATCCTAGCCAAGACCATTGGGATGCCCTCGATAGGCTTATGCGATACCTAAAGCACACTCAAACGTATGCTTTATTTTATTATGGTTATCCTCCAATTTTGGAAGAATACTTTGATGCATCATGGTCTCAGAAATCAACAACAGCAAGTCCACTAGTGGATATATATTTACACTAGGAGCAACTATAGCCTGAAAGTCCAAGAGGCAATCATGTATTACACTATCTTCTATGGAATCCTAACTCTACGCTCTAGCTTCAACGTGCAAAGAAGTAGAGTGGATAAGAGATTTGGTGATAGACATTCCACTATCGAGCCTAAAATTGAGTTCTATTGCAATTTACTGTGACAATCAGACTACTAAAACGATTATTACGAACACTTTGTTCAATAGCAAAAAAGACAACTATGGATGAAACAAGCATGGTTGACTTCTCTCACGAGTCAAGGGATTATGACCCTTATGGATGTGAGATCAAAAGATAATGTTGCAGTTGTCTTAATAAAGGGTTTAAATAGAGTTCTCACGATAAAACATCGGGGGAGATGTGATTAAAGTACATAGAAAGGGCGTGTAGCCGTTGAGCCTACGTATGTGGTGATGAGTGCTTAAATGCACATTATCTGTGTCGTTTGGTTATCACCAGAGCAATGTTTATCACACACTGTTTATCAAACATAAGACTGGGAAACTCACTGTGCTCATTGTATATGATGATGATATAATCATAACAGGTGATGATGTGGAAGAAATCCAAAATCTAAAATGGAAACTGGCTAGCGAGTTTGAGGTCAAGGACCTGGGAAAACTCAGGTACTTCTTTGGTATTGAGGTCGCAAGATCTAAGCAGATAATCTTCATCTCTCGGATAAAATATACTCTGGACCTCCTTGAGAAGGCGATGATGAGTGAATGTAGACCAGCTGATGCCGTAATTGAAGCAAACCACTTATTGGGCATAATGATGGGGAGGTGATTGAAGACATCCTTGAGTTTCAGAGATTAGTGGGGAGGCCGATCTACCCGTCCCACACTCGCCCAGATATATCTTATGTGGTGAGCGTTATCACTTAGTGCATGCATGCTCCGGAGACACATCATCTCGATGCAGATTACAAAATTCTTAGGTACCTCAAATCCTCACCGGGAACGGGTATCCTGTTTGCTCGAATTCATGTCTCAATATTGAAGTTTACACTGATGTCGATCGGGCCGCGTCTGTTGAGGATCGACGAACTTCATGATAATGTTCTCTTGTCAGGGGCAACCTTGTTACTTGCAGGAGCAAAATGATTATGAAATTTGAATGAACTGTATAATAATTTGAATAATTGATTATGAAACAAAATGACAAAAATTAAAGATATTCATGATGTAGTTTTTTCAAAAATATTTGAATGTTTATTCTAATATGATATGTGATATTGTATGGAGAGATCGGTATGCCCGTCAATGGTTTTAGTGAAATTGGTTGGTGTCGTTAGTGCTAGACATCAAAAAATCATGAGGAGATGAAGGCGGCAGCGAGATTCTTCAAATGTTAAATAATTAACATCAAAAAGCAAATGTCATGCATCTTCAATTTCAATTTTGTTGCATCTTCAATTTTGTTAAATTGAAAGATCGCAGCCTCCAAGTACGCTTTCAATCTGATGAAGGTGACCAAGATAATGCTTGCGAGGATTTGGAGAGCGTCGAAGTGAGGTCACATGTGCATTTGTCGGCCCTCAAGGGCATGAGGCTTCCTCGCCATCGAGCGCAAGAGAGGCCAATCAGGATCGTGATGAGAGGCAGGGAGGGGTTGTTGATTTTTAGGGTGAATTTATACATGAGCAAGAGATAAAATAAAAGATGAAAATAATCCTCATAACAGAAACGAGAAATACATGACTTGAAGACATAATATTAAAGATAACTTCAACTCAATTATCATCTCAAGATTTTCTATTTAATATAATATAAATTTAGTTTATTGTATTCTATATTATTATTTTTTTGTTTTTTGACTTTAATTTTATTTAATTGTAAATTTTAAAGATGATGTTATTAAAAACATAAATTTTTTTGACGGTTATGATGAATTTGATGGTATAACATCAATTCACCTTTTTAATAGTAATAAATGTATGAAATACTATAGTTCAAACAACTTTGCAATGATTAAAAGGAACAAAAAGCTTACCCTTCCAGCAGTGGATGTGTATTTGGAATTTCATATCTGAAAAATTTAAACAAATTTGATGTTAACATGAAATAACCATAGCAATTGACTCAAGTATATTTTGATCAGGCTTTGCAATTGAATATTAGTATTTAGCTTTATATTAACCAAACAGATTTTTGATACTAACAGATGACAAAAGTACAAACATTACACATGCATGCATACGTATATGTATATGTATATATATGATCTTAAAAAAATAATATACATATATAAATGCATGTAAGGATGTATGAATACATACACATGTGTATTAAGGTAGAATTAGCACATACGCTTGATGCTCTGTCCGAAGGCGGCTGACATTCTTCAGCGTAGGCATTGGGATGGAAGCAGTTTCTGAGGTTAAAGTCACTAAAGCCTTTGAAAAGGTCCCATCTTGGAGCTCCATATTTTCTTCCATATGTTACGAAGATTCTGCGTACACTCTGCAAAATTAAGTTTTATCGTAGGAATTTCTTCGAGATCTTCATAAAATGCATCTTCTGTTGCGCTTTCCAAAGATTCTTGGCATTCTGGCTTTGGTGATGTTGGTTCTTTGATTATAGGCTCACCATTATTCTGAAAGGCAGGTTTTTGTGAATATAAGCTCTCTTTGATCTGAGAAAACGTTGTCTAATTCAGGAAAACACCAGCGCTTTCATTAGATGCGATTGGAGAAGTTAAGCTCAATAAACTTTTATCCCCTAGAGCTGGAAGGGCAAGCCTTGCACTGTACCAAAAATTCTCTTTAAATACTGAAACTAAATTATCAGGCAACCATCCATAGAATTAATTGAGATTATTGGTTATTTACATTTCTTTTAAATAGATTTTATAAGCTTATACTTCTAAGTCATTTTGATGTGAATATTGTAACATAATCAGCCTACTTTATGGAAATTTTATATTTAGAAATTTTGTTTGGTGAGCTTTTGAGAGATGATTTATCTATAAAGGACTAATTTGCACAAGGGAATTGACACAAATCGACAATATTAAGATGAATTTACTTATTTGTGGATTGCTAGAATAAACACAACTAAAATAATACTTTAGAGGTTCAGGGCAGTTCTCTATGGATAGGTAGGTAGATATTCTAATGCAAGCATCATCGGGTAATAGAGAAAAAACAAATGATTTACCTAACAAAAAAAGATTCTCAAAAAAAATTTCATCAAGAAATTGAATTCACAAATTTTTGAGATTTTGTGTGTACATAAGAATGTGAAATGTGCTAACAAAAGCTATTGAATTTTCAAACAATACTTTATATTATGATGCCTTGAAATAAACTTCCTAAAATGAGAAACATTTGTGTATACATACCTAGCAAATGCAATTGCAAAATGTCTGCATTCTCCCCTTATAGGGCATGAGTTGCAATTTGGTTTTTTTTGTACAAAACACATGCATGAAATTGAAAATCTCCAAATCACATGCCGCATCACCTAATTCCATTTCCATGCTGATCTGAATTGCATCAACACTCATGCATTACCTTTCCAAGGGTAATCATCTGATAGTGCAGCTCATACCTACACAACCAATGAAATGGTTAAGCCGACTAATTTTTGTTTTATATTTAATATGAATTAAAACTAGAAAATTGCTTATCAAGCACTTTATAAGAAAATTCTGTAAGTTAAAGTAGATACAATGTGCATTGGTCGAGCTTGCATAGTCGAGGCCAAAGGTACTTCTGAATGGTGGTCAACACGGGATACCTATTTAAGAAAAATGGAGTAAAATAAATTCTTATTTTTATCATTTTCCATTAAACATAATATATGATATAGCCTTACAGTTTCAAAAGGTGTAGTTGAAGTGATTCAGGCAACGACTGTAAAGGAAACCATCCAAGTCGGGCACATATGCGACCAACATTTGTGTCGACCTAATTAGTGATGAAAGAAATGAAGTGACAAGTAAATTTTTAGTATTTATTTAATTTGCCAGAAAATGCGATTCATTTATAAAGAAATATACATACCGGAAAAGCTGACTGTCGAAGAGTCAAAAGGCGAACACATTCTGCTCTCTTCAGCCTCAATCCTCCTATGCTTAGGAGGTAGTCCCTGAAAAATTTAATAACTTGATTTATTTGTCTAGGAAAATTATTTTAGGTATCATTTATAACAAAAAAAATGTCAATATATGTCTTTAATGGAAGTATGGAAATGACGATCATTGGAAGTCCAGCAACCAGCTACACGCAATCTAGGTTAGTGATGTAGGGTCGGCCGTGTGACAGGGATGTGTTGATGCTAATGCAATCCTATGCGTATGTAATGAATGCAAGTGAACCCAATCTAAGGACGCGTATAGAGTTTGATTAATTCCAGAATAAAATGCTAGGGAGTAAAATTAGGAAGTTAAGCAAAATCACTATAATGCAAACTTTAATTTTCAATGTGCAAACAATGTCATGCTCCCTTTCACTAGAAGTTGCTATCCACTATAAATTTCACAAAACGTAAATTTATTAAATTAGAGAAAATGCAATAATAACACAACAAGATTAGTTCACAAGCAATTACAACGTATTTATCTACTACTCAATTAAGAAAGAAATAATGCACCACAAAAATACTCACTAACAAGATTGATCTAGTAACGGACAGTTGAAGGTGAGCGGTTGTTGTGTGTAGAGATTTCGGCTGCAGGAAACAGTGGAATAACGGGTCTCGATCAAGGAATCAATCTAGATTGTAGTTACGAAGGGGGATGTCCACTGGAAGCGAGGGGGAGATGTGGGAGCATGCGACGGGGATAATGCAATTATAAAAGAGGGGGGAGGTGGTCATTGGTGCATTGATTTGCAGTGGAGAAATGGTGACTGGTTAGAATATGGACGTGTGAGGGAGGAATGGCGGAGAGGGACTAAGGTAGAATTGTGTTGCGGCTTGCTGAAGGATCGACGACAGGGAATGAGGCAGGAGGAAGAAACACAGTGGAGGAACGAGGGTAGGGTTGTTGTTGCGGCTTGCTAGAGGATCCACAATAAGGGTTGAGTCTTTGTGGCTTGTGATTGCAAGGGTGGGGGGAATAAGGATGACAGAGGTTGAGGTGTAGTGGCTCGCAGATTCAGAAGAGGAAGGGTGAACGACTATGAATAGGAGTGGAATCGTGCGCTCGGCGGTATGTATTTGTAGTTTTCGTCGTCCTGTGCGATTTCAGGCGAGGAAGATGAACATGGCAAGTGGATTTCGGCGATCGTGCGAGTTGGGAGAGAGAAGCTACAGTGAAAACTTATTTCTCAGGGCTATAATTGAGGGAACGTGGGGCTCACGGGAAATTAAGAAAACTGAACAGGAAAATAAACTGGGACGTCGCACCCCGGAATCTCGCGGCGTCGCACGACGATAAGATTGTCGGTCTGGATTCTCTCACAATACAAGTAAATTACAGAAAAATGAAGCATCCGTCCTTATTTATAAAGGAGGAAGCGGTTGGGTATCAGGCGTGAACGAATATGATTGGTCGTTATGCTCGATGTCCTACATTACTAAATACATGCTCAATAAAATAAAATAAAATACACATGAGTAATTAAACGACGATCCGGATGCGCTCGCGGTCTCGGATCGTCAATCCGATCAGTGCCTCTCGTGCAAATATATGAATGTGAGCCCTGTCGACTGGTGACCTGTAGCCTGGTGCCTATCTCCATTAGTTAGAGATATAATCATCACTTATAAAGGATCAAAAAAGCACATTGTTACGCTACCGCTACTCCTAAGGACAAGAAAGTGAAATACTTGTGATACTTCTTCGATGTCCTAGGGGGTGTCGCTGCATCCCCCCCCCCCCAATACCCAATCGCTAAATTGGTTGGGCTTGTCAGGTTTGCTTAGGAGGAGGGAGAGACCAAACCGGTCGGTTCAATCTCCTTGGTCTTTGGCCCCTTCCGATGATAGACTGCTTTGAACCGGCTCTGGGTCATATCATTACAGCTGTCTTTGAAAAATTGCTTGTCCTCAAGCTGAAATTCGGGATGTCTCTTTGAACTCATTGTAATACACCCATGTCTGTGCGGACTCACCCATGCCCCTTCAGTGGATCAGTAGTTGTACGAGGGACTTCACCCACACTGTCTTAATCCTTGCTTCAAGAATCTTTTCCAGTATCGGTCGCACCTCGCCAAGTTACATCACAACCGTCAAAGGACTAATATTTGGAGCGTCCCCTTGTATAGCTTTTTTGAGCAGCGGGACATGAAAGGTTGGGTAGATACAGGAGTCCGCCGAAAGTTCCAGAGTGCATGCCACCATCCCCACCTTACTCAGGATTCGAAAGGGCTCGTGGTAGCAGGGTGCAAGCTTATGGTTCTTCGTTGTTGCGAGTGACAACTGTCGGTAAGGTTGTAACTTCAGTTACAGTCACTCTCCTACCTCTAAACTTTGCTCTCACTGATGTTCGTCTGCTTGGGCCATCATGTAGTGTTGTGCTTTCTGAAGATTCTCCTTCAACTGTTTTAAGATGTTATCCCGCCTTTGTAACGTGAACTCCACTTCCGGCACCACGGAGGATCCTCTCTCATAACTCCTAAGTGTCGGCGGCACTCTCCCATACAAGATTTTGAACGGTGTCATCTTGGCTGTCGTTTGGTACGATATATTATACCAATACTCTGCCCATGGGAGCCATTTACTCCACTGGTGGAGTTTACCCGCAATATGCACCTCAAATATGTCTTCATGCTTAAGGACTCCGTCTATCGATCTGTCCGGGGGTGGTTGGTAGTACTCATGTGTAAGGGCATCCCTGTGATACGGTAGAGTTACTTCTAAAACATGCTAGTGAACACGGTGTTGCGATCAGAAATAATGGAATTCAGTATCCCATGTTGTCTCACCACCTTCCGGATGAAGGCTTCCGCCACGGTCTCTGATGTGCAAGGATGCCCAAGTGCAATGAAGTGTTCATACTTTGAGAGGTGGTCCACCACCACCAGGATGACCGTCTTGCCCGGTGATTGGGGTAGCCCCTTAATGAAGTCCATCGCGATGCTCTCCCACGTGAGCTCCAGAATATCCAGCGACATCAGTAACTCTGCTGGAGTGGTCATGTCATACTTCTGTCTCTGGCACTCCTTACAGTTCTTTACATGTTGTGCTACATCCTCCTTCAATCCCCTCCAATACACATTCTACTTGATCCGTTGATAGGTTCGCAGCATTTCGGAGTGCCCGTCGTTGGGAGTGTCGTGAAACTCATGGAGTAATTGTTGCCTCAGTGGGGATCCTGGTGCACCACCAAGCGTCTCTTGTAATACAAATGATCATTAATGACATGGTAGCTCGCGTACGCCCCCATGCCTTCTGCAATATTGGCCAATATCCGACTGAGCTCCTCATCGGCTAACACCTCCCAATGGATCTCTTCCACTATGCCCAAGACCAGTGTTGAGATAGAGAAAATAGAACTCGTCGGAGGCAAGCGCGAAAGTGCATCGACGACCTTATTCTACTTCCCTTTGTGGTATTCTATCTCATAATCGTACCTCAGCATCTTTGTTACCCATTTTTGTTGCTCTAGTGACGAGACCCGCTGCTCCAGTAAGTACTTTAAGCTCTGGTTGTCGGTCCGTATTTTAAAGTGCCTCCTGATGAGATACAATCGTCATTTTCCCACCGCATATAAGATCGCCAACATTTCCTTCTCATGCACCAAAAGTCCCAACGCATTCCCCTGATTCGTCCTGTTGTAGTATGTCAATGACCTCCCTTCCTGCATCAGCACCGCTCCCAATCTGGCGCCCAGTGCATCTGTTTTCACTATAAACAACTTGGAGAAGTTTGGTAATGCTAACACTGAGGTCGTCACCTTCAATGCTTGGAACGCTAACTCAGCACCCCTCCCCCAATCAAACATGCACTTTTGAAGTAATGTCATCAGCAGTTTAGCAATCTTATCGTAGTGCTTTACGAACTTTTTGTAGTAACCTGTTAGACCCAAGAACCCTCTCAACATATTAATGTTGGTGGGTGTAGTCCAGTCTATTATGCTCTGGATTTTCCTTGGGTCCGGTCGAACCCCTTCTCTATTTACAAGGTGACCCAGATACTCCAACTCATGCTGTCTGAAAGAGCGCTTAGACATCTTCATGTACCATCTTTGTTCCTTGAGAACTTGCAACACCACACTCAGATGCTCCGCATGTGCCTCCAAACTCGGACTATAGATGAGGATGTCATCGAAGAAGAATAGCTCAAACTTAAGCAACCACGGCATAAATGTTTCGTTCATGACTGCCTGAAAGGTTGCCGATGCATTTGTCAACCTGAAAGGCATCACTAGGAATTCGTAGTGCCCTTCATGTGTTCAGAAAACTATTTTTTCTACGTCCCCCAGCTGCATGCGGATCTGATGGTACCCCGACCGCAAGTCCAACTTCGTGAAATGCTGAGCTCCTTGCAATTCATCCAAAAGCTCATCAATGACTAGAAATGAAAATTTGTCTTTGACTGTAACCTCATTGAACGCTCTGTAGTCGATGCAGAATCTCCAAATTTCATCCTTCTTTTTCACCAATAGGACCGGAGAAGAAAACGGGCCCATATTGTGTGTGTGTGTGTGTGTGTGTGTATATTTCGACCTCGCTGCAGAGCTATCTCAAATTTTGAGGTCTTTTTATCACTTTGCACCCCCAAATTATTTTATTGCGTCATTTTAAATGTTGAATTTTTAAAATTGGCATTTTTGCCCCCCTAATTACCTATAATTGGCACTTTGCACCCCATGGCTGAAAATTAAGGGGAATTTAGGTCCGGACATCACCAAAAATGTTCATTTTGACACTTTGCACTTTGAAGTATCTTATTTTGGCTATTTACAAAGTGCTTGTATTTTGGGTGGTGTTCAGACCTAAATATCCTTTAAATTTCATGTTTGAGGTACAAAATGCCAAAAAATCTGTAATTACGAGGTGCAAAGTGCCAAAAATCTGTAATTATGAGGTACAAAGTGTTAATTTTAAAAATTTAGGATGCAAAGTGCCAAAATAAAGTAATTCAGGGGTGATTTTATAAACACACTAATATTCATTATTTGAACATTATAAAATAACAAAAAAACACTTAAATCTCATATTTTTAAGAGCATTGTTAAAAGCACACATATTGTGGATATTAGCACATCATTGATATTGACACACCACAAAATTTTATTTACAGCCAAAAACTTTATGAGCACGCCAACTTGATTTTTTTTTTAACTCAATGAAGCTCCGGCGTCGAACACTATGACGTTGTAGCGCGTGAAAACGACGGCGTGGTCTCGCATGAGCAGGAGCCACGAATTAAGGTTACGGGAAATTGAGAACCGGATGGTGTGCTCATGAGAGTTGAACCAAATCTAAAAAGAAGATATTATTTCAGTTTCTAGTGTGGTAATATCGAGAATAGGTGTGCTCCTAACAATGCTTAATTTTAATTCATGAAGATCTATAAGCTCACACTCACTATATCCCGTGACCCCACCCGTCCCGCAAATATGCATCCTTCTGTCTGCTTGAAGAAGGTGTTGGGAAAGAGCTGCCCTTCTGGCTCTCTTCTCCACCAGTGGCAGCGAGTGAGAACTGAATCGAGCTTTCTTCGTTGCCCGGAAGGCAAATCTTGACTCTTTGGAGGACCTCCAATGCAGACCTTCGCAACAGGGTCTTACATTTCCCCATCTTCAGTTATAGGGAAAACAACTGCACATCTCCTCTTCATTTGGCACAAGAGAAATCTGCTTAGGAAAACCTACAACTTTATTGCCTCTCAGAAGTACTCGGAGTTGAGTAGGAGGATTTCAAGAGGAATCTGGATTGTTGTCCATCATTGTGGGCCTAAGTTAAATCGTCATTCGTTAAGGATCACCTAACAAGCATCATCTGTTTGAATTTAAAAGTGAATGAAGTTTCTTAAGTGGGCATTAACGAATAACAATTTAACTCGTGTTCATGACCGTCGCAACCACCGTGCCAAAGGAAGTATCTAGAGTCTCTCCCATGCAGCGCGATTGTAGTTTTCTGTTTTTTGTTTTCATATACAGTTTTTAAGGTGGCGACCGTAATCTCCTCCCACGATTCAGTGGAGTTTTTGATTCTGTTGTGTACACTGCATCTGATTCGTGGGCATAATGAGTTATATTCATTATTCAAGAGGTAATTCACTGGCTTTACCTTTTTGTTGGGTGATGAAGGCCGAGACTTGTCCACTGATTGAGAGTGGCTTAGTTGCATCTGCAATCTATTGATTACATAGATGTTGTTGGTTTGGTGAATAGTTTTTTTTAATGCAAATTTTAGTTCCGGCAAAATCTCAAAATACATGTAACGGGTCTTCCATGATTTATGGGAGTACCTGCCATCTGCGCCCAATTCATGTGCGATTCCTACACATGATCCATCCAACATCTCGTGCACAACCAATTGCCCGCGGCCGGCCAAACGCCCGGCTGCCGCCTCCCCCAAACGGCCAGCCCCCCTCCTTAGCCAGCACTCGCGGCGGCCGCGAGACCGCAGGCAGCCTCCCTGCCCGGTGCGCCTGCGACCGACCTCTGCTGACTGTGAGCCCATGGTTGCTAGGCGAGGCCGGCGGTGCGGCCGGCCGCCTGCCGGGGCCGACAACCCCGGCAAGCGCGCCTGCGACCGGCCTCCCGGACGGCCGCAGCCACACCTCGCAGACGCAAGCCCGCAGATGCAAGGCACGGTCAGTGTCGTGGCCTGCCTTCCTGGTCGGCGCGCCTGCGACCGACCTCCTGGACGGCCGCGACCGCGAGCCCGCGGCCGGCCTTCCTGGTTGGCGTGCCTGCGGCCGACCGCGTCTCCCTCTCCTCCCCCTAGCGGCCACCCATCTGTGTGGGCTCGTCACCCATAACCACCGACGACGACCCCTCTCCGTCGTCCGATCTTTCCTCTCCGATCACCGCAATCAAATTTGTGGGTAACCATCAGTGTAACCACCGTCATGGTGGGTGCCAATAACCAAAACAATTACGGTCTGCGCGTAGTGAAATTATAAAATAATGTGCGACTGAAACTGTATTAAAATGGTCTGTCATTAGTAATTTGGATAGTTACGGTATGCAGATAACTGTGTAACCACTATAACCACCTCCGAGGCTTATAAATAGGACCCCAGACCCCATCTCATTCTAACTTTTCTCCTCCAGTCTGTTCCTCCTACATGCTAGAACTCTGTCGAAATCCTCCTACTAGTCGCCTCCCTTCGAGCACCCCAAGGATTTGTCAAAGTCTACGACACTCCAACATGCAAGGTATTCTGCCGACCTCCTCAGTAATTCTCCTATGTGCCACCTCCCAACACTTGACATCCGGACAACGACATAAGCATTCTATACCACCAGAGAAGACCAGTGTTAAGCTTCGCGAGCGGTGGCCTGTCACCCTCCGAGCGAGTCTCATTCTCTCTCGCCGCCAAGTTGTAACGAACAATGGTATGTCACCCTCGATTTCTTCAAAGCTTTGTAAACTTCAACGAATAGTGAAGTTTGACCGACACCGAATCAGTCACGTGGTTTTTTACCCTATTCACGGGGTTTCCACGTTAAAATCTGTTCGTTCATTTCTCTACTTTCTATGTGACTGATTGTGTGCTCGACATCTCTGCGAGCTAAGATGGATAAGTTTAATCCGATCTACTGAGAGCCTTGAGCGACCCGCAATAACATGACTTCTTTTCCGTCTTAAAACAATTGTTGAAGGTTTATAATTAGTGTGTCATTAATGTATCGGTGTGCAAATATATAAATTTAGGATGCAAATATACTTTGGTTGCACATAACAATTATTGGTGTGTTAATAACACCACTGTATTTTTAGTGTTTTTATAGGCAACACCTATTTAGCTAAAGGCAACCCATTAAATTTTAGAAAACTCTTTTATTTCTCCAGCAAAATATTCAAATCAATTCCTTATGTTTCAGGCTTATTTCAACTTGGTCACGTAAGTTTAATAAGTCCCTAACTATAATTCATATTTCAAATAAGGATGCACGGCTTATCACACCCTATTTGCTCCGGTGAGGTTCGACAAAAATGTCATTGTCATATCAAATTCTTATGCCCAAAATTAGTATTTTTTTATAACGATAGTAACATTTGTCATACCAAAAATATCATTTTATGACAATTACGTTTTTGTCCAACCTCACAGGAGCAAATAAGCTACGATAAGCCGCACCAAACACAACTTAAGGCTTCGTTTGGTGCGGCGGTAGTGGGAGGAAACAGCGGGAGGAACAACGGCATTGGAATTGGAGGGAGGGAGCGCGGGATCGAAACGAGGTTTTTCGCTCAGTTTGTCATGGCACGGCGGGGCCAAACGCGGCAAATGCTACCGCCGGCCATTTGTTTACCCGTCGTGCGGCAGCGTTTGCCCCAAACGCTCGTCGCAAACATCATGTCAAACGAAGCCCAAGTCAGACGTGATTCCTGCACACGATCCATCCAACATCTCGTACACAACCAATCGCCCGCGGTCCGCCAAACGCCCGGCCGCCGCCGCCCCAAAACGGCCAGCCCCCCTCCTTAGCCGGTACTCGCGGCGGCCGCGAGACCGCGGTCGGCCTCCCCGCCCGGCGCGCCTGCGGCTGGCCTCTCGGCCGGGCTCGGGCGACTACGGTCGTGCCTCACGGCCCCAATCCCGCGGTCGCTAGGAGGGCTGGTAGCGCGATAGACCACCCCGACAGGCGCGCCTGCGACCGACCACCCTAGAAAGCACGCCTGCGGCCGGTCGCAGCCACACCTCGCAGACGCAATCCCGCAGACGCAAGACACGATAGGTGTCGTGGTACACCTTCCCGGTCGGCACGCTTGCAACCGACCTCCTGGAGGGCCGCGACTGTAACACCTCAAATTTGACAGCAGAACTTTTGGTCGTTTTTGCCAGGCGACAGTGGGTATCGCAGGCGGCGATAGCATTAACACTCGACACCATGAAGCGTTGAGTGAGCTAAACACACTCGACGCCTTTCGAGGAATCGTTGAATAAGAGTTTATCGCGTGGCGATAATGAGTATCACGCGGCGATAGCCCTAGCTCTAAACGCCTTAAAGCGTTGAGTGAACTCAACGCATTCAATGTTGTAAAGCGTTGAGTGAGCTATTAGAATGGCGACATTGGATATCGCCAGGCGATATTGTCACGTATGTGTGGACACGTGTCAGGTGGTCGGGCGGCGATCGAAGAGCGTTGGTTGACTGGGGTCAAAGCGGCTATCGACGCTATCGCCCCGGCAATAGTGGATATCGCCAAGCGATAATGTTAATGTTGACTATTCAGATGAAATCGTGGCCTTTGCTTCATTTTGATGTGAGGACCCTGTGATTGAAATTAATCCCGAGACCACTTAATTAGAGAAGAGGTGGAGAGAAAATTCATTTCTCTTCTTTCACTCTCTCTCCTCCCTTCATCAAGATCTTGAGAGGAAATAGATAAGGAAGAAGGTTGAGGCTGAGCTTAAAATGATTGGTGAAGGAGATCCAGTAGTCGGAAGCAATATCCGAGGCTAGATCCGCGAAGAGGAAAGAGAGGTGCTCCTTTCCAACTGGACAAAAAGCCACGCCATGACTCCGAAACGAATTACAATGGTAACGATTTTCTCCTTAGACAAATGAAGTCCTCAATTTGCATACGTGCATGGAACCCCTCACCAAAAGGTGAAGAAAAGGTGGTTTCCAGTGCTTCGATCGTTGTGATCCCCGATTAAATTTGCATATAGACCCGAAAATTTGTAGTACGGAATAGACATGTTGTGTGAAGCCCATCCGGACAGGTTGGTCTGCATTGGTGATGTTTTATTTTGTGTGCTGGAGAAGACTGCGTATAAACGAGTACTTTACGGGGTCTGTGAGTTATACCTGTGAAATGGGAGTATCAGGAAATACTGGAGATGCTCTCCAAGAAAATAACCAAGAAATTCTACGGTTTGCAAAATTGTTGGATATCACCGGATGACAGCGAGTATCGTCGGGCGATATCTCCCAGTGAGCTATGTTTGTGAGGCATGTCCCAAGGAGACTTTGTAACGCCCCGAAACTCAAAAGAGGGACGTGCAGCATTTTGTACCAAGTTTGGTGCTTGGTAGGGGTCACACGGCCTGGAACACCGGCGTGTCCCAGGGCAAGGGCGTGTCCCGGGGCCGTGTCGTGCTCGGGTTCGACGATCTGGTCGTGTGGTCGACGAAAATACAGTCGACGATTGTCGAGACAGCGAACACGGCCTGAGACACGGGCGTGTCCTAGGTCGTGTCCTGCTCGGGCTGACACGGGTGTGTCGAATGCGACACGGGCGTGTCAAGTACCCGTATACTCTTCGGGACGTTTTTGGTCCTGTGTCGATGGAGGAACACGCCCTTTGTAACCCCCCCACCTGTCACATGACATATAACGGTGGGTCCGGCCGGGGCCCCACGCCATATATCACAGACAAGCGAAGGAACTACGTGTGGAAATCAAAATCTATGTGTATCCTTAACTCATTCCATTCTAGCGGGCGTGTCACCCATGCCTGAACCCAAATTGGCCCAAAATGACCCGATTGGCCTCGGGGTGTTACACCCTGCAATACGGGCGTGTACCTATTGACACGGGCATGTCAAATGTGACACGGGCGTGTCGAGAGCCCGTGTACTGGTCTGGATGCGACGGTTTCGGCGTCGATTGAGGCACACGGCCTTGGACACGGACGTGTCACAAGCCGTGTTCGGCCCAGGAAATGGATTTTAAGTGTGAATCGTGGCCGTCTGTTTCCTTCTTTTGGGATCCAAGGGCCCAGGCTGGTTCTTGATGGGTTTAATCCGGGAATAGGGTTTGAAACCCTCATTTCCCCTTTGAGTTTATCTTTCTAAAAGCTTTAGAGAGAGGGGAGACTAAGGAAGAAGGAGGAGGAGAGATCTGGCCGCCGGTGGAGCTTCGGAGCCCCAAATCGCAAACCGAGTTCGGATTTACGGAGGCGAGGCCGTTACGACGCTTTTCATCCGTCTAGATCTTCATGGCGCCAAAGAGAAACGCAAGGGTAATGATTCTCATCTTGGACATGTGAAGTCCTCTTTCCTTTTTGCATAGGAAGCCCGCTCACGCGAGTATGCGGTGGGTGTGAGGCATTCCTTCGGGTAGACATGAATAGTCCTCGTTGTTTTGCATGTAGAGTTCGGAATCGAAGTACGGACACAAGCATGGTATGTGAAGCTTACCCGGACAAGTTGGTCTGGATCGGTGATGTTGCATTGCATGAATGGACGGAGAAGACTCCGCGACGATGGTTGTTTTTCTGGTTTTCTACGCGGTAGCTTGCAACAGGGAGCCTTAGGGACTAACCTCAAGGTGCACCCGGAAAACTGGGCAGAAACGTGGTTCTGCCATCTTGGTGGCCTGGGAGCCAACTTGTACATAACTGGGTTATGTAATATTGTGTGTTCGATACTCGGGATTCGAGGAAGCTTGACCCGCGTCGATGACTTAAATTGTTGTGGCGAGGTGAACAACGGGTTGAGTGGAACTGTACCTACTCTATATGGTTCGTTTTTAGGGGCCTACCAATGGCATAGAAGGCGGGTCTTAGGCTGTCGAAGTCTTCAATTGATGTGACTTCTGTCGGAAAGACTCAAATGCTCACGAGTTTGTCGTCCTAGGGGCGGTGGTGGACCGAGTTCACCGTATAAGTTCCCTGATAGCACGGAGTACGTGTGTGTCCGTGTGTGCTTACGCCTGTGGTGAAATGTGCTTAAATTGTACTTTCACTATCTTGTTTGGTTTTACTAATGCACTGCAGGGAAGGAACATCGCTGCGCAGAGTAAAGGGGCGGGGTCATTATAATTTGGTCAGCTTTAGCTGACCGTTCCTTTTGTTTGCCACCGATTCGGTGGATTGTACTTGCAGGTGCTGCGGAGCCTAGTGGCAAATAGCGGGCAAAAGCCCTGGTTGCTGATCCGGCCCTCGAAGGCCTAAAGCGAATGTTTACTTATATTCTCATGTGTGACCAGCCTGCGTGCCGATGTTTGGAAGACACTATTTATTTAACGTAAACTCTTGTAAGGCCATCAGGCCAGTACTTGTGTATTTGTACGTTCATTCCTTTTGGGTCATTGTTAGTGGGCATTCATGTTGTGGCTGGGTTCTTTATTTTGCACCATTTAAAATGCTTCCGCTAGAATGTGCTCTCTGTAGGACGTTGGTTATTGGAATGATGGTTTCATTACGTAACCCTTCAGTCTGTCTGTGGTATATGACGTCGGGCCCCGGACGGACCTACTGTTATATGCTATGTGACAAATAAGAGGTGTTACAATTTGGTATCAGATTACTGGTTTCGGTCAACTTAAATGAATTCGTGGACGAATTCATTTAATGGGTGGTGAGCACATGTGTGTGCGTCATCGTTATAACATAAAAAGAACCCATGAATGTCCACTTAGGAATGAAAATACACATGTTTGAGGAACATGTGTGTTCCTATAATTGTTTTTTGCAATTTTGTTTTGTCGCTTAACGGTGTTTTGTACGACTATAGGTGATCAGGAGTGGTGCAGGGCCGTTAGAACGCCTGGTTTCTGAGGCTAGTAGCGCACCGAATGATGTGCCTGCAACACTTCCCTCGGCAGAAACCATAAGATTGGTGGCTGAAGCGGTGTTCGCTATGATAAATGCCCAGGCTGCAAGGCAAATGCAGCAGCCTGCCCCTGCGGTGGAGCAGATACCACTTCAAGTGGCTAAACCGAGAAGGGTGGAGCAGGTGGTGGTGGAGCCATTGGTACCTAGGAGAGCAACTAAAAAGCAGCTCAAGCATATTATGGGCTTCAATCCTCCAGTGTTCTCGGGGACGGGAACCTCATCCCAAGCTGAGGATTGGCTCTCCCGAGTAAAGAGAGTCTTGACAGCTACAAAAACGGAGGAGTGGCAGATGACCACCATAGCTACTTTCCTGTTGGACGAAGATGCAAGGCTGTGGTGGGAAGGTTTGGAGCTACATCACCTGAGGGGAAGGCAACTCACGGACGTCTCGATGGAAGAATTTTTGAGACTATTCTTGGCAAGGTACCTCCCCTCGACTCAGAGGATTGCGATGGAGAATAAATTCCAGAAGTTGGCGCAAGGAGAGAGTAGCGTGGACGAGTATCTCCACGAATTTAATCGATTGGGTCGGTACGCTAGCTCTACATTTGCTGATGAGGAGCGTAAGACGAACCGTTCCTATGAGGGTCTGAGGGATGACCTAAGGCTAATGCTCTCGGGGCCTCTGACGCGGGGCTTCTTGACCCTGGTCAATACGGCCCGTTCTTTGGAGAAGGATCTAAGGAATGTGCAAGCAAAGAAAGACTCTAGTGTAAAGGGGACGAAGTCCAAAATGTCGAACTACTCAAAATCTGTGTTCCGTAAGTGGAATAAGAAGGCTATGACTTCAGGTCCATCCCCTTCTTCTGGTGCATCTGGGGCTACTGCAGTCCGAACCCCGGGCGCATGTTTTAATTGTGGAAAGCTTGGACACTATGCTCGAGATTGTCGAAGCGGACGTCCAAAGTCCGAGAGAAAGCCGGGAGCAACCTATCAGGAGAAGGGCAAGGCGGTGGAGTCAACTGCATCCCATTATGCTCCAGCTCAACCTAGAATCTATAATCTTGGCCAGCAGGAGACCATAAAGTAAGCTGATGTGGTGACAGGTACTGTTAAATTTATAGCAAGTCAGCTTTAAATACTTGTTACCTTGCGCATGTTAGCTTATTACTTTTGTATAGGCTTTGTTTTGATTTGTGATAATCTGGCGAGAGCACTCTTTGATACAGGAGCTTTGCACTCCTTTTTGTCCAAAGAATTTATATCACGCATCGGAGTACCTTCTTTGATGGCAAAGGACAAACTGGATGTGTTGTTGCCAAATGGGTGTTCGATGCGCACGGATAGAGTCTGTGGCGTAAATATACGAATTGAGAGTCAGGAGTTCGACTTACAAGCGTCGTTACTGACGCTAGTGGAATTCGACGTGATATTTGGTATGGACTGGCACTCGGAGCAGCATGCATACATTGATTGCAATCGCAAGGAGGTCAAGTTGGGAACTGGTCGTGAGACGACATTTGCGGGCTTGAAAGGGTTGAGCAAGACTTTGATGTCTGCTCTTCAGGTGGTTAAGGCGGTTCATGTTGGTGCAGAGCTGTTCTTCACGCTAGTGGAGGCTTCGAAACCTAAGCCTGCTTTGGACAACATTCCAGTGGTATCCGAGTACCCTGACGTGTTCCCTGGTGACCTTCCTGGAGCCCCACCTCAGCGGGAGATTGACTTCACTATTGAGCTAGTGTCAGGTGCGAAACTTGTGTCATGCTCCACGTATCGGTTGGCGCCTAAGGATATGGCGAAACTGAAGGTTCAACTTCGAGAGCTTTTGGAACAGGGTTATGTGCGTCCAAGTTCGTCGCCTTGGAGCGCGCCGGTCCTTTCTGTGAAGATGAAGGACGAAAGCTTGCGACTCTGTATCGATTATCGAGAGCTGAACAAGTTAACGGAGAAGAACAAGTACCCGATTGGCCGATCCCAAGGATTGATGATCTGTTCAATCAGTTAGTCGGGTCATCAGTGTACTCGAAATTGGATCTTAAGTCCGGGTATTATCAGCTGAGGATAAGGGAAAATGATATCCGCAAGACAGCTTTTAGCACGAGATACAGGCACTATGAGTTTACCGTCATGCCGTTTGGGCTGACTAATGCGCCATCTGTGTTCGTGGATCTGATGCGCCATCCGTGTTGCTGGTATATGATTGTTTTGAATTAGGCTTTATCCTGATATTGGAATATCTGGCGAGAGCACTGTTCGATATAGAAGCTTCTCATTCCTTTCTGTCTGAGGACTTCGTGGGGCATGTCGGAGCGCCTTCGTTTATGACGATAGATCTAGTGAATGTGTTGCTACCTAACAGATGCTTGATGCGCGTGGATCGAGCCTGCTGTATTGAGGTGCGAACAAGAAGTCGGGATTTTGGATTGAAAGCATCTGTGTTGCCGATATAGGAGCTTGATGTAATCTTTGGTATGGACTGACTCTCGGAGCAGCGTGTCTATATAGATTGCAACTCCAAGGAAGTCACACTAAGACATAACACCGAACTAGAGACTAAATTCACGGGTATGCGAGGATCGAGTAGGATATTGATGTCTGCTCTCCAAGTAGTCAAGGCAGTTCGGAAAGGCGCATAGTTGTTCTTCTCGCTATTAGAGGCTGTTGAGCTGAAGCCTAGTGTGAGTGATGTTCCTATTGTATCAGAGTACGCTGATGTGTTTCCCAAGAATCTTCCGGGGTTACCGCCCCAGCGGGAGATTGATTTTGCTATTGAGTTGGTGCAAGTTGTGAAACCTGTGGCCCGCTCGCCATATCGTGTTGCGGCAAAGGAGATGGAGAAACTAAAAGTTCAATTGCAAGAGTTGTTGGAGCAAGGCTATATACGCCCAAGTATGTCACCTTGGAGCGCACCAGTTCTCTTTGTGAAAAAGAAGGACGAAAGCTTGCGACTATGCATTGATTATCGAGAGCTGAACAAGCTGATGGAAAAGAACAGGTATCTGATTACATGGATTGATGACTTGTTCGATCAGCTAGTGGGATCAACTGTCTACTCGAACCTGGATTTAAAGTCTGGTTATTACCAGTTGAGGATTCGGGAATGTGACATTCCCAAGACAGCGTTTGGAACACGTTATGGTCATTACGAGTTCATTGTAATGTCGTTTGGGATAACGAATGCGTCATCGGTATTCATGGACTTAATGCATCGAATTTTCAGGGAGTACATATGTAACATCCCAACTTTTATTGGGCCTCCAGAACCCTAGTGGGCCCAATAAAAGTAACCTGAACCCCTACCCATGATTCGGTAGAAGGTAACTATATGCGGGAAATTGAGCTAGAGAACCCCGATTTGAGTTCCGTCAGTTCCTTTGACCTCATATAGTCGGTACGAGCGCATTGGAAATCGTTCTATTAGACCCCGATGTCATGTGGTGGATGTAACCATTTCCTCGTAAAATGTCACGAGAGACAGACTTTGGATATCGGCCTAGAGAACTCCGATTTGAGTTCCGTCAGTTTCTGTGGTCTCGTATAGTCGATACAAGCGCATCGGAACTTGCTGCATCACGATTCAAGATCTAACAACGAATATAGACATTTTGACCATTTTAGTGCGTCGCGACGTGCAGATTTTGGACTTTTACCAAACAAACTCCAATTCGACCCCGGTCAGTGGCGTTGGATTCGTATGATCAATAAAAGT
Organism: Platanthera guangdongensis; assembly: GCA_039583875.1. Lineage (NCBI taxonomy): Eukaryota > Viridiplantae > Streptophyta > Magnoliopsida > Asparagales > Orchidaceae > Platanthera > Platanthera guangdongensis. The sequence continues at coordinate 177,323,286 of CM077148.1, forward strand.
CAACGGAATTGATTCTGGTCAGTTTCTACAATGGGTGGTCAAACCGTATTCAAATCAAACTCAGCTGTGCACCGACAAGCGTGTACACACCAAATGTGACCCAACACCCCAACCTTGACCAACATGAGCGACCCACTCTAGGGTTGACTTTGGTCAAACCCCCCTAAAAATCCAAAATTTTGGATTTTTTCCATAAGGGGTATGCTTTCTCCTTCCCCCCCCCCCCCCCCTCTTCACTAATGAAAAGGCCTTACCCCCACCCTTAGGCCACCAGCAAACAAGGAAGAAGGGAAGGTGAGTCATGGGCCAAGGTAGGCCCACCTTCCTCCTCCCCCTCTCTTTTTCTTCCCTCCCACTTGTAAAAGCCCAAGCCCATAAGGGCCCAACCTCATTTCCCACATGGGGGAATTATCTTGAACCTCCAGCTGCCCTTGGACAGCTGGAGGGTGGAGATTAATCCCTCCCTAAGGAGGGATTAATCCCACATTGGGTAGGGGAGGAGATCCCCTCCCCTCCAAGCCTATATAAGGCCATGCCCATCCCCTCTCCTTTCACCCAGCTCAGTGAGCAACTCCCCCACCCCACCCCAAGCTCTGTCGGAGCTCAGGTCGCCGGAAAAGGCAAAGCCCGAGCTCCACCACCTTCCACCGCCATTAATGGCGGAACTCGCCGGAGGCCGCCAAACCCCCCCAACCTCAGGTAGAAACCTTCCCTCTCCATCCTCCCTATCTTTTGGACGTTTTGCATGCGAGCTCCGGTGGCCGGAGCGCCGCCGCAGTCACCCCCTCCCTCCTTTTTTTTTAAAAAAAAGAGCTTCGCTTCAGCGATGGTCGGCGGTGGCAGACCGCCGGACCACCGTCGGATGGAGCGTCCACCCCCGGGCAGTTGGCCGGGGGCGGAGTCACGGCAGGCCGACGGCGGGGAAGGCCCATAAGTCCTCCTGTTTCGTACAGCGGGGTGGGGGGGGAAAGGGATGATGTACAGTAAATCACATTTATATATATATAATATATTATATAAATTATATTAATATATTATTATATTAATATGTTATTATAATAAATATTATAATGTTATAATGGGTTTGATTTTTAAGAGACTAAAATTTGCTCCTAGGGAAAAAGTATTGAACATGATAAATGTTCCTCTCGTTGAGGGCTTCCTCCGCAAAAATTTTGAGAATTTTTGAAGTTGATTTGGTATTTTTAAAAGCCTAAATGAAAATTGTTTGGTCAAATTAAAGCTCAAAACTCTTCGAAAAATTATGAAAAGTTTTCCTGGCTCAGTTTAGACCCCCTTATAGGTTGTATCAAAATTTGGACAATTGGAGATTAAAATTGAAATTTCTCTCAATTGTTGAGTGCTTAGGGTCGCGCTCGGAAATTATTATTTCGCTCATTTTCTTCGAAAATGAAAATTGGAGCGTGCGACTATCCTCTCTAATTTGAATAATAAAATTCAAATTGACGTATCGATGAGAGTGGCCGAGGCAAGTGACCAAGCTTCGTGTGTTCCGAGACTTCGTGAAACCGTCGAGCGCCTCGACTCTCGGGTGATCTGGGCACGCTCGGAAAGTGAGAGTACGAGTAATGAGTTGCAAATTATTCTCGATAAACAATGAGGGTGTAACTCCTGATAAGTCCCGATCCTATTAAGCCGTGATTAATAAGGCGCAACCAAATCATAATCGGATCTTAATAATAGGTGTAGCCTAAGGAAATCTTATTAAAAACTGAAATAGAACTGAATGTGCCTCCTGTAAACGGAGATGGAACTGAATGTGACTCCTAAGAATGGAAATGGAACTGAGGCCTCCTGGGTGGAGTGATTGGACTATTAACCATTTTCTTTGTGATTATTTTAGTCTTGCACTAGTCCAGCTCCTTTATTCATTCAGTACCTTCAATTTAGTACTACTCCAATCTCGTACTGATCAAGTTCATTTTAGTACAGTACTTTCAATTCAGTACTACTCCAGTCTCGTACTGGTCCAGTTCATTTCATTTCAGTACTTTTAATTCAGTACTACTCCAGTCTCGTACTGGTCAAGTTCATTTCATTTCAGTACTTTCAATTCAATACTACTCCAGTCTCGTACTGGTCAAGTTCATTTCAGTTCAGTACTTTCAATTCAGTACTACTCCAGTCTCGTACTGGTCAAGTTCAGTTCAATTAAGTACTTTCGTTTTAGTACCACTCCAGTTTCGTACTGGTCATGTTTCATTACAGTGCTTAAATCATGTATCTTTTATTTGGCAGCTTTATTTACCATAATTCATTTCTGCATTTTACTATTATAAACTCGGGTCCTGCTCTGACGAGCAGTTATCTTTTAAGGACGAGCCTTAGTTGAGGATAACCGGGGTTGAGGTATTCCTCCGAGTTTAGCCTCAAATAAATCGCTACCAAGCTCCTTGTCGAAAGTTGAGCTGAGTGTCACTACCTGAAGGTTAACATATAGTAGGGCAGGCCGCCACAGACCCGGTGCATATTAGCATGATTATTTGATTGATTGCCTATGAACTGCTTGCGGTAAATTGTGGCGGGTCAGTCCCTTTCGCAGACCGTTCGTACAGGTGCGGGAAGGTCGATGACTCAAGGCGACAGGGAGATGGTTACCACGGGTGATCGACCGTTATGTTGTCCCTGTTGGATTTTCCTCCATTTGTCGGCCAAAATATTGAATCGCCAGATGTCGCTCACATCCAAGAGTACACGGGGTTGTACGTTATGGCATGGGTTGTGCAGTACGACCACCCCTAGAAGTGGCAGGACTGGTCACTATCACCGACGGCCACATCGGTGAGGCTCGCGGGGCTCGCTACCCTGCTTGAAAAGAAGCTGTCCATACTATGTCGACATAGGGTTGTGTGCGCGGTTGTGAATACCTGCAGTGTGTGCGCGGCTGTGAATGCCCGTGGCGTGTGCGCGACTGTGAATGCCTGCGGTATCTGCGCGGCTGTGAATTCCTGCGATAGAATACAGGTTGAGAATACCTAATGTGTTGTTATGCTAGTGCAGCTTTAATGCATTGTTGTTGTTTTTCCGGTTATACTATGTTGCGCTTCTTATAATTGCTTCAAGCCTATATATAGAATGTTGTATTAACTCTCTCTTGCTTTGGCTATCTACTTTTGCTGGGTGGGTGTGTGCTCGTCCCCAAGATATGGATCTGGGGAGGGGATTCGTTTCTACTTAGCTCTGTGACTAACGGTTATTTAAATAACCATTCACAGAAAATGGAGCACCGTAGTGACCCACAGCCGCAAGAGATTGCGCCAGCAGATAGAACTACTCAAGCAGAATCACCCCCGTCTTCAGAGTTTCGTGACGTGAGTACCGACGAGCTGACTAGGGAGAGAGAGTGAGGAGTTATATGCAATATTTGTACAGCCTCCGGGCTTTTATATATATATAGGCTAAGATGTTATACTCGTGTAAATATATATGATGATATATATATTATATGTTGGTTTCCTGTTAATGCTTCTACAAATCTCTGATGTGTTGTGAGTGTTGTGATTCCAGCCAAGCAAGGCGACCCCCAAGTACTTAGATAAAGTGGGGTGTTGCCCCTAAAGAGCACTGGGTGGACATCTTGGGCAGTAAGATTCCCTCCAACCCAACCCAGGTAAAAGTTTGGGGGAAGGGGTCTTACAAACGGATCAGAGCCATCACGATTCATCCTTGTGGAGCAGTTTCAGGATCCCTAGGCCCCTCGCTTCATTCTTTTGTTCAGGATGAACCTCGCAGCGGAAGCCTGGTGGACCCTGGTGTAGAAGCTTAGGGATTCTAGACTATACGATAGTATGCCCGTACACCGTTGTTTCCGCTTCGTCAGTAGTTCTTGCAAATTTACCCTACTTTTGCAAAGTACTGACACTTTTCATGTTACTTCTCCAGATACCGGAGTACAGTAACGGGGGAACCTCTTCTAGAGGATATGTTCCCACCACCCCACCTCCAGACCTGTTTTCCCCCGCGGTTGTACCGTTTGCTGAGACCGACTTGGGGCAGACACTGACGACCATCCCGGCCACCTTCCGGACAGCCTTGGCACAGCCACCATGAGAGATGATGGCGCCTATCGATTTGCTGACAACCTTCGTAGGATTTAGGCCTCCCACTTTTAGAGGCACAGAGACTGCCATCCAGGCAAAGGAGTGGGTGGAGCGTGTGAAGGAGCTGCTGGTAGGCATGATGTGCCCAGCAGTAGATGCAGTCTCGTTGGTAGTGACCAAATTAGAAGGATACACTAGAGATTGGTGGAGAGCTGCTAGCCGCTTGACCTTTAGAGGACGACCGATGAGCGACATACTATGGGGAGAGTTCTCAGAGGCCCTACTAGAGTTCTTTATTACAAAAGCAGACGAAAATGTTCTGCAGGAAAGGTTCCTGCACATCCGACGGGGAGATCGGACTGTGCCTGAGTACAAGAGGGAGTTCATACACCTGGCACGTTTTGCCGGGAATTTGGCAGCCTCTGACAGGGATATAGCCTCTCGATTCTACCGAGGCCTACGTGATGACCTGAGGCAGACTCTAATTATGATCTCTCAATCTACCTTCCACACCATAGCCACTCACGCAGCGGCGCTTGAGTTGGACTAGCGAATGGTAGCCCAGAAGCACAGAGGACAGGTCGATGTCCCTAGAGGCCTGAGATGAGACAGTGGAGCTGCTCCCCACCGACAGGATAGAGGGAGCAGGCAGAGGCATCGTAGACAGCCTTATAGGCGCCCACCAACACCCCCAGCACCCCCAGCCCCGCAGCAGGGCATCAGACCAGCTCTGGCACCATAGCCCACGCCAGTAGCCCGACGTGATGTTCCCTTTGCAGGGAACTGTTTCTTGTGTTAGCAGTCAGGGCATATGAGGGTCTTCTGCCCACAGGCAACAGGAAGGCCAAGACTAGGAGCAGTATAGGGTGGGCAGCCAGCACGGGGATAAGACAAGAGGGGTCACAGAGGTAGAGCCGGTAGGAGAGGTCAACAAGGCCGAGCAGCGCCCTTGGAGACCTACGCACTAGACTTGCAGCACGGACCAGCCCCTGACGTAGTGATAGGTATATATATTAGGCAATAGGATATATCAGATGTTGTTACATATGCTATGTACAGTTTATGCATGTATGTCTACATCTTGTATATTAGTTATATGATATATATGATTCTATATCGTCAGGAATACTGTTGGTAGGACATTCTGCCAAGACCCTCTTCGATACGGGAACAACACACTCCTTTGTGTCCCACAAATTTATCGCAACAAAAGAGAATGTTATCTGCACAACCGAACTAGCTATACGAATTCATTTGTCGGATGGATCCGATATGATGTCCACGGAAAAGTGCTTGTTCTAGGCCGAGCTAGGAGAAGTAGAATTTGATATCTACGCAACCATCCTGACAATAACTAGATTCGATATTATTATGGGAATGGACTGGCTAGCCGAGCACAAGGCGCAAATAAATTATTCAACGCGAGAGGTCCGCTTGCAGAATACAAATGGCCAGGACATTACGATGATAGATGTACCTTCAGTCTCGCGTATTATTTTAACTTATGCACAGATTGTAAGGTCAGTCTGACAGAAGGATGAGGTGTACCTTATCTACTTCGAGATGGAAGACAAAACTCAAGTACTTGCCAAAGTTCCGGTGGTATGCGATTTCCTGGACATTTTTCCAGAGTCTCGCCCAGGATTGCCACCCCGGCGAGAGGTCGATTTTCAGATTGAACTCGTGACCGGAGCACGGCCAGTGTCACGGGCCCCTTATCACATGGCCCTAAGAGAATTGGCTGAATTAAAGATTCAACTGCAAGAGCTGATAGATGCTGGATTCGTCTTGTAACGCCCCCACACGTCACATGACATATAACAGTGGGTCCGGCCGGGGCCCCACGCCATATAGCACAGACAAGCGAAGGAATTACGTGTGGAAATCAAAATCTATGCGTATCCTTAACTCATTCCATTCTAGCGCAGCATTTTTCTTGTTAGCATGAACTCAAACCAGAATGTCCACCAATATATAAATGCCACATTTATATAACAACACCAGGAATGTATACAACTCACACACCCTGGCCTTATGGCCTTACAGGTTCCTCTTTACACAGCAACAATTTCGTACATCGGCACGCAGGCCGGCCACGCATGAAATCCAAACACAGCTCTTCGCATGACCTTCAAGGGCCTATAGCAGCAAGCTAGCCATTCCACTTCTTCCATTTAAGCCGCAACACCTGCAATTCCACATCCAAGCCAACACAGAAAACAAAGTAACTGTCAGCATTTGGCTGACCCATTATAACGACCCTACCCCCTACCCGGGGTAGTGGTTCATTCCCTGTATACAGTGCTCAACAAGTATCATCAAACCGCATATATATATATCATTCTCTTGATTCCACTAGCAAACACATGACATCACAAACGCTGGAATCCACCAGACGTTTCGTGCACTCAGGGCACCTTCTTGGCGTACCGGAATCCACCAGTCATACACCGCTGATTCGAGGTTTTAACTTGTTGGTTGACCGGCCCTAGTCCACCAATCTCGCAAGCTGGCGACATCCCGCCCAAACCACACAGAGGTACACCCTCACAGCATCCAACAACCAGAGTAGGTCGACCCACAACATGTGGTGTAGCACGCCGGGTTTATCTAAGCTCCCCAGGCAATGTCTACCCATCGACCCCCCTCCTAATCCGATCGACCCACACTATGTGGTGCAACAACCCGGGTTTAACTCGGCTCCCCTAGAATTGCCACCCATCGATCCCTTCCTAACTAGATCAACCCACCCTAGTGGTGTAACAGTCGGGTTTATCACGAGCTCCCCAGGCATGTTACCAATTGATCATATCACAACCAGGAGCTTTGCCAAAGCCTCCTCACATTCAGCATCACATCCATACATTCATCACAAGAGAAAACCATTTGCATCTTATCAAATCCACGGAGTCATCTCCGGTTTACCCATGAACATCACCAATCCAGACTACCGGTGCAGATGGGCTTCACACATCATGCCTATGCCGTACTCCATATTTCCGGCTCTAGATGCATACTCAACAAAGGAATCTCTTCCGCAAATCCACCTCTTGGTGGAGGATTCCAAGCACATGCATAAAGGAAGGACTTCGATGTCCAAGAAGGAGATCGTTACCCTTGAAGATCGCTTCGGCGCCATGAAGTAGCCGGATGGAAATCACCGCCTCGGCTCTGCCTTCACGAATCCGCTCTCGGATCTTCGCTCCGCACTCCGCAGCTCCTACAGCAGCTGGTAGACTCCTCCCTTCTCTCTCCCTTAGGCCTTTCTTCTCTCTCTCTCTTGGAATGAAGATGAAGAAGAAGAAGATGAGAAAAGAGGGTTTAAATCCCCTTTTTCTCGGCCTTCACCACACCTGGACAAAGCCCAGCCACTGGATCCAGGAAGAGGGAAACAAACGGCTCAGATCTGGCCAGAAAAGCTAAAACACGGCCTGACACGCCCTGTGACACGCCCGTGTCACATGCCGTGTCTCTCTAAGCGGCAGACAACCGACTCAATCCAACCAGTACACGGTCGTGTGACACGCCCGTGTCACGTGTCGTGTACCCGACACGCCCTCAGACACGCCCGTGTCTGAGGCCGTGTGCCTCAACGAAAATAATCCCAAACCAACCCGAGACTGCACACGGCCTGGCACACGGCCTGGCACACGCCCGTGTTCATGGCCGTGTGCACCAGGACACACCCGTGTCCCGCAAACACGCCCTAGCTCGAACCGTCGAGTTGAGCTCGACGACTACTGACACGCCCTGTGACACGCCCGTGTCACAGGCCGTGTCCTCACTCGACACTCGACACTCGCCGATCGTCGAGATAAATTCGTCGACATCACGGTCGATCGTCGACACGGCCCCGACACGCCCTGCGACACGCCCGTGTCGTAGGCCGTGTCCGTTGTGTCGACTCTGAATTTCGTCGACTGCCCGACTCGACACTACCCAGGCCTGACACGCCCTGGGACACGCCCGTGTCCCAGGCCGTGTCACCCAAGCCTGAACCCGATTTTGCTCAAAATCATCCACTTGATTCCGGGGTGTTACAATCCTCCCCCCCCCCTTCAAATAATTTCGTCCTCGAAATTTGACTCCAATCAGCCACAACATCATCAAAGCGTACACCCCAAGCCTCCGCACAAACTAACAAACATACATTACAAACAAACATCCCTATCTTCCCCTTGTGCACATTCAACCACAGAAGACCTCAAAACAAAACAACATGATTTCGTATCGCCTTACCATCACACGTGCACCACATTTTAATCAAGATTGTCACCATCACGATTTTATTCATCATCTATCAATCTAGTTTACATACAACTATTTATATAAACATCATGTACATACACCCCTATGGATGATCCATCAAGTTTCGATTCAGTCAAAAATAATTCGCATCACACGTCACTTCCGCTCAGCCTCCCGATTTTGAAATTCATGATTAAGAGACAACTTAAACGCCCGAGGCTGAATTTCACCAACTGAGCTTTGTGGCTCTTGTACTTCCATCGCATGAACTCGAGATTGCGTCCGGGGTGCAGATGATTCGGCCACTGCTTTTCCTTTTTCTTCATAGGACGCACCCATCTTTTTCTCACTCCCTGGAGGGGCATTCCGACAAAATCTTGCTATATGTCCTTGCTGCCCACATTTATAGCAGATACGTGTATCCACACGTCCTGACCCATAAGTCGCCCCTGAAGAAACAGTCGACGGCGTTGATTCCGCAGGTCTAAATCTTTTCTTCTCTTGTCGTCGAAACTCCGATTGATCCGATGGTGACATTTTAAACTCTGACTTCTCCGTTGTCCGTCTCTTAGTCTCTTGTACTCGCTTCATATCCTTCTCCAAGGCACGGGCTGTATCGACCAACGCTTGGAAGCCTTGGCTCACGGAACTCGAAAGTGCCAACCTCAATTCATCCCGCAATCCTTCATAAAACCGATTTGTCTTTCGCGCTTCCTCCGCAAAGGTAGATCCCGCATATCTCCCCAATCTTGTAAACTCATGCAGGTAAGTATCAATATCTCGCTCACCCTGCACCAAGCGGAGAAACTCATTTTCCATCGCAATCCTCTGCGACACTGGCACATACTTGGCGAAAAATATTTGGGAGAATTCCTCCATTAAAATCTCTGTTAAACCTCGACCTGCCAAGTGGTGCACTTCAATTTCATCCCACCATAATCTCGCATCTCCTTCCAACAGAAAAGTGGCCAACGTCACTTTCTGCTCCTCTCCCGTCCTGATTGCAGTTAAGATCCTTTTTACTCTTGCCAACCAATCTTCTGCCTGCGTTGGTGAAAGCGCTCCACAAAACGTAGGTGGATGGAAGTGCATAAAACGTGACAATGAGTCGTCACTTGCTTGCGCTTCCATCACCACTGCAGCATGCACTTGCCTTCCACCAGGTCTTGCCTGTCCAGTTGGCTGCGCTTGTAAGACTGCAAGCACTGTCTCCGTCACCACCCGTATGGCCTCTGCCGAGGGAGGCATAGGCGCTTCCACGGGTGCTGCACTCTCAGCCGACCGCTGTGGTTCAGACGGCCCAGCTCCATCCCTCGCCACCTATCAATGTATAGAACACCATTAATACTTCCAATCATAACGGTACTGCTACATTGACTACACACTCACGCACATCATGTGCATGACATACATTCCTAGTGGACATTCATGAGTTCAATTTTGTTCTCTCCTCCCAAACAATCTAAACCTGGGCTCTGATACCACTTTGTAACGCCCCCACCCGTCACATGACATATAACAGTGGGTCCGGCCGGGGCCCCACGCCATATAGCACAGACAAGCGAAGGAATTACGTGTGGAAATCAAAATCTATGCGTATCCTTAACTCATTCCATTCTAGCGCAGCATTTTTCTTATTAGCATGAACTCAAACCAGAATGTCCACCAATATATAAATGCCACATTTATATAACAACACCAGGAATGTATACAACTCACACACCCTGGCCTTATGGCCTTACAGGTTCCTCTTTACACAGCAACAATTTCGTACATCGGCACGCAGGCCGGCCACACATGAAATTCAAACACAGCTCTTCGCATGACCTTCAAGGGCCTATAGCAGCAAGCTAGCCATTCCACTTCTTCCATTTAAGCCGCAACACCTGCAATTCCACATCCAAGCCAACACAGAAAACAAAGTAACGGTCAGCATTTGGCTGACCCATTATAACAACCCTACCCCCTACCCGGGGTAGTGGTTCCTTCCCTGTATACAGTGCTCAACAAGTATCATCAAACCGCATATATATATATCATTCTCTTGATTCCACTAGCAAACACATGACATCACAAACGCTGGAATCCACCAGACGTTCCGTGCACTCAGGGCACCTTCTTGGCGTACCGGAATCCACCAGTCATACACCGCTGATTCGAGGTTTTAACTTGTTGGTTGACCGGCCCTAGTCCACCAATCTCGCAAGCTGGCGACATCCCGCCCAAACCACACAGAGGTACACCCTCACAGCATCCAACAACCATAGTAGGTCGACCCACAACATGTGGTGTAGCACGCCGGGTTTATCTAAGCTCCCCAGGCAATGTCTACCCATCGACCCCCCTCCTAATCCGATCGACCCACACTATGTGGTGCAGCAACCCGGGTTTAACTCGGCTCCCCTAGCATTGCCACCCATCGATCCCTTCCTAACTAGATCAACCCACCCTAGTGGTGTAACAGTCGGGTTTATCACGAGCTCCCCAGGCATGTTACCAATTGATCATATCACAACCAGGAGCTTTGCCAAAGCCTCCTCACATTCAGCATCACATCCATACATTCATCACAAGAGAAAACCATTTGCATCTTATCAAATCCACGGAGTCATCTCCGGTTTACCCATGAACATCACCAATCCAGACTACCGGTCCAGATGGGCTTCACACATCATGCCTATGCCGTACTCCATATTTCCGGCTCTAGATGCAGACTCAACAAAGGAATCTCTTCCGCAAATCCACCTCTTGGTGGAGGATTCCAAGCACATGCATAAAGGAAGGACTTCGATGTCCAAGAAGGAGATCGTTACCCTTGAAGATCGCTTCGGCGCCATGAAGTAGTCGGATGGAAATCACCGCCTCGGCTCTGCCTTCACGAATCCGCTCTCGGATCTTCGCTCCGCACTCCGCAGCTCCTACAGCAGCTGATAGACTCCTCCCTTCTCTCTCCCTTAGGCCTTTCTTCTCTCTCTCTCTTGGAATGAAGATGAAGAAGAAGAAGAAGATGAGAAAAGAGGGTTTAAATCCCCTTTTTCTCGGCCTTCACCACACCTGGACAAAGCCCAGCCACTGGATCCAGGAAGAGGGAAACAAACGGCTCAGATCTGGCCAGAAAAGCTAAAACACGGCCTGACACGCCCTGTGACACGCCCGTGTCACAGGCCGTGTCTCTCTAAGCGGCAGACAACCGACTCAATCCAACCAGTACACGGTCGTGTGACACGCCCGTGTCACGTGCCGTGTACCCGACACGCCCTCAGACACGCCCGTGTCTGAGGCCGTGTGCCTCAACGAAAATAATCCCAAACCAACCCGAGACTGCACACGGCCTGGCACACGGCCTGGCACACGCCCGTGTTCATGGCCGTGTGCACTAGGACACACCCGTGTCCCGCAAACACGCCCTAGCTCGAACCGTCGAGTTGAGCTCGACGACTACTGACACGCCCTGTGACACGCTCGTGTCACAGGCCGTGTCCTCACTCGACACTCGACACGCGCCGATCGTCGAGATAAATTCGTCGACATCACGGTCGATCGTCGACACGGCCCCGACACGCCCTGCGACACGCCCGTGTCGCAGGCCGTGTCCGCTGTGTCGACTCCGAATTTCGTCGACTGCCCGACTCGACACTACCCAGGCCTGACACGCCCTGGGACACGCCCGTGTCCCAGGCCGTGTCACCCAAGCCTGAACCCGATTTTGCTCAAAATCATCCACTTGATTTCGGGGTGTTACACGTCTGTCCCAGTTCCTCACCCTGGGGAGCTCCGGTGCTATTCATAAAGAAGGACGAAACATTACGTTTGTGCATAGACTACAGGGAGCTAAATAAGCTTACTATACGAAACATATATCCCCTCCCTAGGATCGACGAGCTGTTCGATCAGTTGCAGGGTGCATCCGTGTTTTCCAAGATGGACCTGATATCAGGCTACTATCAGCTTCGAATCCGGGAGGAAGATATTCCCAAGACTGCCTTCAGGTCCCGATATGGTCTCTATGAGTTTCTGGTGATGCCTTTTGGGCTCACCAATGCACCCTCTGCCTTCATGGCCTTGATGAATAGAGTCTTTGAGCTCTTCCTAGATCACTTCGTGATCGTCTTCATTGATGATATTTTGATCTACTCAAACACCAAGGCAGACCATGCTAGACACCTGCATATGGTGCTACTAAAACTCTGAGAACACTCCCTCTTCACCAAATTCAGTAAATGCGAGTTTTGGTTGGAAGAAGTTGGATTCTTTGGTCACACTATAAACAAGAAAGGGGTAACAGTAGATCGAGCCAAGATCCAGGCAGTTCAAAATTGGTCGCCGCTCAGAACAGCGACAGATATCCGAAGTTTTCTTGGTCTTGCCGGATATTATAGGAAGTTCGTAGAAGGCTTCTCCAAGATTGCTTTACCCCTAACTGCCCTCACCAGAAAGGATGTTACGTTTCGATGGACACTGGAATGCGAGACACCGTTCGTCGAATTGAAGAAGCGGTTGACTTCTGCACCAATCCTTACGATCCCCACAGGAACCGAGGGATTCCAGATCTACACTGATGCCACCCTGAAGGGGTTGGGAGCTGTCCTGATGCAGCATGGACAAGGTGGTGGCCTATGCATCTCGCCAATTGAAGTCGCACGAATTAAATTACACAGCTCACGATCTAGAATTGGGTGATGTCGTATTCGCTCTTAAAATTTGGAGGCATTACTTGTATGGAGTAAGATGTGAGATCTTCTCCGACCACAAGAGCCTCAAATACATCTACACTCAGAAAGAGCTAAATCATCAGCAACACCGATGGTTATAATTCCTGTGCGACTATGATTTTGCTCTTCAATATCACCCTGGAAAAGCTAATAGAGTCGCTGAAGCTTTGAGCCGCCAGCCTTCGATAGCCGGGAGTTGGATGGAACAAATCCCTAAGGAGTTGTTCCAGTCTTTGACAGACTTGGAAATTACCCTGGTTGCTCGAAGAGATCCGGAGGAATACAATGTTTAGCTGTACTGGATGGAGATCCAGTGCAACATCTGAGATCGGATATGAGAGGCTCAAAAGATCGACCCAGAGGTGGTTCTGATCATTCGATCTCTGCAAGATGGAGCACAGGAGGATTATAATCTGCACGACGGGATTCTACACCTCAAACATTGTATATTTATTCCATCTACCGGAGGAATTCGCGAGGAAATTCTGCAAGAAGCCCACCAGACAAGATACTCTATTCATCCTGGTGTGGTCAAGATGTATGTAGACTTACGCAGGACCATTTATTGGCCTTGGATGAAAAGAGGTGTCACTAACTTCATGACCCAGTGTCAGACATGTCAGAAGGTTAAAGCTGAATATCGCAGCCCGGGAGGCCTGTTACAGCCCCTGCCAATACCAGAATGGAAATTTGAAGACGTCTTCATAGACTTCGTCCATGGTCTACCACGATCCCGTGCTGGAAACGACTCTATTTGGGTTGTCGTAGACCGACTTACCAAGGTAGCGCGATTTATTCCAAATCGACAAAGTGATGGAGTTGACATCATGGCCAGAATGTTCCTAGAACAGGTAGTTCGGTTACACGGAGTGCTAAATCCTATCATGTCAGATCGTGACGGGCGTTTCACGTCTAAGGAGTGGAGGAGGGTACAGGCATACTTGGGGACCAAGTTGGCATTTAGCACCGCCTTTCACCCGCAGTCAGATGGACAGACAGAAAGGACAAACCGGACGAAGGAGGATCTACTTCTTCTATGCATAGTAGAACCCAGTGAGCCATTGGGAATAGTTGTTACCTCTGGTTGAGTTTTCTTACAATAACAGCTACCAGTCCAGCATCAAGATGGCCCCATACGAGGTGTTTTATGGGAGACGTTGCCGAACCCCATTGACTTGGGCTCAGGAAGAGGACCCAGAAGCCCTGGGAGTGGCATACATTGATGACACTACGACAGCGATACGGCTAATCCAGGAACGGATGCGGGAGGCGCAGATCCGGCAGGCCAAATATTATGACGCGCGACACCGACCTGTGGATTTAAGCGTGGGGGAAATGTTGTTTTTAAAAAATCAAACCCATACATGGTATCTCCCGGTTGAGGAAGCAAAAAAAGCTAGATCCCCGCTACCTGGGCGCCTATCAGGTGATAGAACGTGTTGGCCCTGTTGCCTACCGGTTAGCCCTGCCCCCAGAACTGGGAAATATCCATGATGTGTTTCATATCTCCTCCTTGAGACGAGTTCTCCGACAACCAGAGCAACATCTACCTACACCACCAGTACAACCGTGGTCGGACAGATCCGTCCAGCTCGAACCAATCAGAATCGTAGATCATAAAGTGAAGAAACTACATAACAAGATCATCCTAATGGTCAAGATATTATGGTCAAATCATGGACAAGATGTGTACACTTGGAAACTAGAGGACCTCGTTCGCGAAAAGCACCCAGAGCTTTTTCCCCAGGTATGTTACTCTCCCCCTACTTCTAGAAAATTTTCGGGGGCGAAAATCCTTTTATTTTTATTGGATTGTAAAATCTCAATTTTTATTGGGCCTCCAGAACCCTAGTGAGCCCAATAAAAGTAACCTGAACCCCTACCCATGACTCGGTAGAAGGTAACTATATGCGGGAAATAGAGCAAGAGAACCCCGATTTGAGTTCTGTCAGTTCCTGTGACCTCATATAGTCGGTACGAGCGCATCGGAACTCGTTCTGTTAGACCCCGATGTCATGTGGTGGATGTAACCATTTCCTCGTAAAATGCCACGAGAGCCAGACTTTGGATATCGGCCTAGAGAACTCCGATTTAAGTTCCGTCAGTTTCTGTGCTCTCGTATAGTTGATACGAGCGCATCGGAACTCGCCACGCCATGATTCAAGATCTAACGATGGATATAGACATTTTGACCATTTTAGCGCGCCGAGGCATGCAAATTTTGGACTTTTACCAAACGAACTCCAATTCGACCCCGGTCAGTGGCGTTGGATTCGTACGATCAATACAAAGTCAACGGAAATTATTCCGGTCAGTTTCTATAGTGGGTGGTCAAACCGTGGTCAAAACAAGCTCAACTGTGCGCCGAAAAGCATGTACACACCAAATGTGACCCAACACCCCAACTTTGACCCAACCCCAATATCTTGGACCCACTTTGACCTTGACCAACATGAGGGACCCATTCTAGGGTTGACTTTGGTCAAACCCCCCTAAAAATCCAAATTTTTGGATTTTTTTCCATAAGGGGTATGCTTTCTCCTCCTCTTCACTAATGATAAGGCCTTACCCCCACCCTTGGGCCAGCAGCCAGCAAGGAAGAAGGGAAGGTGATCCATGGGCCAAGGTAGGCCCACCTTCCTCCTCCCCCTCTCTTTTTCTTCCCACCCACTTGTAAAAGACAAAGCCCATAAGGTCCCAACCTCATTTACCACATGGGGGAATTATCTTGAACCTCCAGCTGCCCTTGGACAGCTGGAGCGTGAAGATTAATCCCTCCCTAAGGAGGGATTAATCCCACATTAGGTAGGGGAGGAGATCCCCTCCCCTCCAAGCCTATATAAGGTCATGCCCATCCCCTCTCCTCTCACCCAGCTCAGTGAGCAACTCCCCCACCACTCCCCAAGCTCTGCTGGAGCTCGGGTGGCAGGAAAAGGCAAAGCCCGAGCTCCACTACCTTCCACCACCATTAATGGCGGAACTCGCCGGAGGCCGCCAAAACCCCCAACCTCAGGTAAAAACCTTCCCTCTCCCTCCTCCCTATCTTTTGGACGTTTTGCATGTAAGCTCCGGTGGCCGGAGTGCCGCCGCCGTCACCCCCTCCCTCCTGTTTTAAAAAAAAAAGAGCTCCGGCGATGGCCGATGGCGGCAGGTCGCCGAACCGCCGCCGAAGGGAACGTCCACCCCCGGGCAGTCGGCCGGGGCAGAGTCACGGCCGACCGGCGGCAGGGAAGGCCCGTAAGGCCTATATATATATATATATATATATATATATATATATATATATATATATATATATATATATATATATATATATATATACCATATTATAAAGAAATATGGAGGTCTGCAAATAGCATGAGTTCGAAATTCACAGAAAATATTTCGACCGTCCGATCTTGATGCATCATTCAGCAGTCGTCTGATCAAACCAATCCTCTCTCCAGACTTTTTTATAGGCTTCCTAAACCTACTCTAGGACAGTCCTAAACCTATGTGAAATGTTTTTAAAATTAGGTTAACAAAATAAAATGGATGAACCGCAAAGGCCCACCCGCAAGCCCACTAAGCCCGCTAAACAGATGACCTCAAAGATACAAGCCCACAAGCCAGCGGAGCCCGCCGGCTTGTGGGCTTGTATCTTTGAGGTCATCTGTTTAGCGGGCTTAGTGGGCTTGCGGGTGGGCCTTTGCGGTTCATCCATTTTATTTTGTTAACCTAATTTTAAAAACATTTCACATAGGTTTAGGACTGGCCTAGAGTATGTTTAGGAAGCCTATAAAAAAGTCTGGAGAGAGGATTGGTTTGATCGGACGACTGCTGAATGATGCATCAAGATCGGACGGTCGAAATATTTTCTGTGAATTTCGAACTCATGCTATTTGCAGACCTCCATATTTCTTTATAATATGGTATATATATATATATATATATATATATATATATATATATATATATATATATATATATATATATATATATATATATTATACGAGCAAGTACAATGTACTGGCTGTACGGGCTAGCCATTTTGGGCTTCAAGATGGTTCGAAATCAAAAAAGGATCAACATGAAAGTTGTAGATCTCGGCGAGACGAACAACTTTTATGTTGACCACGTTTTGATTTGGAGCCGTCTTGGATCTCGATTTGGGCCGCGAAATCGGCGGTGACGGAACGGTTTACTGTAGCAGTTTCGCCGCCCCCGATTTCGGGGCCCAGATAGTGGTCCAAAGAAGCTCCAAATTAAAAAGTGATCAACATGAAAGTTGTTCGTCTCGTCGAGATCTACAACTTTCATGTTGATCACGTTTTTTTTTTGAGATCATCTTGACCCCCAAAATCACTTGCCCGTATGTCCGCACAGTATATGCCCCATATATATATATATATAATATAAATTATATTAATATATTATTATAATAAATATTATAATGTTATAATGACTTTGATTTTTAAGATACTAAAATATGCTCCTAGGGAAAAAGAGTTGAACATGATAAATGTTCCCCTTATTGAGGGCTTACTCCACAAAAAGTTTGAGAATTTTTAGAGTTGATTTGGTATTTTTAAAAGCCTAAAATAAAATTATTTGGCCAAATTAAAGGCCCAAAACTCTTCGAAAAATTATGAAAAATTTTCCAGACTCAGTTTAGACCCCCTTATAGGTTGTTTAAAAATTTGGACAATTGGGGATTAAAATTTAAATTTCTCTCAATTGTTGAGTGCCTAGGGTCGCGCTTGGAAATTATTATTACGCTCATTTTCTTCGAAAATGAAAATTGGAGCGCGCGACTATCCTCTCTAATTTGAATAATAAAATTCAAATTAACATATTGACAAGAGTGGCCGAGGCAAGTGACCAAGCTCTGTGTGTTCCGAGACTTCGTGAAACCGTCGAGCGCCTCGACTCTCGGGTGATCTGGGCACACTCCGAAAGTGAGAGTATGAGTAGTGAGTTGCAAATTATTCTCGGTAAATAATGAGGGTGTAACTCCTGATAAGTCCCAATCCGATTAAGACGTGATTAATAAGGCGCAACCAAATCATAATCGGATCTTAATAATGAGTGTAGCCTAAAGAAATCTTATTAAAAAATGAAATAGAACTGAATGTGCCTCCTGTGAACGGAGATGGAACTGAATGTGACTTCTAAGAACGGAATTGGAACTGAGGCCTCCTGGGTGGAGTGATTGAACTACTAACCATTTTCTTTGTGATTATTCCAGTCTTACACTGGTCCAGCTCCTTTATTCGTTCAGTACTACTCCAGTCTCGTACTGGTCAAATTCATTTCATTACAGTAATTTCAATTCAGTACTACTCTAGTCTCGTACTGGTCAAGTTCATTTCAGTTCAGTACTTTTAATTCAGTACTACTCCAGTCTCGTACTGGTCAAGTTCATTTAATTTCAGTAATTTCAATTTAATACTACTCCAGTCTTGTACGGGTCAAGTTTATTTCAGTTTAGTACTTTCAATTCAGTACTACTCCAGTCTCGTACTGGTCAAGTTCTGTTCAATTAAGTACTTTCATTTTAGTACCACTCCAGTTTCGTACTGGTCACGTTTCATTACAATGCTTAAATCATGCAGCTTTTTTTTGGCAGCTTTATTTACCGTACTTCATTTCTGCATTTTACTATTATGTGCCACAACATCATCAAAGCTTTATGGAACTGTATGTGCCCCGACACGCCCTGCGACACGCCCGTGTCGCAGGCCGTGTCCGCTGTGTCGACTCCGAATTTCGTCGACTGCCCGACTCGACACTACCCAGGCCTGACACGCCCTGGGACACGCCCGTGTCCCAGGCCGTGTCACCCAAGCCTGAACCCGATTTTGCTCAAAATCATCCACTTGATTCCGGGGTGTTACAATCCTCCCCCCCCCCCCTTCAAATAATTTCGTCCTCGAAATTTGACTCCAATCAGCCACAACATCATCAAAGCGTACACCCCAAGCCTCCGCACAAACTAACAAACATACATTACAAACAAACATCCCTATCTTCCCCTTGTGCACATTCAACCACAGAAGACCTCAAAACAAAAAAACATGATTTCGTATCGCCTTACCATCACACGTGCACCACATTTTAATCAAGATTGTCACCATCACGATTTTATTCATCATCTATCAATCTAGTTTACATACAACTATTTATATAAACATCATGTACATACACCCCTATGGATGATCCATCAAGTTTCGATTCAGTCAAAAATAATTCGCATCACACGTCACTTCCGCTCAGCCTCCCGATTTTGAAATTCATGATTAAGAGACAACTTAAACGCCCGAGGCTGAATTTCACCAACTGAGCTTTGCGGCTCTTGTACTTCCATCGCATGAACTCGAGATTGCGTCCGGGGTGCAGATGATTCGGCCACTGCTTTTCCCTTTTCTTCATAGGACGCACCCATCTTTTTCTCACTCCCTGGAGGGGCATTCCGACAAAATCTTGCTATATGTCCTTGCTGCCCACATTTATAGCAGATACGTGTATCCACACGTCCTGACCCATAAGTCGCCCCTGAAGAAACAGTCGACGGCGTTGATTCCGCAGGTCTAAATCTTTTCTTCTCTTGTCGTCGAAACTCCGATTGATCCGATGGTGACATTTTAAACTCTGACTTCTCCGTTGTCCGTCTCTTAGTCTCTTGTACTCGCTTCATATCCTTCTCCAAGGCACGGGCTGTATCGACCAACGCTTGGAAGCCTTGGCTCACGGAACTCGAAAGTGCCAACCTCAATTCATCCCGCAATCCTTCATAAAACCGATTTGTCTTTCGCGCTTCCTCCGCAAAGGTAGATCCCGCATATCTCCCCAATCTTGTAAACTCATGCAGATAAGTATCAATATCTCGCTCACCCTGCACCAAGCGGAGAAACTCATTTTCCATCGCAATCCTCTGCGACACTGGCACATACTTGGCGAAAAATATTTGGGAGAATTCCTCCATTAAAATCTCCGTTAAACCTCGACCTGCCAAGTGGTGCACTTCAATTTCATCCCACCATAATCTCGCATCTCCTTCCAACAGAAAAGTGGCCAACGTCACTTTCTGCTCCTCTCCCGTCCTGATTGCAGTTAAGATCCTTTTTACTCTTGCCAACCAATCTTCTGCCTGCGTTGGTGAAAGCGCTCCACAAAACGTAGGTGGATGGAAGTGCATAAAACGTGACAATGAGTCGTCACTTGCTTGCGCTTCCATCACCACTGCAGCATGCACTTGCCTTCCACCAGGTCTTGCCTGTCCAGTTGGCTGCGCTTGTAAGACTGCAAGCACTGTCTCCGTCACCACCTGTATGGCCTCTGCCGAGGGAGGCATAGGCGCTTCCACGGGTGCTGCACTCTCAGCCGACCGCTGTGGTTCAGACGGCCCAGCTCCATCCCTCGCCACCTATCAATGTATAGAACACCATTAATACTTCCAATCATAACGGTACTGCTACATTGACTACACACTCACGCACATCATGTGCATGACATACATTCCTAGTGGACATTCATGAGTTCAATTTTGTTCTCTCCTCCCAAACAATCTAAACCTGGGCTCTGATACCACTTTGTAACGCCCCCACCCGTCACATGACATATAACAGTGGGTCCGGCCGGGGCCCCACGCCATATAGCACAGACAAGCGAAGGAATTACGTGTGGAAATCAAAATCTATGCGTATCCTTAACTCATTCCATTCTAGCGCAGCATTTTTCTTGTTAGCATGAACTCAAACCAGAATGTCCACCAATATATAAATGCCACATTTATATAACAACACCAGGAATGTATACAACTCACACACCCTGGCCTTATGGCCTTACAGGTTCCTCTTTACACAGCAACAATTTCGTACATCGGCACGCAGGCCGGCCACACATGAAATTCAAACACAGCTCTTCGCATGACCTTCAAGGGCCTATAGCAGCAAGCTAGCCATTCCACTTCTTCCATTTAAGCCGCAACACCTGCAATTCCACATCCAAGCCAACACAGAAAACAAAGTAACGGTCAGCATTTGGCTGACCCATTATAACAACCCTACCCCCTACCCGGGGTAGTGGTTCCTTCCCTGTATACAGTGCTCAACAAGTATCATCAAACCGCATATATATATATCATTCTCTTGATTCCACTAGCAAACACATGACATCACAAACGCTGGAATCCACCAGACGTTCCGTGCACTCAGGGCACCTTCTTGGCGTACCGGAATCCACCAGTCATACACCGCTGATTCGAGGTTTTAACTTGTTGGTTGACCGGCCCTAGTCCACCAATCTCGCAAGCTGGCGACATCCCGCCCAAACCACACAGAGGTACACCCTCACAGCATCCAACAACCAGAGTAGGTCGACCCACAACATGTGGTGTAGCACGCCGGGTTTATCTAAGCTCCCCAGGCAATGTCTACCCATCGAACCCCCTCCTAATCCGATCGACCCACACTATGTGGTGCAGCAACCCGGGTTTAACTCGGCTCCCCTAGCATTGCCACCCATCGATCCCTTCCTAACTAGATCAACCCACCCTAGTGGTGTAACAGTCGGGTTTATCACGAGCTCCCCAGGCATGTTACCAATTGATCATATCACAACCAGGAGCTTTGCCAAAGCCTCCTCACATTCAGCATCACATCCATACATTCATCACAAGAGAAAACCATTTGCATCTTATCAAATCCACGGAGTCATCTCCGGTTTACCCATGAACATCACCAATCCAGACTACCGGTCCAGATGGGCTTCACACATCATGCCTATGCCGTACTCCATATTTCCGGCTCTAGATGCAGACTCAACAAAGGAATCTCTTCCGCAAATCCATCTCTTGGTGGAGGATTCCAAGCACATGCATAAAGGAAGGACTTCGATGTCCAAGAAGGAGATCGTTACCCTTGAAGATCGCTTCGGCGCCATGAAGTAGTCGGATGGAAATCACCGCCTCGGCTCTGCCTTCACGAATCCGCTCTCGGATCTTCGCTCCGCACTCCGCAGCTCCTACAGCAGCTGATAGACTCCTCCCTTCTCTCTCCCTTAGGCCTTTCTTCTCTCTCTCTTGGAATGAAGATGAAGAAGAAGAAGAAGATGAGAAAAGAGGGTTTAAATCCCCTTTTTCTCGGCCTTCACCACACCTGGACAAAGCCCAGCCACTGGATCCAGGAAGAGGGAAACAAACGGCTCAGATCTGGCCAGAAAAGCTAAAACACGGCCTGACACGCCCTGTGACACGCCCGTGTCACAGGCCGTGTCTCTCTAAGCGGCAGACAACCGACTCAATCCAACCAGTACACGGTCGTGTGACACGCCCGTGTCACGTGCCGTGTACCCGACACGCCCTCAGACACGCCCGTGTCTGAGGCCGTGTGCCTCAACGAAAATAATCCCAAACCAACCCGAGACTGCACACGGCCTGGCACACGGCCTGGCACACGCCCGTGTTCATGGCCGTGTGCACTAGGACACACCCGTGTCCCGCAAACACGCCCTAGCTCGAACCGTCGAGTTGAGCTCGACGACTACTGACACGCCCTGTGACACGCTCGTGTCACAGGCCGTGTCCTCACTCGACACTCGACACGCGCCGATCGTCGAGATAAATTCGTCGACATCACGGTCGATCGTCGACACGGCCCCGACACGCCCTGCGACACGCCCGTGTCGCAGGCCGTGTCCGCTGTGTCGACTCCGAATTTCGTCGACTGCCCGACTCGACACTACCCAGGCCTGACACGCCCTGGGACACGCCCGTGTCCCAGGCCGTGTCACCCAAGCCTGAACCCGATTTTGCTCAAAATCATCCACTTGATTTCGGGGTGTTACACGTCTGTCCCAGTTCCTCACCCTGGGGAGCTCCGGTGCTATTCATAAAGAAGGACGAAACATTACGTTTGTGCATAGACTACAGGGAGCTAAATAAGCTTACTATACGAAACATATATCCCCTCCCTAGGATCGACGAGCTGTTCGATCAGTTGCAGGGTGCATCCGTGTTTTCCAAGATGGACCTGATATCAGGCTACTATCAGCTTCGAATCCGGGAGGAAGATATTCCCAAGACTGCCTTCAGGTCCCGATATGGTCTCTATGAGTTTCTGGTGATGCCTTTTGGGCTCACCAATGCACCCTCTGCCTTCATGGCCTTGATGAATAGAGTCTTTGAGCTCTTCCTAGATCACTTCGTGATCGTCTTCATTGATGATATTTTGATCTACTCAAACACCAAGGCAGACCATGCTAGACACCTGCATATGGTGCTACTAAAACTCTGAGAACACTCCCTCTTCACCAAATTCAGTAAATGCGAGTTTTGGTTGGAAGAAGTTGGATTCTTTGGTCACACTATAAACAAGAAAGGGGTAACAGTAGATCGAGCCAAGATCCAGGCAGTTCAAAATTGGTCGCCGCTCAGAACAGCGACAGATATCCGAAGTTTTCTTGGTCTTGCGGATATTATAGGAAGTTCGTAGAAGGCTTCTCCAAGATTGCTTTACCCCTAACTGCCCTCACCAGAAAGGATGTTACGTTTCGATGGACACTGGAATGCGAGACACCGTTCGTCGAATTGAAGAAGCGGTTGACTTCTGCACCAATCCTTACGATCCCCACAGGAACCGAGGGATTCCAGATCTACACTGATGCCACCCTGAAGGGGTTGGGAGCTGTCCTGATGCAGCATGGCAAGGTGGTGGCCTATGCATCTCGCCAATTGAAGTCGCACGAATTAAATTACACAGCTCACGATCTAGAATTGGGTGATGTCGTATTCGCTCTTAAAATTTGGAGGCATTACTTGTATGGAGTAAGATGTGAGATCTTCTCCGACCACAAGAGCCTCAAATACATCTACACTCAGAAAGAGCTAAATCATCAGCAACACCGATGGTTATAATTCCTGTGCGACTATGATTTTGCTCTTCAATATCACCCTGGAAAAGCTAATAGAGTCGCTGAAGCTTTGAGCCGCCAGCCTTCGATAGCCGGGAGTTGGATGGAACAAATCCCTAAGGAGTTGTTCCAGTCTTTGACAGACTTGGAAATTACCCTGGTTGCTCGAAGAGATCCGGAGGAATACAATGTTTAGCTGTACTGGATGGAGATCCAGTGCAACATCTGAGATCGGATATGAGAGGCTCAAAAGATCGACCCAGAGGTGGTTCTGATCATTCGATCTCTGCAAGATGGAGCACAGGAGGATTATAATCTGCACGACGGGATTCTACACCTCAAACATTGTATATTTATTCCATCTACCGGAGGAATTCGCGAGGAAATTCTGCAAGAAGCCCACCAGACAAGATACTCTATTCATCCTGGTGTGGTCAAGATGTATGTAGACTTACGCAGGACCATTTATTGGCCTTGGATGAAAAGAGGTGTCACTAACTTCATGACCCAGTGTCAGACATGTCAGAAGGTTAAAGCTGAATGTCGCAGCCCGGGAGGCCTGTTACAGCCCCTGCCAATACCAGAATGGAAATTTGAAGACGTCTTCATAGACTTCGTCCATGGTCTACCACGATCCCGTGCTGGAAACGACTCTATTTGGGTTGTCGTAGACCGACTTACCAAGGTAGCGCGATTTATTCCAAATCGACAAAGTGATGGAGTTGACATCATGGCCAGAATGTTCCTAGAACAGGTAGTTCGGTTACACGGAGTGCTAAATCCTATCATGTCAGATCGTGACGGGCGTTTCACGTCTAAGGAGTGGAGGAGGGTACAGGCATACTTGGGGACCAAGTTGGCATTTAGCACCGCCTTTCACCCGCAGTCAGATGGACAGACAGAAAGGACAAACCGGACGAAGGAGGATCTACTTCTGCTATGCATAGTAGAACCCAGTGAGCCATTGGGAATAGTTGTTACCTCTGGTTGAGTTTTCTTACAATAACAGCTACCAGTCCAGCATCAAGATGGCCCCATACGAGGTGTTGTATGGGAGACGTTGTCGAACCCCATTGACTTGGGCTCAGGAAGAGGACCCAGAAGCCCTGGGAGTGGCATACATTGATGACACTACGATAACGATACGACTAATCCAGGAACGGATACGTGAGGCACAGATCCGGCAGGCCAAATATTATGACGCGCGACACCGACCTGTGGAGTTAAGCGTGGGGGAAATGTTGTTTTTAAAAATCAAACTCATGCATCGTATCTCTCGGTTGAGGAAACAGAAAAAGCTAGATCCCCGCTACCTGGGCCCCTATCAGGTGATAAAACGTGTTGGCCCTGTTGCCTACCGGTTAGCCCTGCCCCCAGAACTGGGAAATCTCCATGATGTGTTTCATATCTCCTCCTTGAGACGAGTTCTCCGGCAACCAGAGCAGCATCTACCTACACCACCAGTACAACTGCGGTCGGACAGATCCGTCCAGCTCGAACTAATCAAAAATCGTAGATCATAAAGTGAAGAAACTACGTAACAAGACCATCTCAATGGTCAAGATATTATGGTCAAATCATGGACAAGATGAGTACACTTGGAAACTAGAGGACCTCGTTCGCGAAAAGCACCCAGAGCTTTTTCCCCAGGTATGTTACTCTCCCGCTACTTCTAGCAAATTTTTTGGGATGAAAATCCTTTTATTTTTATTGGATTGTAACATCCCAATTTTTATTGGGCCTCCAGAACCCTAGTGGGCCCAATAAAAGTAACCTGAACCCCTACCCATGACTCGGTAGAAGGTAACTATATGCGGGAAATAGAGCAAGAGAACCCCGATTTGAGTTCTGTCAGTTCCTGTGACCTCATATAGTCGGTACGAGCGCATCGGAACTCGTTCTGTTAGACCCCGATGTCATGTGGTGGATGTAACCATTTCCTCGTAAAATGCCACGAGAGCCAGACTTTGGATATCGGCCTAGAGAACTCCGATTTAAGTTCCGTCAGTTTCTGTGCTCTCGTATAGTTGATACGAGCGCATCGGAACTCGCCACGCCATGATTCAAGATCTAACGATGGATATAGACATTTTGACCATTTTAGCGCGCCGAGGCATGCAAATTTTGGACTTTTACCAAACGAACTCCAATTCGACCCCGGTCAGTGGCGTTGGATTCGTACGATCAATACAAAGTCAACGGAAATTATTCCGGTCAGTTTCTATAGTGGTTGGTCAAACCGTGGTCAAAACAAGCTCAACTGTGCGCCGAAAAGCATGTACACACCAAATGTGACCCAACACCCCAACTTTGACCCAACCCCAATGTCTTGGACCCACTTTGACCTTGACCAACATGAGGGACCCATTCTAGGGTTGACTTTGGTCAAACCCCCCTAAAAATCCAAAATTTTGGATTTTTTTCCATAAGGGCTATGCTTTCTCCTTAACCCCCCCCCCCTCTTCACTAATGATAAGGCCTTACCCCCACCCTTGGGCCAGCAGCCAGCAAGGAAGAAGGGAAGGTGATCCATGGGCCAAGGTAGGCCCACCTTCCTCCTCCCCCTCTCTTTTTCTTCCCACCCACTTGTAAAAGACAAAGCCCATAAGGTCCCAACCTCATTTCCCACATGGGGGAATTATCTTGAACCTCCAGCTGCCCTTGGACAGCTGGAGCGTGAAGATTAATCCCTCCCTAAGGAGGGATTAATCCCACATTAGGTAGGGGAGGAGATCCCCTCCCCTCCAAGCCTATATAAGGTCATGCCCATCCCCTCTCCTCTCACCCAGCTCAGTGAGCAACTCCCCCACCACTCCCCAAGCTCTGCTGGAGCTCGGGTGGCAGGAAAAGGCAAAGCCCGAGCTCCACTACCTTCCACCACCATTAATGGCGGAACTCGCCGGAGGCCGCCAAAACCCCCAACCTCAGGTAGAAACCTTCCCTCTCCCTCCTCCCTATCTTTTGGACGTTTTGCATGTAAGCTCCGGTGGCCGGAGTGCCGCCGCCGTCACCCCCTCCCTCCTGTTTTAAAAAAAAAAGAGCTCCGGCGATGGCCGATGGCGGCAGGTCGCCGAACCGCCGCCGAAGGGAACGTCCACCCCCGGGCAGTCGGCCGGGGCAGAGTCACGGCCGACCGGCGGCAGGGAAGGCCGTAAGGCCTATATATATATATATATATATATATATATATATATATATATATATATATATATATATATATATATATATATATATATATATATATACCATATTATAAAGAAATATGGAGGTCTGCAAATAGCATGAGTTCGAAATTCACAGAAAATATTTCGACCGTCCGATCTTGATGCATCATTCAGCAGTCGTCTGATCAAACCAATCCTCTCTCCAGACTTTTTTATAGGCTTCCTAAACCTACTCTAGGACAGTCCTAAACCTATGTGAAATGTTTTTAAAATTAGGTTAACAAAATAAAATGGATGAACCGCAAAGGCCCACCCGCAAGCCCACTAAGCCCGCTAAACAGATGACCTCAAAGATACAAGCCCACAAGCCAGCGGAGCCCGCCGGCTTGTGGGCTTGTATCTTTGAGGTCATCTGTTTAGCGGGCTTAGTGGGCTTGCGGGTGGGCCTTTGCGGTTCATCCATTTTATTTTGTTAACCTAATTTTAAAAACATTTCACATAGGTTTAGGACTGGCCTAGAGTATGTTTAGGAAGCCTATAAAAAAGTCTGGAGAGAGGATTGGTTTGATCGGACGACTGCTGAATGATGCATCAAGATCGGACGGTCGAAATATTTTCTGTGAATTTCGAACTCATGCTATTTGCAGACCTCCATATTTCTTTATAATATGGTATATATATATATATATATATATATATATATATATATATATATATATATATATATATATATATATATATATATATTATACGGGCAAGTACAATGTACTGGCTGTACGGGCTAGCCATTTTGGGCTTCAAGATGGTTCGAAATCAAAAAAGGATCAACATGAAAGTTGTAGATCTCGGCGAGAAGAACAACTTTTATGTTGACCACGTTTTGATTTGGAGCCGTCTTGGATCTCGATTTGGGCCGCGAAATCGGCGGTGACGGAACGGTTTACTGTAGCAGTTTCGCCGCCCCCGATTTCGGGGCCCAGATAGGGGTCCAAAGAAGCTCCAAATTAAAAAGTGATCAACATGAAAGTTGTTCGTCTCGTCGAGATCTACAACTTTCATGTTGATCACGTTTTTTTTTTGAGATCATCTTGACCCCCAAAATCACTTGCCCGTATGTCCGCACAGTATATGCCACATATATATATATATATATATATAATATAAATTATATTAATATATTATTATAATAAATATTATAATGTTATAATGACTTTGATTTTTAAGATACTAAAATATGCTCCTAGGGAAAAAGAGTTGAACATGATAAATGTTCCCCTTATTGAGGGCTTACTCCACAAAAAGTTTGAGAATTTTTAGAGTTGATTTGGTATTTTTAAAAGCCTAAAATAAAATTATTTGGCCAAATTAAAGGCCCAAAACTCTTCGAAAAATTATGAAAAATTTTCCAGACTCAGTTTAGACCCCCTTATAGGTTGTTTCAAAATTTGGACAATTGGGGATTAAAATTTAAATTTCTCTCAATTGTTGAGTGCCTAGGGTCGCGCTTGGAAATTATTATTACGCTCATTTTCTTCGAAAATGAAAATTGGAGCGCGCGACTATCCTCTCTAATTTGAATAATAAAATTCAAATTAACATATTGACAAGAGTGGCCGAGGCAAGTGACCAAGCTCTGTGTGTTCCGAGACTTCGTGAAACCGTCGAGCGCCTCGACTCTCGGGTGATCTGGGCACACTCCGAAAGTGAGAGTATGAGTAGTGAGTTGCAAATTATTCTCGGTAAATAATGAGGGTGTAACTCCTGATAAGTCCCAATCCGATTAAGACGTGATTAATAAGGCGCAACCAAATCATAATCGGATCTTAATAATGAGTGTAGCCTAAAGAAATCTTATTAAAAAATGAAATAGAACTGAATGTGCCTCCTGTGAACGGAGATGGAACTGAATGTGACTCCTAAGAACGGAATTGGAACTGAGGCCTCCTGGGTGGAGTGATTGAACTACTAACCATTTTCTTTGTGATTATTCCAGTCTTACACTGGTCCAGCTCTTTTATTCGTTCAGTACTACTCCAGTCTCGTACTGGTCAAATTCATTTCATTACAGTAATTTCAATTCAGTACTACTCTAGTCTCGTACTGGTCAAGTTCATTTCAGTTCAGTACTTTTAATTCAGTACTACTCCAGTCTCGTACTGGTCAAGTTCATTTCATTTCAGTAATTTCAATTTAATACTACTCCAGTCTTGTACGGGTCAAGTTTATTTCAGTTTAGTACTTTCAATTCAGTACTACTCCAGTCTCGTACTGGTCAAGTTCTGTTCAATTAAGTACTTTCATTTTAGTACCACTCCAGTTTCGTACTGGTCACGTTTCATTACAATGCTTAAATCATGCAGCTTTTTTTTGGCAGCTTTATTTACCGTACTTCATTTCTGCATTTTACTATTATAAACTCGGGTCCTTCTCTGACGAGCAGTTATCTTTTAAGGACGAGCCTTAGTTGAGGATAACCGGGGTTGAGGTGTTCCTCCGAGTTTAGCCTCAAATAAAGCGCTACCATGCTCTTTGTCGAAAGTTTAGCTGAGCGTCACTACTTGAAGGTTAACATAGAGTAGGGCAGGTCGCAGCAGACCCGATGCATATTAACATGATTATTTAATTGATTGCCTGTGAACTGTTTGCGGTAAATTGTGACGGGTCAGTACCTTTAGCAGACCGTTTGTACTTGTGTGGGAAGGTCGACGACTCAGGCGATAGGGAGATGGTTACCACGGGTGACCGACCGTTATGTTGTCCCTGTTGGGTTTTTCTCCGTTGGTCGGCCAAAATATTGAATCGCCGGATGTCGCTCACATCCAAGAATACACAGGGTTGTACGTTATGGCTTGGGTTGTGCGGTACGACCACCCCCAGAAGTGGTAGGACTGGCCACTGTCATCGACGGCCACATCGGTGAGGCCCGCGGGGCTCGCTACCCTGTTTGAAAAGAAGCGCTCCATACTATGTCGACATAGGGTTGTGTGCGCGGCTGTGAATGCCTGCGGTGTGTGCGCGGCTGTGAATGCCTGCGGCGTGTGCGCGATTGTGAATGTCTGTTGTATATGCGCGGCTGTGAATGCCTGCGATAGAACACAGGTTGAGAATACTTAATGTGTTGTTATGCTAATGGAGCTTTAATGCATTGCTGCTGCTTTTTCGGTTATACTATGTTGCGCTTCTTATAATTACTTCAAGCTTATATATATAATGTTGTACTAACTCTCGCTTGTTTCGGCTATCTACTTTTGTTGGGTGGGTGTGTGCTCATCCCCAGGATATGGATCCGGTGAGGGGATTTATTTCTACTTAGCTCTATGACTAACGGCTATTTAAATAACCATTCACGGGAAATGGAGCACCGTAGTGACCCACAGCCGCAAGAGATTGCGCCAGCAGATAGAACTACTCGAGCAGAAGCACCCCCGTCTTCAGATTTTCGTGACGTGAGTAGCGACGAGCTGACCAAGAAGAGAGAGTGAGGAGTTATATACAATATTTGTACAGCCTCCGGGCTTTTATATATATAGGCTAAGACCTTATACTCGTGTAAATATATATGATGATATATATATTATATGCTAGTTTCCTGTTAATGCTTCTACAAATCTTTGATATGTTGCGAGTGTTGTGATTTCAGCCAAGCAAGGCGGGCACCGAGTGCTTAGATAAGGTGGGTCATTTCCCCTAAAGAGCACTGGGTGCACGTCTTGGGCAGTAAGATTCCCTCCAGCCCAACCCGGGTAAAAATTTGAGGGAAGGGGTCTTACAACTTAGACATATTTGTGATCGTCTTTATTGACGACATATTTGTGTACTCTCAGTCTGAAGAAAATCATACGAACCATTTGCGAATGGTGTTGCACACCTTGAGAAGAAACAAGCTCTATGACAAGTTCTCCAAGTGTGAGTTCTGGCTGTCGTCAGTGGCCTTTCTTGGCCATATGGTTAGTAGAGAAGGTATTGTGGTGGATCCAACAAAGATAGCTGTGATACGTGAGTGTCCTATATTATCTACTGTGGCAGAAGTCTGGAGTTTCCTTGTACTGGCGGGCTACTACAAATGCTTCGTAGAAAACTTCTCGTGGATTGCCTTGCCTCTTACCACACTGACGAGGAAGGATCAGAAGTTCGTTTTGATGCCAGAGTGCGTGCAAGCTTTTGTAGAGCTGAAGAGTCGTTTGACCACGACGCCTATTTTGACGTCGTCGTGTGGTACAGATGGCTTTGAATTATATAGTGATGCATGAGGGAGCGGCTTAGACTACGTGCTTCTTCAGTTCGAAAAAGTGATAGCATATGACTCACGAGAGTTGAAAGTGTATAAGCAGAACTATCCCGTCCACGACTTAGAGTTGGTGGCGGTAATATTTGCACTTAAATTATGGCGTCAATACTTATATGACATGAAAGTTGACATCTTCACGGACCATAAGAGCCTTAAGTATCTCTTGGATCATAAAGATCTAAACATGCGGCAGCGGAGGTGGATGGAGTTCCTCGGGGACTACACCTTACAAATACGTTATACTCCCAGGAAGGGAAATGTAGTCGCAGATGCCTTGAGTCGACGGACTCCGGCAAGGGAAAATTGGTTGTAGATGCATGATGAGCGTCTGGTCCAGGAGTTGGAGGCCCTCGAGATTTCTTGTGTTGACAAGAATGTTACTGCAAATGCGTGCCTAAATTGGATGGAGGTACAGTATGACCTTGCGGACAGGGTTCAGCGTGCAACGGAACTCGATGAGAGTCTAAAGCGCTATGTAGTGGATGGGTCAAATTCCAAATTCTCAATGGAAGATGGCCTTTTGAGAAAATATGGTCATTTTTGCATCCCGAGTGTGGGTAAACTACGGAAGGAATTGATGTATGAGACACACTTCACGAAATACTTAATTCACCCAAAGAGCACGAAAATGTACAAAGATATGAAGAAGGTGTTCTGGTGGCCAGGTTTGAAGAAAGACATAGCCCATTACGTGACAAAATGCCAAACTTGTGCCTTAGTGAAAGCTGAATGATAGAAATCTGGAGGTTTCCTGAAGTCATTACCAATCCCGATATGGAAGTTCGATGGCATTTCTATGAATTTCGTACATGGACTGCCAAGATCTCAGAGCAAAAATGATGTCGTGTGGATGATCGTTGTTCGGTTAACAAAAGTGTCACACTTCATACCTAACATGAAGGACGATTCAGTGGAAAAATTGGTCAAGCTGTACGTGGATAACATTGTACGATTGCACGGCGTGCCCCGTAGCATCGTTAGTGACCAAGATGGGAGTTTTACTTCAGATGATTGGAGGCTAATCCACTAGTTGTTGGGTACTCCTTCCATCCACAAATGGATGGTCAAACCGAGAGGACCAACAGAACAATGAAGGATATGCTCCATACGTGCGTCCTAGATTTCGGGAAGAGGTGAGAAGATCACCTCTGTATGATTGAATTCGCCTACAACAATAGCTATCAAGCTAGCATACAAATGACGTCATTTGAAGCTTTATACAGTAGGAAGTGTCGTAGACCGTTAGCTTGGGCAAAAACAGACGAGTCAAAACTATATAAGCGTAAGGAGGTCGAAGATGCAAATTCGACCATACGCACTATAAGAGATCGGCTACTGACATCCCACAATAGGCAGACAAAATACTACAACATCAAACACTGAAATGTGGAGTTTGAGGTGGGCGATTGGTTATATTTAAGGATCAAGCCATTCGAAGGCGTGTCCAGGATTCGGCACTTAAAAAAGTTAAGTTTGAGGTATCTTGGTCCATTTGAAGTGGTTGAGCGGATTGGAGAAGCTGTCTATCAATTAGCTCTTTTGGCGGAGCTAAGCGCCTTGTACGATGTGTTTCACATATCGATGCTGTGGAAAGCTATGAAAGAGCCAGCTCAAGTGGTTGTTGCTGATCAAGTACAGGTCGATAGTAGGCTAACGATGAAAGTTCGGCCCATTCGAATCGAGGATACAGAGAATAAGCAACTGTGAAACATCACAATCAGGATGGTTAAAGTCCGGTGGGACAATTGTGGCTGGGAAGAGCTGACATAAGAGCGTGAGCAAACCATGTGCGAGGAATGCCCCAAATTGTTTGTAAAATAATGATGTAACATTGTTTTGTGAAAGTAAAATATGTCGTAACATATAAATTACTGTTTTTCCCTTATAACTGAATAAAAGTTTGGGACAAAATTTCTATAAGGAGGGGAGGGTTGTAACACCTCAAATTTGACAACAGAACTTTTAGACGCTATCGCCAAGAGATAGTGGGTATCGCCGGCGCCGATAGCATTAGCACTCGACGACATGAAGCATGTAGTGAGCTAAACACACTCGACGTCTTTCGACGAATCGCTGAATAAGAGTTTATCGCGTGGCGATAATGGGTATCGCACGGCGATAGCCCTAGCTCTCAACGCTCTCGACGCCTTAAAGCATTGAGTGAACTCAACGCACTCAACGCCGTAAAGCGTTGAGTGAGCTATTGGAACGACGACAGGGGTATCACCAGACAATACAGCCATATATGTGTGGACACATATCAGGTGGTTGGGCGGCAGTCGAAGAGCGATGGTTGACTGGGGTCAAAGCGTCTATCGATGCTATCGCCCATGCGATAATGGATATCGCCCAGATGATAGTGTTAATGTTGACTATTCAGCTGAAATCGTGTATTTTACTTCCTTTTGATGTGAGGATCTTGTGACTGAGATTAATCTCGAGACCACTTAATTAAAGAAGGTGGAGAGAAAATTCATTTCTCTTCTTTCACTCTCTCTCCTCCTTTCATCAAGATCTTGAGAGGAAAGAGCTAAGGAAGAAGGCTGAGGGTGAGCTTAAAATGCTTGGTGAAAGAGATCCAGTAGTCGGAAGCAAGATCCGATGCTAGATCCGCAAAGAGTAAAAGAGAGGTGCTGCTTTCCAACAAGACAAAAAGCTTCGCCATGGCTCCGAAACGGATTACAAGGGTAACAATTTTCTCCTTGGACAAGTAAATTTCTCAATTTGCATACATGCATGGAACCCCTCACCAAAAGGTGAAGAAAGTGTGGTTTCCAGTGGGTCGATCATTGTGATCCCCGATTAAATTTGCATATAGACCCGAATATTTGTAGTACGGAATAGACTTGCTGTGTGAAGTCCATCCGGACAGGTTGGTCTGGATTGGTGATGTTTTATTTTGCATGTTGGAGAAGACTTCGCGTATAAACAAGTAGTTTACAGGGTCTGTGAGTTATACCTGTAAAATGGGAGTAGCATGAATTACTGGAGATGCTCTCCAGGAAAATAACCAAGAAATTCCACGGTTTGCAAAACTGTTGGATATCGCCGGGCGACAACGAGTATCGCCGGGTGATAGCTCCCAGTGAGCTGTGTTTGTGAGGCCTATCCCAGGGAGACCTGAGGTTCATTATCTGAAAAGCTAAGAGCCTGTAGTGCCCAGCTATGGTGGCCATGGGTGTCAGCCTATTTTGGTGTAAAGCTTGTCTTGCGAAGGCAATGGGGCTAGTATGTGAGTTGAGCCTTGGAGGCTAATTATTATGGCCGTGCGAGCTGTAGCAAAGCTGTGAGCCATAGTGCCCAACTCTAAAGGCCGTTGAGACAAACGGGAAAGGGGAGGTCCACCCACGTGTTGTCTATTATCCTTGATTGCTTCGGCTTTCGGAAGTGGCATGGCGATCTGAGCAACGGGAAGTGGCTGAACTGTACCTGCGTTATGTCTATCTTGATTAGATTGACTAAAGTAATTGGCTATCGTCGATGGAATAATGAGAGTCTTAGGCTTAAGGCCGAGAAGACTAAAATGCTTAAGAATGAACCATTATGTCTTGGACCTCTAAACGGGAGGTGGTATCCGGGAAGTCCGGTACACCGAGAATATGCCCTGAGTGCACGAGGTGTGTGACCGTTGAGCCTGCGTCTGTGGTAATGAGTGCTTAAATCCTCATTGTTGTTGCCAATATATATATAATATGGGCTCGTTTTCTTCTCCGATCCTATTTGTGAAAACGAAGGATGAAATTTGGAGATTTTGTATTGACTACAGAGCGCTCAATGAGGTTACAGTCAAAGACAAATTTTCGATTCTAGTCATTGATGAGCTTTTGGATGAATTACAAGGAGCTCAGTATTTCACGAAGTTGGAGGAGTCTCCCTGCAGGTGATGTGTTGTGCTCGATGCCTCGAAGTCCATCGTGAGGCGCATCCAATTGTGATTGCAGTCCCCAAGCATGTGCAATCAGGCCATGCCCAATATGACATCCAACTCACTAAGGCATGAGAAGTAGAACTCGTCATAACCTGAGTATGTACCAATGGAGAAGGGCAGGCCAACGCATTGCCTGACCGTGCAGGCATGGCGGCCGTCCCTGAGGGAGACGTGAAAGCCTGGTGTTGGATTCACGTAAGACACAGCGTCGCCACAAGATCCTGAGAGATGAAGTTGTGACTAGTGTCGTTATTTATCATAAAGATCGTTGACAACTGCTGCAGGGTGACTGAGAGCTTCATGGTGCACGGATCGTTGAGGTCATGCACCAAGTATCAAGAGACCTCCATCCGATGGAACATCGCGACCTGCTCGACCGTGTTGGTCCCCTCCTCGTCGAGCTCGAGGGCCTCAAAGTCAGACATAACAATCTCCTCCTCTTTGCCTTCCAAGAGCACATGGAGGTCCTTGTTGGGGCATTTGTGGATCGGTGAGTACGTGCCCTTATAGCGGAAACAAAGGCCTTTGCCCGCAATTCAAGTTACTCCTGGTGAGAGATCCAATGGGGAGGAGGGCGCACCCGTGGAGGTGTCAGGTGCGGTGGACAACCGGGTACGGGCAGCATGTCCGGGGGTGCACGGCCCAGCGACGGAGGTCGGGGAGCGGTCGACCGAGAGATGGTCGGGGTGTGAAGTGGGTTGCAGGAGCAGAGGCGACAGTGGCAAAGTCAGCCTCCATGAAGCGTGCTTGCTCCATTGCGTGAGATAGGGTAGTGGGTTCAAGGACCAGGAGATGATTACGGATGTGCGGGCGCAACCCGACAAGAAACGTGCCCAGGTAGTGGTCGGGTGAGAGGTCGAGCACATGTGTGGCCACCTCGATGAAGTAGTCGATGTGGGCGTCGACAGAGTCGGCTTGGCATACATTGCTCAGATGCTCATAGGGGTTATCGGCATGGCAGTTGTCGTAGCAGCAGATCAACTCGTCTTTGAGGAGAATCTAGGACAAGGCCGACGATGTTTGTCGTAGCCAACGGACCCAATGAAGGGTTGAGCCCTGCATGTAGATTGTGGCGAGGGGAAACATTTGTGTCGCGGGCGTGCCATGAATTTCAAAGTAGTGTTCGGCTCGTGCGTGCCACCCCAGGGGATCGGTTCCATCAAAGACCGGCATGCGGCAGTTCAATGAGGCGAAGAGCGCCGACAACAAACTCATGTAGAGGGTGAATACCAACTGGAAGATTGTCGGGGCTACTAGCCGACGTCGTGGTGGCTAGCGGCAGGGTCGGTGGGGGAGCCGGAGATATTGGAACGGAGGCAAGGAGGGTGTGGATGTCGCAGACAATAACTTGAAGGTCCGACAACGCCGTGTCGACCCGGTCAGACAGCGCAGTCATATCGGTGGCTGGATCGGAGTCACGCGTCATGCTTTGGGTGAGGGGCATACGTCAAAACCATGAAGAAGAGAAGCCGCGAACGAATGGGACACAGAAGGAGCACGACGGAAGGAGCACGACAGAAGGAGCATGACGGAAGATGACGGCGGGTGGATCGAGTGCAATGGAAGATGAAGCGTCGATCTGACGCTAGGTGCACAGCGGAAAAACGCGGATGACGATCCCGGTAGAAAAGCGCTTGAGAGGTGCGGCGCGTGACAGCGAGGTCGGACTAGTTATTAGTCCCACGTAGCGGTACCAGGCAGCGATCGTGAGCGAGAGGGGGAAGGATGGCGGCGTGGTCGTGAGCAGCGGAAGGGGGAGTTCGGAAGATATGATTTTAGGGCAGAAGAGGACCGTTGGGTAGGCCTCCTCCAAATTTAATTCTAATTTCTTAAAAATAAACCAAGCATACATGAGGGTTCGCATATTCTCCTTTATATAGGGAGGGGACACACTAGGCCGAATGGCCGTACAACAAGGAATAAAATACTAGTAAGTAAAATACGGAAGATAACTCGATACAGGCTAGGTTCATGTCATTTTTGTACCCCGCACGCTCCTAGTGTAAATGCGCGTGAGGGGCCTTCCCTCGACCGGATCCGCCCCGTCCGTATCACTACTTGCGCTTATTCCCCAGCTCAGAATGGTGTTGTTAAGCGGAAAAACAATCATCTGATGTAGTTTGCTCGTTGACTGTTGTCCACAATGCATCTTCTAAAATTATACTAGGGAGATGCAGTCCTTACTGCGACATACCTTATTAATCACATGCCCTCGTGTGTCCTTGGGAATGTCACTCCTCTTAGTACTCTCCATTTGCCTCCTACCCATCTTTACCCTAAGGTGTTTAGATGTGTCTACTTCGTTCACATCCACCACCCTCGCCCGACCAAACTCGATCCTCTCGCACTAAAGTGTTTCTTTATTGGCTATTTTCCCACACAAAATGGGTACAAGCGTTTTCACCCACCTACGAAGAAGGTCTTTGTCATTATGGATGTCATGTTTTGTGAATACGAGGCCTACTACCCTGCCTCGAATGGACCAGCTCATTTACCCCATCCTTTTGTCCCTCTGCCAATACCTCCATTGTATCCCTCACTTCAGGGGAATCTCCATCTGTGGAAGTAAGTCCTCCTACTATTACTTCCTTCTATTACTTCGAGCTTGCAGGGATACACTCGGCGTTCAAAGAGGACAGGCACATAAGATCCGATTATGCCTCCAGAGCCATTATTGGATCCTGACTCGGGGCCTTCTGATCCACCAATTGACCGTAGAAAAGGTATCCACTCGTGTACTTGACATCCTCGCTCACATTATGTATCATATGACTCTCTTTCTACTGCCTACAAGGCCTTTGTGTCTTCTTTTACTTCCTTTTTGTAAAAAAGTAGCGAACATGCAAGAACAAACGGATACACTTTTGAATAATTGAAATTTTATTATCCAAAAAAGATATCATTTACAAAGGTATGACCTCCCTTATATAGAATGGAGGAGATTGAGAGAGTATAAACAAACAATGTGGGACTAAACATGTACAGAGCTGAGCGGCTAGAAATAAAGGAGACCGCACAGGCCGCGCGGTTAGACAGATGGGTAAACCGCACGGCAACTCCAGCAGGATAAGAACAAGCCGCAATGTGAGTCCGATAGACCGCACGGTCTCCAAGCACCAGAGGAGACCGCCAGACCGCTCGGTCAACAAACCGCCAGACAAGACCGCAAGGCCGCCCGGTCAAATACTTCAACACTCCCCCTCAAGCTGGAGCATAGATATCAATCATGCCCAGCTTGTCACAAATGTGAAGGAAGGAAGTAGAGACCGGCTTGGTGAAGATATCTGCCAATTCCTTGTCAGAGGTGACAAACAGAGTACAAATCTGTTTCTTCAAAATCTCTTCCCGAATGAAGTGACAGTCAACCTCTATATGCTTTGTTCTCTCATGGAAGACCGAATTTCTGGATATGTATATAGCAGCCTTGTTGTCACAGAACATAGGAAGAGGATAGTCATATGCCTCGCCCAGGTCAAGCATGAGAGCCCGCAACCACTTTAACTCACACGTGGTTGATGCCATACTCCGGTATTCGGCTTCTGCACTGGATCTGGATACAATAGACTGTTTCTTGCTCTTCCAACTCACAAGATTTCCTCCAACAAAGGTACAAAAACCTGATGTGGATTTACGATCGCCTTTGTCATCCGCGTAACTTGAATCTGAGTAGGCCTCAACCCTCAGATGACCATTCTTCTGAAAGATTAGCCCTTTTTCTGGTGCTGCTTTGATATACTCTAAAATCTTCAGGGCAGACTGAAGATGGCACTCCCTGGGAGCTTGCATAAACTGACTGACCTTGCCTACAGCATAGGCGATGTCGGGTCTAGTCACCGTGAGATAGATGAGTTTGCCTACCAAACGTCTGTACCTTGTGACATCGGATAGAAGAGGCGAGTCATCCGTCCACGTTTTGTCTTCTCCAATAGCCATGGGAAACCGAGCCGGTTTGGCACCTATCAATCCTGCTTCTTGTAGAAGATCAAGGGCATACTTCCGTTGGGAGAGAACCAACGAGTCAAGTTTCCGAGAGATTTCTATCCCCAAGAAGTATTTCGGGGAGCCCATATCCTTTGTGACCAAGTGTTGACGGAGGTGCTTCTTCGTCAAGTCCACCCCATCTCGGTCATCGCCAGTAAGAAGAATATCATCCACATATACGGCCAAAACCACCAGTCCCGAGGCCATTTTGCGAATGAATAAGGAGTGATCGGCTGAACTCCTTGTAAAGCTGATGGTAGCCACAATGCCACTGAATTTGTCGAACCACGCCCGAGGGCTCTGCTTTAGGCCATAAATGGCCTTCTTCCAATGACATACACATGTCTCCCCCTGAGCAACATACCCAGGAGGTTGCTCCATGTAGACGTCCTCCTGAAGATCGTCATAGAGAAAGTCATTCTTCACATCAAGCTGGGAAATAGCCCAATCCCGGTTAGCAGCCACAGAGAGAAGAACCCGAATGGTGCTGAGGCGAGCAATCGGAGAAAAAGTATCAAAGTAATCAATGACGTAAGTCTGAGTGAAGCCCTTGGCCACCAGCCGGGCCTTGTAGCGATCCACAGTGCCGTCGGGGCGAAATTTCACAACGAAGACCCAACGACAGCCAACCACATCAGTGCCCACGGGAGGAGGAACAAGGGTCCAGGTACCCCTTTCAGTAAGAGTAGTCATCTCCTCATCCATGGCAGACTTCCAATGAGGGAGAGCAAGAGCCTCCTGGTAGGTGCGGGGATTAGAAGTAGCGGAGATAGCCAAGGCAAAACACCTGCGAGAAGGAGAAAGCCGATCATAGGAAACAACTGCCGCAAGCGGGTGTTGAGTACATGCCCGCACCCCTTTGCGAAGAGCAATGGGAAGATCCAGGTCGACGGGTGCGTCAGCGACCGGAGCGTCCGTGGCGGAGAAGGCTAGCCCGGGACTAGAGAGAGACGGCGGCGGAGAGGAAGGTGGAGGGTGGGTGGGGAGACGGGCTGGGAAGGAGACGGTGGAGGAGGAGACGGAGGTGGGAAGACGTCAAGAGACGTGGAGGGAACGGAGAGATCAGAAGGAAGAGAGGAGGTAGGAGAGAAGTAGGAAGCATTCTCGAAAAATGTCACATCCGCGGAGACAAACTGCTTGCGAAGAAGGGGGTCAAAACAGCAATAGCCTTTTTGAGTGGTAGAGTACCCCAAAAAGACACACTTGGTGGAACGGGGGGAAAGCTTGTCGCGGGTAGCGGAGGGAGCGTGAACAAAGGCCGTACAGCCAAAGACACGGAGAGGGAGAGGAAAAGGTTCCTTGTGGGGGTAGAGAATGGAGAAAGGGGTCTGGCCGTGGAGAACTGTGGAGGGAAGGCGATTGATGAGATAGCAGGCGAGGAGCACAGCGCAGCCCCAGTAGGAGCGAGGTACGTGCATCTGCGTCATGAGAGTACGAGCAACATCAAGCAGGTGACGGTTTTTACGCTTCGCCACCTCATTCTGCTGGGAGGTGTAAACACAAGTAGTTTGATGAAGAAGACCATGTTGGTGAAAGAAAGAGGAGAACTCATGATTAAGATATTCCTTGGCATTATCAGAACGTAAAACTTTAATAGAAATGTCAAACTGATTCTGAATCATAAAATAAAATGATTGCCAAACAGAAAAGAGTTCAGAGCAATCTTTTAATAGATACACCCAGGTACATCGTGAAAAAT
Organism: Platanthera guangdongensis; assembly: GCA_039583875.1. Classification (NCBI taxonomy): domain Eukaryota; kingdom Viridiplantae; phylum Streptophyta; class Magnoliopsida; order Asparagales; family Orchidaceae; genus Platanthera; species Platanthera guangdongensis. The sequence continues at coordinate 177,364,257 of CM077148.1, forward strand.
CATCTATAAAAGTGACAAAATAGGAACTACCCCGACCAACAGTGAGGGTAGGAGCCGGACCCCAGACATCAGAATGAATAAGATCAAACGGCCTAGAGGAGCCACGACCTTGCTTCGGAGGGAAGGAGGAGCGATGATGTTTGCCAAGCTGACACGCATCACAGTTGAGCGGAGAACTGGTAGGAGGTAGGTGGGGCAGAAGCTGTCGAAGAATCCGAGGAGGAGGATGTCCAAGGCGAAGATGCCATTGAAGGAGATCTGTAGAAGAGTAGTAGGCGGACAGAGCAGAAACATCGTCGAGGAAGTAGAGGCCGCCGCTCTCAATTCCAGTAGCAATCGTCCGCTGGGTCCTCGGGTCCTGAAAAGAACAAGTAGTTGGAGTGAATAAGACGGAGCACTGAAGTTGCCAGCATAAAGTAGTAACAGATAATAAATTGCACGAGAACTTCGGTACATAGAGAGTGTCCTCCAAGCAAAGCGATGGGGTGAGTTGAACCATGCCCGTCCCATGAACCGGGGACGATGAACCATCCGCCACACGAACTGGGGGTAAGCGGTCATGTGTCTCAAGACGGGAGAAGTGATGAGGGTTGCCAGTCATATGATTTGTAGCAGCGGAGTCAATCAACCATTTACCTTGGGTAACGACGTGGGCACTACCTGACGTCGTGGCCACAGAGGCAGACGGCCGAGAAGAGGCGGAAGCCGAAGAAGGAGCATCACCGGAAGGGCGAAGATGAGGATGTTTCTGCCAACATCGATCAACAGAATGGCCGGTACGACCACAGTGAGAGCAGAGGAACCGGGATGAACCCCGTCCGCCGGAGTGGCCGTGGCCACTAGGCCCCCCCCCCCCCCCTCTGAGCTTGGTGAGCAAAGGAGTCCTGGGAAGGGGGTGAGGCCAACAGAGGCCGCTGGAGCAGCGAAGTAACAACGGCAATGCGAGCCGCGGTGGCATCCAAAGTAGGAGATTCCGCATCACCCAGGATCTGCTGGCGGATCAGATCATAGGAATCGGGAAGACGGAGAAGATAACAAACAACCAGGAGTTCCTGGAAGTGTTTGTGCTGTTCGGCCATGTCCGCGGAGAACTGGAGGATTTCAGCACCAAGAGCCTGAACCTGCTGATAAGCCGCAGCAGGAGACATGGAAGGGCGGGCGAAGAGGTCCGCATAGAGAGTATAAATGCGGGACGTCTGTCCCCCCTTCGAATAGAGAGCAACAAGGTGAAGCCAGGCGGCCTTGACCGTCTCATCATGGCGAATGACGGGAAGGCACTCATCAGAAAGGCTGTTGGTCAGTCACGTGCGGACAAAAGCATCACTCGCATCCCAGTCATCAAAGTTAGGAGAGGTACGAGGAGGAGGGTCATCGGTGAGGTGATGACGCTTGCGCTGAGAGCGAAGAAGAAAGGTGAAAGAAACGCTCCAATCGGGATAGTTGGAGCCAACAAGCTTAGAAAGGGTGCCAAGATTGCCCGAAGGAGGAGGTGGAGAGGGAGCTGCAGAAGTGGTGGAGAAAACGGGGGTGGTGAGACCGGAAGTAGTCATAGAATACAGCAAGAAACCGCGCAAGAAGAAGCGAAGCCGCGGGGAGAGCAACTCGCGCGAAACCGCAGCGGATAAAAAAGGAAGAAGTCGCGTGAACACAAGCGGCTAGGAAGCAGTCAAAGGCACAGTGGGGAAGAGGTCGCGCGGACTGAAAAGGCCGATCGAACAGAAGAGAAGAGGAAGCAAGAAGCAGCGACAACAACAAGTCGCAAGCCGGGCGAACAGAAACATGCCGCAACGACTAGGAAGCCGGAGAGGCAAAGAACTAAGGAGAAACAAGCCGCGCGAATAGGACAGCGGATAGAAGGGAAGGCAAGCCGCGAAGACAGGTCGCGAAAAGCAGAAAACAAGCCGCGAGAATCAGAGAGCGCACACAATCAGGAGGAAAAGACTGTGTCCTCTGATACCATGTAAAAAGTAGCGAACATGCAAGAACAAACGGATAGACTTTTGAATAATTGAAATTTTATTATCCAAAAAAGATATCATTTACAAAAGTATGACCTCCCTTATATAGAATGGAGGAGATTGAGAGAGTATAAACAAACAATGTGGGACTAAACATGTACAGGGCTGAGCGGCTAGAAATAAAGGAGACCGCACAGGCCGCGCGGTTAGACAGATGTGTAAACCGCACGGCAACTCCAGCAGGATAAGAACAAGCCGCAATGTGAGTCCGATAGACCGCCCGGTCTCCAAGCACCAGAGGAGACCGCCAGACCGCTCGGTCAACAAACCGCCAGACAAGACCGCAAGGCCGCCCGGTCTAATACTTCAACACTTTTGCATACTTGTATCTTAGCAGCAGGCTCTGGAGGTCCCTATGTGAAGAGAGACAATGGTTGAGAAAATAAATGCTCTTGAGAAGAACCATACATGAGATTTGGTGGGTGTAAGTAGGTATTCTATGTTAAACAGAACTCTCAAGGGATTGTCGAGCGGTGCATGACAAGACTAGTGGCAAGGGGTTATACACAAATCCTTGGTATTGACTATCATGAAACATTTGCCCCTATGGCAAAGATGAACACTATTCGGGTCTTGTTATCCTGTAATGCCTGCAAGGGTTGAAATCTTTGGCAACTTGATGTGAATAACACATTCTTATATGGGGATCTGAATGAGGAGGTCTACATGTCTATTCCACCATGTCTCACTCCAAGAGGTGCAAAAGGGAAAGTTTGTAGACTAAAGAAGGCTCTATATGGGCTGAAACAATCACCAAGAGACTGGTTTGAAAGATTTCACAAAGTCATGGTGTTGTTTGGTTATCACCAGAGCAATGTTTATCACACATTGTTTATCAAACATAGGACCGGGAAACTCACTGTGCTCATTGTATATGATTATGATATAATCATAACAGGTGATGATGTGGAAGAAATCCAAAATCTAAAACGGAAACTGGCCAGAGAGTTTGTGGTCAAGGACCTGGGAAAACTCAGGTACTTCTTTGGTATTGAGGTCGCAAGATCCAAGCAGAGAATCTTCATCTCTCGGAGAAAATATACTCTGGACCTCCTTGAGAAGGTGAGGATGAGTGAATGTAGACCAGCTGACGCCCTACTTGAAGCAAATCACTTATTGGGCATAATGATGGGGAGGTGATTGAAGACATCCTTGAGTTTCAGATATTAGTAGGGAGGCTGATCTACCCGTCCCACACTCGCCCAGATATATCTTATGTGGTAAGTTTTATCACTTAGTTCATGCATGCTCCGGAGACACATCATCTCGATGTAGATTACAAAATTCTTAGGTACCTCAAATTCTCACCGGGAAGGGGTATCCTGTTTGCTCGAATTCATGTCTCAATATTGAAGTTTACACTGATGTCGATTGGGCCGGGTCTGTTGAGGATCGACGAACTTCATGATAATGTTCTCTTGTCAGGGGAAACCTTGTTACTTGGAGGAGCAAAATGATTATGAAATTTGAATGAACTGTATAATAATTTGAATGATTGATTATGAAACAAAATGACAAAATTAAAGATATTATTGATGTAGTTTTTTCAAGAAGATTTGAATGTTTATTCTTATATGATATGTGATATTGTACGGAGAGCTCGGTATGCCCGTCAATGATTTCAGTGAAATTGGTTGGTGTCGTTAGTGTTAGGCATCAAAAAATCAAGAGGAGATGAAGGAGGCAGCGAGGTTCTTCAAATATTAAATAATTAACTTCAAAAAGCAAATGTCATGCATCTTCAATTTCAATTTTGTTGCATCTTCAATTTTGTTAAATTGAAAGATCGCAGCCTCCAAGTATGCTTTCAATCTGATGAAGGTGACCAAGACAATGTTTGCGAGGATTTGGAGAGCGTCGAAGTGAGGTCACATGTGCATTTGCCGGCTCTCAGGAGCGTCAGGGGCGGATCCAGGAATTTTAGCTAGGGGGCCTAGTCACCAAGCGAAGCCAAATAATTTTTAAAATAAAATTTTTAATGTAAAAAATATATAGACAGTTTTTTAATAAAACATAACATATATTTTCAATAAGCCAAAAAAGATACAAACAACCATTTACATGTCACTTCAATTGTGCACGACGATTTTTCACTTCATAGAATTAATCTATGATACAATCTTTATCAATTTTCTCCTCTATTTCTCGCTCAATATATAAAGTCATGCAATTTGCAAGAAATTCATCTTCCATCTTATTACGAAGTTTCATTTTAACAAATTTCATAGCAGAGAATGATCTTTCTGTGGTTGCTGTTGAGACCAGAAGAGTTAAAATGAGACGTATCAATTTGTCAATAAGATAGTATGTCTTTTATTTTTTCACTTCCACCAATTTCTCATACAACTTGGAAATTGTAGATAAATTTTTGAAGTCCTTATGAGTAAGAACATCGAGTTGATAATGCTGCAATTGAGTATTTAACAAATAAATTTCTTGTTCACTGAAATCTTGAGGGTAAAAATCCTCTGCAAGGGCAATATATCATCCATCTTGAAAGACTTGTATTCATCAACTGGATCTAATGCCACACTTAGACGAAGGAGTTGCATGAAATTTTCACTGAATCTAGAATTTAGCTCCTGCAACACACAATCTTTTGATGCATTGAAAATATCTACTTGAAAATGATCTTTTATTGTAATGATATCACGCAAACTTCGAAACCGACGATCACTATATTGAGTATTCATGTCAGGAACTTTAACTTCATTTTTCTCACAGAATATATTCACATCTTGTAAGAACTTTTCCCAGCCAGATTCTCGTAACTTTTGAATGAGAGTTTTTGGGGTTGAAACTAAATTTATGGCATTCAATATATCCTGAGATTGATATTGCAGTGATTTGCATAAAACGTCACTGATTTCCAAAATTTCTTTCATCAAATGCAAAATGAAAACAAATTCAAATGCTCCCATTTTTCTAAAGGCTGATTCAGCATCCCCTCATTGAGCAGATGTTCCTCCATTATCACTAATATCAAGCAACACAGAACATGTAGCATTATACATATTTATAAAACTGTAAACAGAGCTCAGATGTGATGACTATCTAGTGTCACCATGTCGTTGTAGTGAACCAATTTGATTGGCTCATGTGCCTGTCTAAATTTCACCTAGAGCAATCATGTGATCGAAGTACTCTTTTTGAGTAGCTCGCAATTATTCATTGCGTTTAGAAGAAGCACCAATTGTATTAACAATATATTAGTTCATTAAAAAATTATGCACTGTCTTCACTTCCTTTAATGTTGCAACAAGAATTAGCTGAAGCTTATGTGCAAAATAATGAACATAATAAGCTTGAGAGCATTCATTAAGAAATAAAGTTTTTAAACCCTTACATTCACCTCGCATGTTACTTGCACCATCATATCCTTGACCCCGTATATCTTGGATACTCAAGTTATGATGATAGAGGACTGCTGAAATTTCATTCTTAAGAGTCAATGCACTTGTATCTGTAACATGAACAAGAACTAAAAACTTTTCTCGCACCAAGCCATGAACATCCACAGATCGAATCACGATAGCCATTTGCTCTCTTTTTGATTTGTCTCTAGATTCGTCAACTAATATGCAATATTTGGAGTCATTAATTTCCTTACGAATTACATCTTGCACCTTTCTTGACATAATCGAAAGAAGATCCTTCTAAATATTAGGTGATATATATATAGCATTTTCTAACACAAACTCATCAACTTCCTTGTTATAAGTTCGAAGCAATTTGATTATTTGCACAGAATTCTCGCAATTAATAGATTCTTGAGTTTCATCATGACCTTGAAATGTAATTCCTTGAAATGCACAATATCGCATGCATCAATTGAAGTTCCAACCTGTAACCAATTCATTACGATTTGCTAAGATGTTTGTTTTTCCATCACTTTATCTATATGTTGAGTTTGAGCAATTAAATCCGCACAATTTTTGACTGCAATGTTGTGTGGAGAACAATAATCCTTCCCTGCATAAGTCAAAAATGCACAATTCTTTTCATTGACTTTCTTCCAGTTCCAAAATCCTTCCGTCGTGAATGAGTTTGTTCCATATCGACCACTATTTTGTTTATTGAAAATATAGCAAGGTGCACAATATGCAGCATCTTTTGTAGGAGAATACTTCAACCATGGAAACTTCTCGAATCACGAATATTGAAATCTTCGCTTATGTTCACCTGAGGATGGATACTCTTGAAGTTTGTGTTGATAAGGCTCAAGTTTAATATAAGCTCGTCGCATTTCATCTTGTTGATTTACAGCATAGTCCCAAATCTGTCGTCGTAATCCAGGATCATGCTCGAAAATGATTGAATCACTTTCAGATAGGGAAGAATCAACATTACATATATCTTGAGATTGAACATTAACTTGTTCTATTGACAAAGATGTATCAGCTTCATTTGTTGATTTTTTGTTGAAAAATGAATCAATAGTTTTTAATTTTTTCATGATTACCTGTATAACAAAAACAACTTGTGAAACATCAAACATGCATTATAACATTCACTTATGACACATACCAATAGGCTCAGTTACAAACCTACAAGTTTTAGGATGTCACAACTAAACCTTGTGAGGAGAAAATTCTATATTTTGTTAATTACTATTATTTTACATATTTGCAGATAAAACTTCATGTGAAAATCTGTGAGGTAAGTTAAACAAGAGGTTCAGGACAAAACTATTAGCTCGAAAATATAATCATCAACTATTATTTTATAAATATATGTATATATATATAAAGTTAGACAACGGTTATTCTAAGAACCGCTGTCTAAAGTTTTGTGTGTATATATATATATTTTAAAAAATTTTGGGGGGCCCGGGCCCCCATGGCCCCCCCTTGGATCCGCCCATGAAGAGTGTGAGGCTTCCTAGCTATCGAGCGCAAGAGAGGCCAATCAGGATCGTGAGGAGAGGCAGGGAGGAGTTGTTGATTTTTAGGGTGAATTTATACATGAGCAAGGGATACAACAAAAGACGGAAATCATCCTCATAACAGAAACGAGAAATACATGACTTGAAGACATAATATTAAGTATAACTTCAACTCAATTATCATCTTAAGATTTTATATTTAATATAATATAGATTTAGTTTACTGTATTCTATATTATTATTTTTTTATTTTTTGACTTTAATATTATTTCATTGTAAATTTTAAAGATGATGTAATTAAAAACATAAAAAAAATTTGACGGTTATGATAAATCTGATGGTATAACATCAATTCACCTTTTTAATAGTAATAAATGTATAAAATACTATCAGTTCAAACAACTTTGTAGTGAATAAAAAGAACAAAAAGCTCACCCCTTCCAGCAGTGGATGTGTATCTGGAATTTCATATCTAAAAAATTCAGACAAATTTGATGTTAGCATGAAATAACCATAGCAATTGACCCAAGTATATTTTGACCAGGCCTTGCAATTGAATAGTAGTACTTAGCTTTGTATTAACCATGCAAATTTTTGATACTAACAGCTGACAAAAGTACAAACATTACACATGCATGCATACGTATATGTATATGTATATGTATATATATGATCTTAAAAAAAGAATAATATACATACATAAATGCGTGTAATGATGCATGAATACATACATATGTGTATTAAGGTAGAATTAGCACATACGCTTGATGATCTGTCCGAAGGCGGCTGACATTCTTCAGCTTAGGCATTGAGATGGAAGCAGCTTCTGAGGTTAAAGTCACTAAAGTCTTTGAAAAGATCCCATTTTGGAGCTCCATATTTTCTTCCATATAGTTCCGAAGATTCTGCGTACACTCTGTAAAATTAAGTTTTATCGTAGGAATTTCTTCGTGATCTTCATAAAATGCATCTTCTGTTGCGCTTTCCAAAGATTCTTGGCATTCTGGCTTTGGTGATGTTGGTTCTTCCATTATAGGCTCACCATTATTCTAAAAGGCAGGTTTCTGTGAATATAAGTTCTCTTTGATCTGAGGAAACATTGTCTGATTTAGGAAGACACCAGCGCTTTCATTAGACGCGATTGGAGAAGTTAAGCTCAATAAACTTTTATCTCCTGGAGCTGGAAGGGCAAACCTTACACTGCACAAAAAATTCTCTTTAATGACTGAAGCTAAATTATCAGGCAACCATCTATACAATTAATTGAGATTATTGGTTATTTGCGTTTCTTTTAAATAGATTTGATAAGCTTATACTTCTAAGTCGTTTTGATGTGAATATTGTAACACAATCAGCCTACTTTATGGAAATTTTATATTTAGAAATTATGTTTGGCGAGCTTTTGAGAGATGATTTATCTATAAAGGACTAATTTGCACAAGGGAATTGACACAAATCGACAATATTAAGATGAATTTACTTATTTGTGGATTGCTAGAATAAACACAACTAAAATAATACTTTAGAGGTCCAGGACACTTCTCTATGAATAGCTAGGTAGATATTCTAATGCAAGTATCATCGGGTAATAGACAAAAAACAAATAATTTACCCAACAAAAAAAAGATTCTCAAAAAAAATTTCATCAAGAAATTGAATTCACAAATCTTTGAGATTTTGTGTGTACATAAGAATGTGAAATGTGCTAACAAAAGATATTGAATTTTCAAACGATACTTTATGTTATGATGCCTTGAAATAAACGTCTCAAAATGAGAAATATTTGTGTATACATACCTAGCAAATGCACTTGCAAAATGTCTGCATTCTCCCCTCATAGGGCATGAATTGCAATTTGGTTTGTTTTTTGTACAAAACACCTGCATGAAATTGAAAAATCTTCAAATCACACGCCGCATCACCTAATTCCATATTGATGTTAATCTGAATTGCATCAACACTCATGCATTACCTTTCCAAAGGTAATCATCTAATAGTGCAACTCATACCTACACAACCAATGAAATGGTTAAGCCGACTAAAATTTGTTTTGTATTTTAATATGAATTAAAACTAGAAAATTGTTTATCAAGCACTTTATAAGAAAATTCTGTAAGTTAAAGTAGATACAATGTGCATTGGTCGAGCTTGCATAGTCGAGGCCAAAGGTACTTCTGAATGGTGGCCAACACAGGATACCTATTTAAGAAAAATGGAGTAAAATAAATTCTTATTTTTATCATTTTCCATTAAACATAATATATGATATAACCTTACAGTTCCAAAAGGTGTAGTTGTAGAGGAACCCATCCAAGTCAGACACATATGCGACCGACATTTGTGTCGCCCTAATTAGTGATGAAGGAGATGAAGTGACAATTTAATTTTTAGTATTCATTTAATTTGCCAGAAAATGCGATTCATTTATAAAGAAATATACATACCGGAAAAGCTGACTGTCGAAGAGTCAAAAGGCGAACACATTCTGCACTCGTCATCCTCATTATGCTTAGGAGGTAGTCCCTGAAAAATTAAATAACTTGATTTATTTGTCTGGGAAAATTATTTTAGGTATCATTTAGAACAAAAAAAATGTCAATATGTGTCTTTAATGGAACTATGAAAATGACGATCACTAGAAGTCCAGCAACCAGCTACACGCAATCTAGGTTAGTGACGTAGGGTCGGCCGTGTGATGGGGATGTGTTGATGCTAATGCAATCCTATGTGTGTGTAATGAATGCAAGTGAACCCAATCTAAGGATGTATGTAGAGTTTGATTAATTCCAGAATAAAATACTATGGAGTAAAATTAGGAAGTTAAGCAAAATCACTATAATGTAAACTTTAATTTTCAATGTGCAAACAATGTCATGTTTCCTTTCACTATAAGTTGTTATCCACTATAGATTTCACAAAACGTAAACTTATTAAATTAGGGAAAATGTAACAATACCACAACAAGATTAGTTCACAAGCAATTACAAACGTATTTATCCAATACTCAAGAAAGAAATAAATAATGCACTACAAAAATACTCACAAACAAGATTGATCTAGTAGCGAACAGTTGAAGGTCAGTGGTTGTTGTGTGTAGAGATTTCGGCTGCAGGAAACAGTGGAATAGCGGGTCTCGATCAAGGAACCAATCTAGATTGTAGTTGCGAAGGGGGATGCCAACTGGAAGCGCGGGGGAGATGTGGGAGCATGCAACAGGGATAATGCGATTATAGAAGAGGAGGGAGGTGGTCAGTGGTGCATCGATTTGTAGTGGATAAATGGTGACTGGTTAGAATATGGACGTGTGAAGGAGGCATGGCGGAGAGGGACTAAGGTAGAATTATTGTTGCGGCTTGCTGAAGGATCGACGACAGGGAATGAGGCAGGAGGAAGAAACATAGTGGAGGAATGAGGGTAGGGTTTTTGTTTCGGCTTGCTGGAGGATCCACAACAAGGGTTGAGTCTTCGTGGCCAGTGATTGCAGGGGGGGAGAAGTATGACAGAGGTTGAGGTGTCGTGGCTTGGGATTCAGAAGAGGAAGGGTGAACGACGATGAATAGGAGTGGAATCGTGCGCCCGACGGTATGTATTTGTAGTTTCTGTCATTCTGTGCGGTTCCAGGCGAGGAAGATGAACAGGGCAAGTGGATTTCGACGATCGTGCGAGTCGAGAGAGAGAAGTTACAATGAAAACTTATTTCTCCGGGCTATGATTGAGGGAACGTGGGGCTCGAGGGAAATTAAGAAAACTGAACAGGAAAATAAACTGGGACGTTGCACCCCGGAATCTCGCGGCGTCGCACCACGATAAGATTGTCGGTCTGGATTCTCTCACAATACAAATAAATTACAGAAAAATGAAGCATCCCTCCCTATTTATAATAAGAGGAAGCGGTTGGGTATCGGGCGTGAACGAATATGATTGGTCGTTACGCCTGATGTCCTACATTACTAAATACATGCTCAATAAAAAAAAATAAAATACACATGAGTAATTAAACGATGATCCGGATGCGCTCGCGGTCTCGGATCGCCAATCTAATCAGTGCCTCCCACGCAAATATATGAATGTGAGCCTCGTCGACTGGTGACCTGTAGCCTGGTGCCTATCTCCATCTGTTAGAGATATAATCGTCGCTCATAAAGGATCAAAGGAGCACATTGTTACGTTACCGCTACTCCTATGGACAAGAAAGTGAAATACTTGTGATACTTCTTCGATGTCCTAGGAGGTGTCGCTACATCCCCCCCCCCCCCCCAAATACCCAACCGCTAAACTTGTTGGGCTTGTCCGATTTGCTTAGGAGGAGAGAGAGAGACCAAACCGATCGATTCAATCTCCTTGGTCTTTGGCCCCTTCCGATGATAGATTGCTCTGAACTGGCTCTGGGTCATATCATTACAACCGTCTTCGAAAAATTGCTTGTCCTCAAGCTGAACTTCAGGATGTCTCTTTGAACTCATTGTAATACACCCACGTCTGTGCGGACTCACCCATGCCCCTTCAGTGGATCAGTAGTTGTACGAGGGACTTCACCCGCACTTTCTTAATCCTTGCTTCAAAAATCTTTTCCAGTATTGGTCGCACCTCGCCAAGTTACGTCACAACCGTCAAGGGACTAATATTTGGAGCGTCCCCTTGTATAACTTTTTTGAGCAGCAAGACATGAAAGGTTGGGTTGATACATGAGTCCGCCGAAAGTTCCAGAGTGCATACCACCATCCCCACCTTACTCAGGATTCAGAAGGGTTTGTGGTAGCGGGGTGCAAGCTTATGGTTCTTCGTTCCTGTGACTGTCAACTGTCAGTAAGGTTGTAACTTCAGTTACACTCACTCTCCTACCTCTAAACTTTGCTCTCATCGATGTTCGTCTGCTTGGGCCATCATGTGGTGTTGTGCTTTCTGAAGATTCTCCTTCAACTGTTTTAAGATGTTGTCCCGCCTTTGTAACGTGAACTCCACTTCCGGCACTCTCCCATACAAGATTTTGAACGGTGTCATCTTGGCCGCCATTTGGTATGTTATATTATACCAATACTCCGCCCATGGGAGCCATTTACTCCACTGGTGGGGTTTACCGGCAAATAAGAACCTCAAATATGTCTCCACGCTTAGGGACTCTGTCTGTCGATCTGTCCGGGGGTGGTTGGTCGTACTCATGTGTAAGGGCGTCCCTGTGATACGGTAGAGTTACTTCCAAAACTTGCTAGTGAACACGGTGTTGCGATCGGAAATAATGGAATTCGGTATCCCATGCAGTCTCACCACCTCCCGGATGAAGGCTTCCGCCACGATCTCTGATGTGCAAGGGTGCGCAAGTGCAATGAAGTGTTCATACTTTGAGAGGCGGTCCACCACCACTAGGATGACCGTCTTGACCTGTGATTTGGGTAGCCCCTTGATGAAGTCCATCACGATGCTCTCCCACGTGAGCTCCAGAATATCCAGCGACCTCAGTAACTCTGCGGTATTCTATCCCATAATTGTACCTCAGCATCTTTGTTACCCATTTTTGTTGCTCTAGTGACGAGACCCGCTGCTCCAGTAAGTACTTTAAGCTCTGATGGTCGGTTCATATTTTAAAGTGCCTCCTAATGAGATACAACCGCCATTTTCACACCGCATATAAGATCGCCAACATTTCCTTCTCGTGCACCAAAAGTCCCAACGCATTCCCCTGAATCGTCCTGTTGTAGTATGTCAATGGCCTCCCTTCCTGCATCAGCACCGCTCCCAATCTAGCGCCCAACACATCTGTTTCCACTATAAACAACTTGGAGAAGTTTAGTAATGCTAACACTGAGGTCGTCACCTTCAGTGCTTAAAACGCTAACTCAGCATCCCTCCCTCAATCAAGCATGCTTTATGAACTTTTTGTAGTAACCTGTTAGACCCAAGAACCCTCTCAACATATTAATGTTGGTGGGTGTAGTCCAGTCTATCATGCTCTGGATTTTCCTTTGGTCCGGTCGAAGCCCTTCTCTATTTACCAGGTGACCCAGATACTCCACCTCCTGCTGTCTGAAAGAGCACTTAGACATCTTCATGTACCATCTTTGTTCCTTGAGAACATGCAACACCACACTCAGATGCTCCGCATGTGCCTCCAAACTCGGACTATAGATTAGGATGTCATCGAGAAGACTAGCTCAAACATAAGCAACCACGGCCTAAATGTTTCGTTCATGACTGCCTGAAAGGTTGTCGATGCATTTGTCAACCTGAAAGGCATCACTAGGAATTCGTAGTGTCCTTCATGTGTTCGGAAAACTATTTTTTCTACGTCCCCCACCTGCATGCGGATCTGATAGTACCCCGACTACAAGTCCAACTTCGTGAAATAATGAGCTCCTTGCAATTCATCCAAAAGCTCATCAATGACTATAATCGAAATTTTGTCTTTGACTGTAACCTCATTGAGCGCTCTGTAGTCGATACAGAATCTCCAAATTCCATCCTTCTTTTTCACCAATAGGACCGAAGAAGAAAACATGTCCATATTGTGTGTGTGTGTGTGTGTGTGTGTGTGTGTGTGTGTGTATGTTGTTGCAGGGAAAGAGAACCGTCGCCCCAAGTAAGGGGTGGGATCGTTATAAATGGGTCGGTAATTTCTACCTCGCTGCAGAGCTATCTCAAATTTTGAGGTATTTCTATCACTTTGCTCCCCCAAATTATTTTATTGTGTCATTTTACATGTTGAATTTTTAAAATTGGCATTTTGCCCCCCTAATTACCTATAATTGGCACTTTGCACCCCATGGATGAAAATTAAGGGGAATTTAGGTTCGGAAATCACCAAAAATGTTCATTTTGACACTTTGTACTTTGAACTATCTTATTTTGGCTATTTACAAAGTGCTGAGTATTTTGGGTGTGTTCGGACCTAAATATCCTTTAAATTTCATGTTTGAGGTACAAAGTGCCAAAAAATATGTAATTATGAGGTGCAAAGTGCAAAAAATCTATAATTAGAAGGTGCAAAGTGTTAATTTTAAAAATTTAGGTTGCAAAGTGCCAAAATAAAGTAATTCGGGGGTGATGTTATAGGCATACTAATATTCATTATTTGAACTTTGTAAAATAACAAAAAAACACTTAAAACCTCTTATTTTTGAGAGCATCATTAGAAGCACACATATTTTGGATATTAGCACACCATTGATATTGACACATCACAAAATTTTATTTACAGCCAAAAAATTTATGAGCACACCAAATTGATTTTTTTTTTAACTCAGTGAAGCTCTGGCGTCGAAGACTATGGCATTGTAGCGCGTGAAAACGACGACGTGGTCTCGCGTGAGCAGGAGCCACGAATTAAAGTTACGGGAAATTGAGAACCGGATGGTGTGCTCATAAGAGTTGAACCAAGTCTAAAAAAGATATTATTTCAGTTTCTGGGGTGCTAATATCGAGAATAGATGTGCTCCTAACAATGCTCAATTTTATTTTAATTCCTGAAGATCTATAAGCTCATACTCACTATATCCCGTGACCCCTCCCGTGCCGCAAATCTGCATCCTTTTGTCTGCTTGAAGAAGGTGTAGGGGTAAAACTACAGAATACCTCCTATCATGTACATCATATAGCTTATGTTGATCTGCATTTAGTAAAACTACAGAATTTGTGATAATATGTGGAATGGACATAGGGAGATGAGGTTATTGGTTTAATGATCTTGGTAAAATGAAAAAGAAAAAGAGAGCTTCATTAGAAGTCATGATGAGGAGAGTGATGGGTTGACTAGTGTTAAGAGGTGCTCGAGATCGACGAAAGATCGTCTTTCCTGTGGAGAGAGAGAGCCGAAATACACTGGGACTAGATCAAGTATAATATTAAAAGGGATCAAGAATTGAGTATTAACCAATAATAAATAAGTATCTTGCGAAAGGGAGCTTTGAGTTTCAGCCCATCGTAGTTTCTAGTGCCCTCGAGAGCCCTTCACGGGGAATGTCTTGGGCAGTCCAAGATTAACGTAAGCCGCAGGAATAAATGGAATGGAAGAGTAATTAGAAATACTCTAGGGTTACACTTACACTCACACTTCTCGGTGTTGTGGGAGTCAGGTTAGGTCTCACGAGCGGTGGGCTCGGTGGTTTTGGTGATGGACAGGTTAGCCCGGCGAGTCGGTGGCTCGGTAGGTGGTTTGACAGACAGGTTAGTCCGGGGAGCCTATGGCTCGGAAGTTCTGGTTTGCATATGCATAACATAAGGTGGTGGGTCTTTGTTACTTGACGGTCGTTCACGCCGACGTCGGTACGATGACTCGGCGACTGTGGTTCACACATTGCCAAGGAAAGACTGTGAATTTGCCAGCATGGTACGTAGAGGCTCCGTGGTGTGTTCGTCATGTTGAGGCGTACAAGGGTCTAGGTTGGGTGGCGTGAATGTCGGCCTAGTAGTGGGGTGGCCCGACCCAATGCCTCCGTTTGCCACAGTGCGAGGTACCTGAGAGTTTAGGTAACTCCAAAATGGGGGAACTAAACTTCTATGCGCATAGAGTCGTGTGCGTGAGTTGCACTTGTGTGAACATAACATTTCATGCATAACAAAGAACTACACTCATATTTGCATATAAACCTGACACCCCATCATATAAAATGTTATGTGACTTTTTATATGATGGGAGCCTTGCAAAACACCCCTTAACTTATAAGTTTGTATGTACATTCATATAAGTTAAGGTTATTCTTCATTATACTCTGCTCTCTTACTTTCTTTCTTTACTGCCTTATTTTTAATAGTATCTTATTACTGATGTGCCTTTATAGTTTTGTTATATCACTGTTAGCTTAGGTCTGCCGCCATCTGCTTTGACACTTCTCCACCTCAATATCTTCCCTATCCCCCTTCCCGCACGGTGCCTAAGAGTCGCGGGGGGAGGCGGGAATGATAATTGGCTTAGTCTTTTGACTAACGTTCGGTGGACCATTATTTTTCAGGGGCTCCAGATGGGAGACAGGCAGTAGACGGAGAGACAACACCAGCATGGCACGATGCACATGGAGGTGGACCAGTCTAGCACGGGAGCACCCGCTTCTGGCTCCGTGAGTGTTTAGTTTTGTTAGCTTCCGCGAGTGACCTTATAGTGATGATTCTAATGTACTGAGCATAAGCCCGTTTACCTTTCTGTTCGTATTTTTCGATACTCTTTTATTCTGGGACATGCTGTGGTTCATGCTTATTACTTACAAGCAGTCGTGCACGGGGGACCCCCTGCGGGCAACATTCGTCGTGGGTGCGACATTTATCAAGGGTGCGACATTTGTCGAGGGGGCGACATTTGGCTGAGGCGACAACATTCGTCGTGGGTGCGACATTTGTCGAGTGCACGACATTTGTCGTGAGAGCGACATTTATATTTGGGGCGACATTTGTCGTAGGAGTGACATTCGTTCTCAAAATCTACTGTATGTCAAATAGGGTGGCTAAATCAGGCTGAATCATTTTTTTCGTCTGCGAGTTGGGTGATCTTCGACCGCATCTATAAGAAGAGTTCTCAAAGTATAAGAAGAAATGACTAAAAAGACCACCCAAGATCCGGCCCAAACAAATAAAAAGGAGGGGAAAGCTCTTGGTGGTCTTCGGATGCATCTAGGCGGGCTTCGCCCGCCTCCGCACGGGCTTCGCCCGTGCTATATGTGTCGCTGTTGGCTACGCCCGCAACATATACATATATGAGTACTCAAAATGACCGTAAAAAAATCTAAATCACGATTATATTTTTTATTTTGTAAAAAACATACGTTTTTACATACAAAACGTAATTTCTATCTCTGCTCTCTGAATATAAGAAAAATGACTAAAAAAACCCAAACAAATGAAAAGGAGAGTTGATTATATGAGGGATAGTTAGGGAATAAATGTTACACCATTGTGAAGGGTATTTTGGGCATCCAAATGTTACACCATGACTCTTTTGCTCCTTGCTTATAGTATAAAGATATGTGATATGTTTTGTGTACTTGATATTTACTGTCTTCTATTAAAAGCTTATGCATCTTTGGTGATTCTGTGTGCTGGCAGGGTTGGCGTTTCGTAGTGACGATCTTCCGAGCGAAGGAGTCACCGCGAAACGACAATTCTGGGCGTAAGACCCGATAACGTAGCAAAAAAAGGGGGTCTAACATTCGGGGTCGAGGTCACCGGCTCGTCGGGCGGCCAAGCGGCGGCCGGCCTCGCGGAGGCCTGCCGTCGATGTGTCGCCTGCGTGCCAGGCGGCTAAGCATCGGGCGGCCAAGCGGCGGCCCGCCTCGTGGAGGCTAGTCAGGGCCGAGGCCACCCCTGCGCCGGGAGACCGGCCTCACGGAGGTTCGCCGGGGCTGAAGCTGAGGTTACCCGTGCGTCGGGCGACCTAGCGACATCCGTGTTGAACCCAGAAACCACGGCTCAATGAGTAGTTCATACCGAAATTTTAGCTTGCCTTTACTTCTTCTGAACGGGTATACTAGGCTGAGGACTTAAAGTTTGGAGACCTTCCCACCATAACCTCAAACAGACTCCTGAGCCGCAGTGAGAAGGTCTCGCCACACACCGAGAAGATCTTAGGTCGCTTCCCCTCTCAATCCAATGCTAGATCGGACACCTTTGGAGGGCCTTGAGAGCTCCTGACTACCCACCCAAAAATCGCGGTGAATAGTGAGCAGTAACTCATGCCTACCGAAGTTAGCCGAAGGGGAGAATAACCAAGAAGAGGTCATCTCCAAAGATGCCCTTGGAGGTCTATTTATAGCTTTCTGGAGAAGACATGCAGATAACGAAATTCTGTCTTTTGGTTTTACTAAACACAACCCAGATTTATTTGTCAATAACGAAAATTCGTTATCTGGGACTGCTAATGGCAGACCAAAATTAGATCTCAGGGACACATGGATCTGACCTTTTGATAGGAGAGCCGAACCAGCTTTGACCTACTCGCCCGGGTATCGAGTTCTCGGTGAAGTCGGGCACCCACCACTTGCCTCCTACCATGGGTGAATGTGAGCTCATCGGATCCATTCGCTCCATGGTGCTCGCCTGGGCAGCGAGTGTCCGGCAAAGCAGGGCACCCGCCCCTCGCTTTAAGCCGGCTGAGCCCACTTGACAAATATGGGGTTGCACAAGCCGGCTTCGCGAAGACTAGCCGGGGCTGAGGCCACCAGCTTGTCGGGCGAACAAACGGCTGTAGGCCTGGTGGAGGCCGGTCGAGGCCGTCCACGCGTTGGGCGGCCAAGCGGAGGTCGCCTGCGTGCCGGTGGTGCGCGCTGCCGGGGAGGTGGCGGCGGCCGACCGCGGGTGGGGGGAGCACACATTCGGGATCTCGCGTGGGGGACAATTAGGATTGTGTGCATGACA
This sequence comes from Platanthera guangdongensis, assembly GCA_039583875.1. Lineage (NCBI taxonomy): Eukaryota > Viridiplantae > Streptophyta > Magnoliopsida > Asparagales > Orchidaceae > Platanthera > Platanthera guangdongensis. The sequence continues at coordinate 177,382,494 of CM077148.1, forward strand.
GTTAACACGTGGATTGGGTGGGGGGCGCATGTACAATGGTTATCTCCATAACTCTCATATTGCTAGTGGGGGACGAGTGAATTTTAGCTAGTTGCAGCTCATAACTCCTATAAATTGTGGGTGACTCCATCGACATCTGAGGAGAAACCAGATGCCAAACAAGGCCTACTTGTACAGAAAAAAACAAAATTAAAAGGGGGAAAATTGCTCACTTATATTTTAGGTCAGCGACAAAGTTGTTCACAAATAATACCGTTCGTGAATAATTCGAAAATTTGATTAAAAATCAAATAATTCGAATTCGAATTTCAATTTTGATTTAAATAATTTTTGAACATGAATACGAATAATTTTATTTCTCTTCGTAGGATTTTGGAATGCTAGAATATATAATTAAATAAATTTAATATATGTAATTATATTTAAAAATTATATCTATAATATATTAAAATAGAAATATATCATTTGGTTAAACATTCATTTTTCGATTTTACCCACTTTATTAAAAAGAAATTCTAATTTTTAAAATCTGTTTTTCTTAAGTTTTTAAAAAATATGTTCGCATATAAATAAAATTCTTCATCTACAATAAAAAATGTGTTCTCCCCGCCACTCATAAATCCCAACACACAACGTAAAAAATGAGTGATGAACGAAGTCCCACACTCCGAAATTTGCGAGTGGCTGGAGCGTCATCACACCTGGACAATGTCGTGACCAAGATAATGTTGTGTGGGGCAAGGACGGAGTCCCGTGCCTCTCACTCGTAAAATTAAATATTATAAAATTCGAAGTCAAACTCAAATTTCAAATCCAAATTCAAATACAAGCTTTCATGATGAATGTGAATTCGAATCCGACACCGAATATTTGAACGAATTTATCAGGAACCGTCCCAAAATGAAAATTATTATTTAAACCCATAATTTCTCAGTAATTACAATTCACAGATCACGTTATTCATTACTGCCCTCTTCAGGAACCGTGTTTGTACATATTACTTCCTGCTCAGCTCCTTCGCCTTCTTCCCCGGATCACTCGCCCATTTCCTCTTCAGGTCTGTTTGACAACCCAGCGCCGCTCCGTTCCGGCGTGAACGGCCCGGCGAAATCGTGTTTGGCGCGCTCCGGCTGAGAACGGCCGGCGTGAAAGGGTGCCGGCCCGGTGTTTTGCCGCTGGTGGGAGGAGCGCCAGTCCACCGTTTAGAACGGTCGTTTTCTCTCATCCGGTTCTTTCTTGGTTCCCGGCACTTCTCCAAACCCTAGACCAGCAGCGAGCACTGCAGATCTCTTGTCTCCGATCGCCTCGTAAATCTCGACGTCTCGCCATCTATTTTTCATTCTTATTCCTCTTAATATGCGTTTTTTTGACCTGATGATGATTCTAGTTCTTATTAGAATAGAACAAGTTCTGTGAGTTGGCCGTTTAGCTTTGGCATCGCACCATATGCTGAGCACATCACCGGCGGTAAAAATTATATGGTTCCGGCGGCCGTAACATTACGTATTTGTCGATTATTTGTTTGCGATGGCTGTCCTCCACAATGGACCAATGTCCTTTCCTATTGAAGTGAGAAAAATGGCTGATGTCTATTGTAGACCTATTTTATTTAACAATTTATTCAGGAAGTTGGTTCTTCCCAGTATTGTTCATGATGTTTAACGGTACACTCACCCAGTTGCTCAGTATTTCATTTTTCTGAATTGCTTGTTGATTAAGGTCATAATATCTCAAAATTTGTGTTATACAAATCCTTTTTAGTTGAATTAGAAGCCATAAATGGGAAAATTAGTTAGAATGTTGGTAAGGGATAAGAAGTAATCAACCAATTAGCTGTACAAAGTATTTTGCTATAAATAGTTGTAGTGGACTCACCTTTGAGGCATATGGATGTAGTGCTGCTTACTTTTAGGGTCCGTTCATTTGGGAGTTAATGGGATGTATGAATTGGAATTGGACCAATTCCGATTCCCGCGGGAATTGAAATTGAAGTCAATTTCAATTCTGTTGTTCAGCTAAATGTAGGAATTCTATCACAGAAATTGGAATTAGTAATTTTGTTGTTCCATTGTTCGGTTGCATTCTATAATTCAGTGGATGAAATTGAAAATTTAAATTTAAAATTGTGACAATTGAAATATCAGGACACTGCTGTCCTATTCCGTGTTCCTTGCAATTATAGAAATAACACACACACACACAAAACCACACAAACATACACACATATCTACACGCACATACGCGCACATACGCGCACATACGCGCACATACGCGCACATACGCGCACATACGCGCACGTAAAACCACATACCCACACATACGCACGTAAAACCACATACCCACACATACGCACGTAAAACCACATACACACACGCACGAAAAACCACATACACATACACACGTAAAACCACATACACATACACACGTAAAACCACATACACATACACACGTAAAACCACATACACATACCACATAAAACCACACACAAACATACCCACACTTAAACACATAAATACAGATTTCCAAGGTGATAGCATCAACAAAAATTATTGCTGAAAATAATTCTAAGATCTCTAATATAAGTGAAATAACTCAACTCTTAGACAGACTAAACATATCCCTGAATAAATTAGAACTGTAGACAGCATACACGAGAACAAGAACAGTATACACAAGAACAATAATTAAAACCCACGTCATGATGGTAATTAGGCCAACAAAAATAAATTAGAACTATAGACAATATACACAAGAACAGTAAATTAAAAAAGCTAGTTTAAGCTCCAGAAACCTGAGAAAATTACAGCTTACTCAAGAAGATGGAAATTGGATTCTCCTTCTCTCTTTCTCTCTTTCTGCTAGCTTATCCTTCTCCTCAATAATGCCGGAAAATTTATTTACCACATTTTGAAATTTCTGGACGTCCCGATGTTTTTTCTCGAGCGGTTCTAGTGGGGAGGGGGTCGAGGCAAGATCCGGATGTTTTTCCTCGAGCTGAGGCCTCCTAGGAAGGAGCAGGAACCAGATATGTAGTGGTGGAGAGTATTTTTAGACAGCTGGGGCAGATGGTCTGACGTGCGGGTGGAGGGGGCCCCGAGGGACGATTGGCTGAGTTTGACGGGGTATCCTACAGCTGCGAGAAGAGAGCGGAGGTCGTAAATGAGGGAGTTACCGTTGCCAAAGAGGATGATCTTGAGGTTGGAGGAGATTTTCCACTGACGAAATAGAGGAGGCAGTCACAATGAGTTTCACGAGAATAGGGGTGCGGGGGGACGCGGGGGACGCGGGGGGATGCGGGGAATCGTGAATTACGACCTAATGAGGTCGGCATTGGAGGGAAGAAAAAATGCCTATTTCTAATTCCCACGGAATTAGAAGGAATTCCAATTCCTGCCATTATTTTTGGCCGCCGAACGACGGAACTGTAATTGGGAATTGAATTCCAATTCCAATGCTCCTATTCTGCCTAAACGAACAGGTCCTTACTTCTTTTGACAATTTCTGCGTTCTCCGCCAAGTCGTAAGTGCGTCCATCTCCTGTTCAGAGTTACCGGGGTTCTTAGGAGAATTTTAGTGTCATGTGCAAGATTCAAAGAGATACAATATTATAATTAGTAATATTGATCAATGATCATTCCTTATTGTATTTTTAATCGAACCACATTAGTGGTATTGAAGTGTTGGCCATAATATTCGAATTGCAAAGAATATTAGATCAAATTATTTTTGACGAGAAGTGGATCAATTTAAAGTTCTCGCTAGAGTAACGAGACATCGATTATGAAACTCTCATGTCAAGATATGCACAACATGTTTACACAATTCATCCCATATTGAAATGTTGTTGGGGATGGAAATCCGCCCTCAAATTGAGTTTTCAACATTCGATGGTGATCTGGTGAAAGATAACTTTATTGTTATGAACAAAATTTTGAGACTGATGAGACACGATGGCACATGAAAGTAAAGGTAGTATCGTTGCAACTTGAAGGGAAGACTATGTATTGGCATCAAATATTTTTTTAGATAGAATTTTACAAAACTGTAGCCTCAACTAGGTGATTGTGTTCAAACACATGGTATTCATTTTGCATCGCACTTGTTTGAGGATTCTACGAGTGAATTGAAGGAACTCCGCCAAATTGGATCAGTGCAAGCATACGTGGATGAGTTGTTAAATTGACTAGATGAATACACTATTAATTCTTTTATTGTATTAAGAAGGAGATGAAATTGTTGTTTCAGACCTCATACCAGTCAAAAGGCTTTCAATTTGGTTCGTCTACAAGAACAATTTGTGCTTTTGAGTCAGAAAAAAGTAATCATTGTCAGAGATTGTTAAATTTCAAATCAAGGGCATTCAAGTTATCTATTACAGGACCGACATGTTAGTTAGATGTATCAGCCAAATGTCAGCACATGGGATCATCGTCAGAAAATATCAGCAATGCCAAGAAGGCAAGGAATTCGTCCAAATGTGTATATGCTACTGAAGTAGAAGAGAAAAAACAATAATAATGTGCCTCTAGCGTAATGATAAATTATTTAATTGGATGCCTAAGTGTGGGGCTCACATGCAGGTTTACGTTATTGAAATGGATACATATGAGGTTGCCAAGGAAGAAGAAATAAGCGGTGGTAAACCAATTGTAGAAACAAACTCATGTGACCAAGCACTCGCATAACCTCTTCACTTTTATCTATGAATTATATCACTGGAATATATACCTCACGGTGTGAGAATGAAAACATCACACCATGGGAAACCAATGCACATTTTGATAGATTCAGACGGGATCAATATTTTGTTGGATCGACGAACAACTAATTATCCTGGTTGTAAATTTGAGGTCATGCATATCTTCCATGTGCCATTAGTAGAGAACGGAATTTAGAGCACATTTGTTTGTTTGGACATTAAATGGTAGATGCAAGGTACTCAGTTTATATTAGGTATGTTCACATTATCCCTAGGTGTGTATATTGTTCTTGGAATACAATTTTTGGTAACCTTGCCACCTTGGGAACAATCCATTGGGAATTTTGTAATTTGAACATGAACTTCAATTTCCAAAATCGAAAAATAACTCTGCATGGAAGTAGATCTATAAATGTAGCGATCAAGAGGAAAATGCACAAAATTATTCATAATTCAGAACAGTTGTCTATGTTGAACATTTGTTTTTGTTAGAGATATTAATATTTTAGTATTATTGTGTTTAGTCCCACACCGCCTATCGGTGTTGTGAGTCATGTTGTAGTTCCTATATAAAGCCCCTTTGTGGAAGAATAAAATTACACATTCTATTCCTTCTACATGGTATCAGAGCCAGGTTCTGAAACCTAAATAATTTTTTTTCCGTCCGGCGTTCGCCACTTCGCTTACCCCCGTCCCGCCCTAATTATATTCCCGACGGCTCTGCTTCTCGGTTCGACTTCGCCGCAAGCTGCATGCCGCAATCCCGCGCTTCGTTCCGTGCTTCCGCTCCCGCTCCCGTCGACATGATCGACCGGTGACTCCATCGACGGAAGCGGTCCTTCCCATCGACCACGACTAAAGTCCAGATCCCGTCCAGTCGCTACTCATCGACGACAAGTGTCTTGCTGCTGCTGCCTCTCTCTCTCCCTTCTTCTCCGCTGAGACCTAGTTCCAGCTTCTCCCGTCGTGCTGACGGCCGCTTCTTCCATCAACCTCTGCTCTCTCATCGATGACGACTTCGCCGTCTGCTTCCGACGGCTCTGCTTCCGTCGTCGGTTTCTTCATTCGACGATCCCACGACGACTGCTTCTCCAGACGGCTGTTTCTCCCGACGGCTGCCTCTCCCGCTCAGCTGCTGTTTTTTTCTCTCTATGTAGCTGTTGTTTTTTTTACAGTTGTTGTCGGGTTCTTGTATTTCGTCTATTTACGTTTTCAGCTTTCCTCCATGTGATCTGGGTTCATGTACCCGACGAGGGTCCCACACGTGCATGTGGTCTACGTGAGGGGGAGTGTACGTCACGGCCTCCAGGCATAGTCTATGTATTCTTGCGCGTATTCCACGTGAGGGGGAGTGTTTGTGATAACGGCGATTCGGATGCCCCTTTCCCGACTCCTGCCTTAGTTACACATGGCCCGCAGGTTGATTTCGTCTGTTGTTTGTGTCTCCCCGTTTCTTTTTTTCGCTTTGTGGTAGGAATGGTTTGGCATTCTTGGTTGACCTAGTTTCAGCTCCGAGTGTATCCAGCGTGGTCATGGTCGGTTTGTGGGCCAACGTTGTGTGGCCTTTGTCAGGTTGTAGTATCCCCGGTGACACGCGGTTGGGCCTCGGTGGCTGCAGTTTTGTCCTATGTTGCCAACCTTCTTTTACCTTCCGTTTTATGTTGTGTTCAAGCTGTAGGTTTCCCCTCCTGCTTGAGGAGGAGTGTTAGAGATATTAATATTTTAATATTATTGTGTTTAGTCCCACACCGCCTATCGGTGTTGTGAGTCATATTGTAGTTCCTATATAAAGCCCCTTTGTGAAAGAATAAAATTACACCTTCTATTCCTTTCTACAGTTTTGTTCAACATAGTGAGGAACTCATCACAACACATCGATCAACTTTAAGAACATAAGGGACCTTAGAGACAATGGCAGTAGTTATTCAAGATGCTACCCAGGTTCAGTTACATGCATTGTTGTTAGAACATGCGAACTTGTTTGCTATTCTGACAAAATTGCCCTCTCAAAGAAATGAAGACCATCAAATTATTTTGAAGGAAAATTTCTTGTTCGCTAATGTAAAACACGTTGATATCTAGCATGCCATTAAGAATTAAATAGAGAAATTGATTATAAGAATGCTAGTGATATGTATAATTCCTCACAACAATAATCCCTTTTCTTCTACAATAGTTTTAGTGCAGAGAAAAGATAGCTCGTGGAAGCTATGTATAGATTATAGATAACAACACAATAACACAATGGACAATTTTTTTATTCTTGTTACTGAGTTGTTTTGTAAGTGCGGAATAATTTTGGTAATATTATTTATATTACTCTCAAGAGGGGGTGAATAAAATATTTGAAAAAGTTTCAGCCCACACAACTTAATCATATACACAATACAATCACATATTAACATGATAAATAAATATGGGAAGGAATACAAAATATAGGCTATAAAGTGAGCATCACATAAGACAATGAATTTATAGAGGTTCCCTTAAATATGAGTACTCCTCTCTTCTATCACCAAGTAGGAATTCACTGCCAATCTGCCAGTCTTTTGATAAGGAGTTTTTTAGAACCGACCGAATCTTTTGATAAGGAGGCTCTTAAAACCAACTAAATTATTTGAAGAGAGATTCTAAAAACTCTTGTATGTGTGCTATTGAAATGAGCCTCTGGCTTTTCCACAATTTGAAGTCTTCGTTAAATTTTAATGAAAAAGCCCATTAGGAGGATCCTATGTATAAGCACATGTACATTCTATTTAGTCCCCCATTGTAGATGTAGAAGACTCTTTATCTTTCTCTCTATATAAGTGTATCAGTATATGTACTCATGTATTTACAAGATAATAAAAACTGTGTTATTTTCTCTCTCTTGCATTTCTCTACATGGTATCAGAGCCATCGGTTCTGTTCTAGGTGGTTAGTATTTTTGTTAACCACGGTGTCTCTTCCCTAATCGCGTACGCTTCTTCCTAACCGCTCATGCGATGTCCGTCTCCTGCTGCGGCTTCTCCTTTCTACCCGCTTCTCTCCCTTTCTCCACATCCTTCCCCCCTCTCCTCCCCGTCTCTCTCCATTTATAGAGGATCCTCTGGGCCCCGTCTCTCTCTTCTCGATGCGCCCTCCTCTTTATTGCCGCTCCTGTCGCGCGGTCTGCCTCTTGCTTGTCACGCGGAGCTTTTCGCGCGGTTTGCCTTCTTCTTGTCGTGCGGTCTATCCGCTGCGACCTCTCTCCTCTACTCGCCTTCTTCTGTCGCGCGGTTTGCCTTCTTCTTGCCGCGCGGTCTACCCGCTGCGACCTCTCTCCTCCTCCTGTCGCGCGGTTTGCCTTCTTCTTGTCGCGTGGTTTGCCTTCTTCTTGTCGCGCGAGTAGCCACGTTTTTATCCTCTCTATCCGCCACGGTCTCCTCTGTCCGCTGCTAAATCTTGTACGACCTTGCCGGATAGTTCGCTACTCTCTCTTTACTCGCCAAGTGGGCTCTATCTGAAGAGCTCTCCTAGCCGCCCACTGCTTCCTGGATCTAGCCGTTGCGGGCTCTCCTAGCCGCCCGACCTCCTTCCTCTTGTCGCCAGACCCGCTTCCTGGATCTAGCCGCTGCGGGCTTTCCTAGCTGCCCGACCTCTTTCCTCTAGTCGCCAAGCCGACTTCTTGGATCCAGCTGCTGCGGGCTCTCCTAGCCGCCCGACCTCTTTCCTCTAGTCGCCAGACCGATTTCCTGGATCTAGTCGTTGCGGGCTCTCCTTGCTGCCCGACCTCCTTCCTCTAGTCGTCAGGGTTCTCTTCTAGCCACCCGCCTCTTGCTACAATGGGCTCTACGGTAACCCCTGCCCTTCCTGCATGTGCTACTGCCCCATCTTCTGAAGTTCGGGATGAGCTTCGAATAACCACCATCTCTCGGAGCGGGAAGACCAATTTTGTCGAATGGGTCCATTCGGTTCGTCATGTTCTACAGACCAAGGGTCTTCTCCACCATCTCAGTCGGGTCAAACCTGCTGACCCTATCGATGACTGGCTCCGTGATGACGGTCGGGTCCAATCCTGGATGCTTAATTCCATGGACACTAAGACATACCGCATGACCATGTACTATGAAACAGCCAAAGAAATGTGAGATGAGCTGCATTCTCTCTACTCCGACAAGTACAACTTATAACACCTGTTTGACATTATCTCTGCTCTTCATTCACTGGACCCAGAAAACACGAGCGACTTGAATTTCTTTGTTGTTAAGGCTAAAACTTTGGTAGAAGCCTGAATACAACATCAGCCCCGTTCTACAGATCTTGCTACTTAACGGGCACAGAAGGAAGCTGTTTGGATCGCTATGATGAAGTCCCGTGTTCCCAGTCATCTTCACAACGTCCAGGCTCAGATTCTTTCATCCTCCACTACACCCTCCTTATCTGATGTTTGCTTCATGCTGCTCAAGGTTACACCACCACCAGAGGTCCCTATCAGCTTCTCTCCAGCTCTGCTCAAACAGTCCCTTTTACCCACTTCTGCTCCTCCGGCACGCGGCTCTTCTACTCGGGGAGGTCGCTTCACGTCTCGGGGTCGGGGACATGCGGGGCGCTCTACTCTCAAGTGTACCCACTGTGGTCGGGATGGTCATCTTGAAGCCACCTACTACCAAACATGGTCTGCCGCCTCATCTTACTGCTACAACTGATGCTGCTCCTCATCACCCAAGCTCTACTCCTATTGAGTCTCACTCGTCTACCCAACAAGATATCAACGACCTTAGCCTACAGCTTCAACAACTCCAATGCGTTGTTAATCGCTCATTTGGCTCGGTTGCTTCTTTCTCCACCGAAGGTATCTCATGTCTCTCCTAACACACACTGGATCGTGGACTCCGGTGTTACTCACCACATTATCTCCCAGAAGCCACCTCAGTACATGCGCTATGATTATCCCAGATTCATCATTGTGGCCAATGGCGACACCACTCCGGTGTCTGAAGCTGCTGACCTGCACCTCACTCCTACTCTCTCCTTATCCTCGGTTCTTTATGTTCCTGGATCACCCTTCAATCTACTCTTTGTTAGTAGGTTAGCTTAGGATCTTGATTGCTGCATAATCTTCTCTCCTTCGTCTTTTGCTGTGCAAAATCGTCGAACACAAAATATCATTGGTAAAGGACGACTGTCGAATTGGCTTTATCTCCTGTATGCTTCCCCTACTATCCTCTCTGCAGTCCCCTCCGTTGTTTGGCATCGTCGTCTTGGCCATGCTTTCCCGATTCTCAAGAAGCCTCTTCCTGGTGTTTCCTTGCAAGAGTTTTTCTGTAAATCATGTATTCTTGACAAGCAGCACCGTGTTTCTTTTTCACCTACCTGTAATCGGAGTACTACTCCGTTCTCTTTAGTACATTCTGATATCTGGGGGCTCTATAAAATCCCCAGTGTTTTTGGCTATCGATATTTTGTAACATGTATTGATGATTATTCACGCTTGACTTGGCTTTATTACTGAGACGCGTAACAATTCTCTGGTACCTTAAAAATACTTCGCACTGATAATGCTCGTGAATATACTAGCTGCACCTTCACAAATTTATGCACCGAATTTGGGATTGGCCATCAGACCTCATATGCTTATACCCCCAACAAAACAGTGTGGCCGAGCGGAAGAATCAACATCTTCTTGATGTCACTCGCTCACTTATGTTGCAAATGCAGGTGCCCACCAAATATTGGAACTTTACTGTCTCTACTGCTTGTCATCTCATCATTCGCATGCCCTCCTCCGTGCTTGACTTCGCTTCTCCGTTCGGTCTCTTGTTTTCTTCCAAATCTCCATTTTCCCTCACTCCCTGTGTCTTTGGCTGTACCTGTTATGTCCGCTCTCTTGAACCACCACATGACATACTTGCCCCTCGAGCCACGGAATGTATATTTGTTGGCTACTTCCGCACTCAGAAGGGATATGTCTGCTACTCTCCTGCGAACGAAAAAGTGCTTGTCTCCGCTGATGTCATCTTTCTTGAGGCACAACCCTTCTACTCCACCTCTTCCACACTGCCTCCACCTTCCACTATTCCTCGTCCGGCTGTCCCCGTTACGACTTTGCCACATCCACCTCCTCCTCTACTTCTCCACTCCCCGTGCCCGAATTACCTCCACCACCACCTCCTCTTCCACTTCTTCGTGTCTATACTCGTCGCTTATCCAGGGCAAATGCTTTACAACAGCTCCCTTCTACCGATGCTATCCCGCGGCTTGATGATTCAGCAACACCCTCTACGGCTCATCCATTGGCGAATTACGTCTCCCTACATCGCCTCTCTCCGCCTCTTCTCAAATTTGTCACATCTCTCTCCACCATTTCTATTCCTAACTCTTTGCAGGAAGCTCTCCAACACCCGGGGTGGCGTGCGGTCATGGACGAAGAAATGACAGCCCTCTGGGCTAACCAGACTTGGGACCTTGTTCCTCTTCCTCCAGGCCAGTCTTGTGTTAGCTGCAAATGAGTCTGTTGTCAAGCATGCTCCAGATGACAATGTTGACCGTCTCAAAGCCCGCCTGGTGGCCAGGGGCTTCTCTCAACATGGAATTGATTATGACAAAATCTTCTCTCCGGTCGCCAAGTTGAATTCTGTTCGCGTCCTGATCTCCCTTGTTGTGCATCGACAACGTCCCGTACATCAACTGGACATTAAAAATGTCTTTCTCAATGGTGATCTCCCGGAAACTGTTTGCATGCACCAACCGCCCGGGTTTGAGATCATGGGGGAGTCTCGTGTATGTCATCTCCGGAAGCCTATATATGATCTCAAACAATTTACTCACACTTGGTTTGACAAATTCAGTAAACTGGTTCGCGAGGTTGGTTTCACACGGAGCTCTGCTGACTTCTCTCTCTTCACTCGTCATCAACCAACAGGCGCTGTGATTCTCCTTGTGTATGTGGATGACATTCTAATAACAAGAGACGACACCAACAGGATCTGAAACATCAAGCAACATTTAAACTCAGCATTTTAAACAAAAGATCTGGGCAATCTCCGATACTTCCTTGGGCTTGAGGTTGCAAAAAGACCTGATGGACTTGTCTTATCCCAACGGAAGTACTGCACTGATCTCCTGCAAGATGCGGGCTACTCTGGATGCAAACCTACAGACACTCCCATGATATGAATCACAAGTTATATGCACATGGATCCTATGTTGTTAAAGGCGTGCCTCCGGCGCGCCTAAGGCTCCAGGTTCAAAGGTATGTGCCTTCGTGCACCATTTTTGCGCCTTTGGACATTAAATGTGCCTTTGGGTATGAATTTTTGTTGTAAATATTTTTTTTCAAAATAATGAAAAAAATAATGCAAGAACCTAATAATTTTTATATGATTTAGTGTTTTTGAAATATAATCGATCGTTGAGACTAAAATATGATCCAAGAGACCATATTAATTTTATTTTTTAAGAGATATAAATGGTAGAAATGAATGATTAATGAATAAAATATATGAAGAATCTGTTTAAGAAGATGAACTGATGTTTGATGTTGATTATTTAAAATGAATGTGATTGCGTCTTGTTTTCTTCGGGCGCGCGCCTGCGCCTTGAGCCTTGTGCCTAGGCTCCAAGACCCGTTTGCGACTTGGTGCACCTTGCGCCTTTAATAACTAAGCATGGATCTGGGACTGATACTGTTCTGACAAATTCAGAGTGCTATCGACGTTTGGTGGGGAAACTAATCTATCTTACGGTTACACGACCTGATATTTCATTCGTTGTTGGGGTTGTGAGCCGATTTATGCATGCTCCTCAGACATCTCATCTTCAAGCCGTCGAGCGGATTCTCAGATACTTGAAAACTTCTCCAGGACAAGGACTTGTTTACAAATCGTCCTCCTCTCTGTCTCTTGTTGCATATTCTGATGCCGACTACGCAGGTTCCCTTGATGATAGGCGCTCCACGACTGGTTTTTGCACCTACCTTGGTGGACATGTCATTATCTGGCGTAGCAAGAAACAATCGGTTGTTGCTCGCTCCTCTGATGAGGCCGAGTATCGTGCTATGCCAGCAGTTGTCTCTGAGCTCTCCTGGTTTGAGGGTATTCTCAGTGACTTAGGTCTCAAACTCTCCTCTCTGGCCACTCTTTTCTGTGACAGTCAAGCAACCATACACATTGCCAAGAATACTGTATTTCATGAGCGAACAAATCATATTGAAGTTGACTGCCACTTCATTCGGGAAAAAGTTCAATCAAAGAAGTTGGAGTTAGAGCATGTTGCTGCGTCAGGACAAGTTGCTGATATATTCGCGAAAGCTCTCTCTCGGACATTATATCATCAGTTCTTATCCAAGCTTGGTGCCTACGACTTGTACACTCCAGCTTGCGGGGGAGTGTTATATTGTAATAAAAAAGCTCATTAGGAGGAGCCCATGTATATTCTATTTAGTCCCACATTGTAGATGTAGAAGGCTCTCCCTATCTTTCTCTCTATATAAGTGTATGTACTCCTGTATTTACAAGATAATAAAAGCTTTTGGTTATTTTTCTCTCTTGCATTTCTCTATAGTCTTCAACAAGTTGTCTGTTCTGGAGTTTTGCTTTGTGTGGATACAACTTTCAGTTATCTGTTGTCTATTCTTGTTCTTCAGTGAGAAGAAAAGAAGAAGAACAACTTCTTCTTTGCAGGGAGGTTTGGATGATGAGAACTTGAGTCTTTGAGCTGGAGGAAGAGAACAATAAATGAGGAAGATGACTGGAGTTGTAGTCTATTTTTGTTCTTCAGAGAGATGGGAAAAACCAAGAACGACTTCTTCTGCTTGAAAGAGGAGGAAGAAAACTTAGGGTTTTAACATACCTTTTTTGTGTTTGTTTATTTTCGCCCCCCAGCAGGTAGCTTTATACCTTTGGATTCAAACTGCTTCTCCAGATATAGACGTAAATCTACTTCCATATCCAGAAATGTCTAATATTTCATCTCAGGAATCTCCTTCCATAATCAGCTTTCACCTATCTTGTCCTGGAAAGGAAACCCTAACGGCTCATTCTAAATGAATCCCGTCAAAACTCTTTCTTTACGTCTTCTTGATCCAGTTTGTGAAGAAAACACTTCAAGTCGTCGGTGTGTCGAATACAATTCGACTCAAGGTCTTTGGATTATTACTTAAACGCTAAATAAGAAACTACACAAACTTCAATATAGCGCTTTCTCTGTGCTCTGAACTAAGTTTTACTCCGGATGTAATTCGACGCATGCCTTCTTCTACATAACTTAGGCGTTGCTAAGACCTTCTCTGAATGAAGCTCTAACTATAACTCGACGTACAAAGCCATACATCGAATACAATTCGATGTAGCCAAGTCGCCAATATATAAATGACATTTTCTGCTCTGAACTTGTTTTGTTTTGAAATTTGTTCTCATGGAACTCCACCTTCTTCACAAGACTTAAGAAATGAACAAATATAAATTCTCTCCTAATATTTTGAGGATATTCTACACCATTATCATTAATGAGCTTTGTCCCATCAAATCATCAAAGATTTTCCCAACAGTCTCCCTTATTTAATAAGAATAAAATTTACAACAAAATTGATGATAACAGTTTACATAAAATGGTAAAAAAATATAAGATAAGAGTCCTTTGAACAAAATCACATAATGGTAGAAATATTCTCTAATCCACTGTTTCTCCCCATGAATTTTTGCATTTTCTGCTTCACAGTTTCTGATATATCTCATTTTATTGTCCGCATACTTCTCATTTTCTTGCCCGCATACTTCTCATTTTCTTGCCCGCATACTTCTCATTTTCTTGCCCGCATACTTCTCATTTTCTTTCCCGCATACTTCTCATTTTCTTGCCCGCATACTCCTCATTTTCTTGCCCGCATACTCCTCATTTTCTTGCCCGCATACTCCTCATTTTCTTGCCCGCATACTCCTCATTTTCTTGCCCGCATACTCTCATTTTCTTGCCCGCATACTTCTCATTTTCTTGCCCGCATACTTCTCATTTTCTTGTCTGGATACTTGTTTTTTTGTCTACATATTTCTCCCCCTTTTTGTTCTCAGAAAATAGGGAGTTCTTCAAACTCAGAATGTTTTTAGCCCTATGGGATTTCTTCTTAAGTCCTTTTCAGTAGAGCAAGCTCCTCAATCATCTTTTCCTTCATTTCTCTTCTTTCATTATTACATTCTTCTTTCTGGCAGCTTCTTAAGATGTGGAAGGATCATTAACATTCTCCCTTCCAGGGAATATGCAGTATCTGCAATCCAGTATGTTCATCAGATAAAATTGCTATGCTTTCTGCAACAAATTCTTCAGTTGTTGAATTAGTTCTCAGTTTCTGCTACTGTCCCAGTCCCCAAAGTTTCTTTCTTATCAGATATCACTATAACAGACTCCCCCAAATTCTGAACATCATCTTTTTCCTTATTTTGTCCTTCAGCTATCCTTTCAACTTGAATTTCTTTTCGACTCTTCATGAGTCCACTATCCGGATATTACTGATGGGGTTCAGTGGTTTTGGAATTCCCTGCAAAATATGAACTAAACATTAGGGTAGTTTGACTTGGTCCATTCTTCTTAACCGAATATCTGATCCAAATCTTGGGTTCCTAAAATGAAGAATGTTCTGGGAAAAGGAGTTTGGATTCTACCAGTAATCCTTCATGAAGTGTTCAACCTTGTTACATAAAAAACACAAATCTATTGTATCTGTATTTTTCTGTGATATCCAGAATTTGCTCTGGCAGACATGCGTTGAGTGAAATTGGACGTTTCTTCATGATGACGTTGACAACAATTCAAAGCATGATCTACCGTCCGCAGGATTTCATTCAATGTATGTTGGATGTTATTCAGACTCAGAGGAATATGTGTGTGCTTCCTTGTTACCGGAGATTTTTCCAAGATTCCCTTCTGATGAATTGGTATCACATATGAGCTCTTGCTGTTGTTCCTTAGCCTATTATCACTAAGAATCTTACTTACCCATGGGTTGAAGAGGTGGGCACATCCTTTTGAATTTTTTTATTTATATTTTTTCCCTTCTAGTTGCGGAGATGAGAATTCTTAGGTGGATGTGTGGACACACAAGATTTGATAAAATTAGGAATGAAAGTATAAGGGATAAGACAGGAGTAGCACCAATTGCAGAGAAGATGCGAGAAGCTCGTCTAAGATGGTTTGGACACGTACAAAGGAGACCATTAGAGGCATCTGCTAGGCGTTGTGAGAGTCTAGTCACTAGGCATGTTAAACGAGGGAGGAGTAGACCAATAAAGACTTGGAATGAAATTGTAAGGAAAGACATGATGTACTTAGGCATTAGTGAGATTATGACAAAAGATAGGGCACAATGGCGACAAATGATCCATATAGCCGACCCCACGTGGGATAAAGGCTTGAATGTTGTTATACTTTTTCCCTTCTCTTTAACAAAGGCTACAAGCCTTTCCATGCAAGTGCAATATCATGACTAACTTTATAGTTGGATCAGCGCCTAAACCCAATCTCTTTAACCTAATGGATAGATTTTCAGTGATTTATAGTTGCTGCCTCTTGCCATTTAATGAGTCCTCAAATTGTTCTGCATTTACTAGCTCATCGATATGCTTACTGTTCTATATGAGGGCTTCATTAAGATTTCTTTGCAGTGAGATAATTTGTTCTTACAGCCAATAATCATTACCATCAGAAGGAGACACTATTTCAGTATTTCTAGTTTTTTTCTTGAGTTTTGTTCTCAGCTGTAGATCAATTCTCTTGCAAGAGGATTTTAATTCTTCTTCTCTCTGCAATCATTTGAATTTTCAGATTCAAGTCAAATAAATCTAAGTACTCTTATCTCTCTGATGGAAGCTCAAATACGATGAGGCACATATTCTTAGGCTCTTCTTCTTCACCATTGAGCTTTGAGGAGTTCAGGTTTTGTGTCACTCTAGGTCTTAGGCTCTTAGCCATAAAATTCGTCTTTCTTTCCCTTCTTTTCTTTTGGCCACGCAGGTGCTATGTGTCCAGGTTTTCTGCTTGAGAAGCAGACAACTTCTTTAAAGGACTTGTCATGTTCTGTCTTGTGCCTGGATTTGCTGACCCTTTTCTTGAAATTTTCTTTTCTTATCCACTTCTTGAATTCCCTTGCCATAATGGAGGAACGTGATGGGTGATTTTGATATCACCGTCACTTCTCGAACTATTCCTTCTTGTGATCCTTCCACGGAACCACGAGCAATCTGACTTGTTGAAGATCACTACTGTCGCTTTGGATATCACAAATAATCTTGAGTGGTTCAGGGTAGCACAACATTCTATACAGAGTCATTAACTATATGGGCGCATTGATGGAACCATTATTGAACCACCATGAACCGATCCCTCATGGAGAAAATGAGATGCAGATAATTCCTTAGTTGTCTCATGGTTACTCCACTCCATGGTTACTCCCTCTGGTGTATCAAAGTTATATGCTTATGGACTTTGCTTATGAAATTTGAACTCGCGCCCGTGAAACATACTCTCAGGTTGGCAACTCGACGCAGATTTATGGGCTCACTCAATGTGATTTGGAGCTGAAACAGGGATCCTTGTCTGTCTCTGTCTATTACTCGGAGTTTGAACATCTCTATTTAGAACGGGATTACTTCAATATCTTCACTCCCTCTTGCATTGTGAATGTCGTCAATCTTTAGAAGGACAAAGACCGCTTTCGGGTGCATGTCTTCCTTATAGGCCTCAACATGGAATTCGATGTTGTTCGCTTGCATGGCCGCCACAGTGAGTCACTTCTCTCTTAGGGAAGCCTTCAGTATGATCCTCAGTGATGCGAATCGTTGTTGATCTCTTGTTCCTTCCGCTCTAACCAACCACTCCGCTCTTATACTCCTCTTATGCGTGGCCACTGTGGGAAGAAAGGCCATACTAAAGAGACCTGCTATCGTCTGCATCCTCATCTTGCCCCTCCTGCTTGGGGCACAGGTGTTGTGGGCGACACTAACATCGTGGTGGCGGTTGTCAATCCGGTGCTTGCTCACAGTGCTCTGCCCATACGAGGGAAGTTTGTGAGGGTTGTCTTTCCCCAGGGGGCCTTTCTGTTGAAAAGATGGAGGCCTTTCGCCACATGTTGTGTTCGCAATCTGATTCTATGACCACTGATTATGTAGCTTCCTTTGCTACTTTAGGTATCTTGAGTGTCCATGTTGTGTCTTCATCTCACTCCGAGTGGATCATTAGCTCAGATCGTGACAAGCTTATTGCGACCAATGATTCTCTTTCATCTATTGCTGATAGAAGAACAATTCCTTGTTCCCATGTCCTTTCTCTCTCCTCTATCTTATTTGTTCCTTCATTTCCCGCAGTCTTTTGTCCATTAACCATCTGACTAATTTTTTAAATTGCTCAGTGAACTTTTTTTCTTGATGTGTGTGGTTTTTCAGGATTTGGCTATTATGCAGACCATTGACAGTAATAGAAATATTAGCGAACTGTACTTGTTGGACCAGCAGTTGCTTTCTTGTGCTCTCTCCTCCACTCGTGCTCCTACTCTCCATGGCATCCGGTGCTGTCATCTTCGTCTATGAAACCCCTCCTCTTTATATCTTACCAAACTATTTCATGCTTTCAGTTGTTTGATTAAGTCATTTACTTGTGAGACCTGTGAACTGTCAAAACATATTCATCATAGTATAAATCATGTTTCTCTTCCTAGTTCATCCCCCTTTGATGTGATTCACTCTTATATTTGGGGTCCTTCCCCCGGGTTATATTTATTTGACTATAAATGGTTTGTGACTTTTATTGATTGTTATTCCCGTACTACGTGGGTGTATTTGTTAAAAGGGAAGAGTGAAGTGTTTAATTGCTTTCGTACTTTTTATAAAATGGTTATGACACAGTTTGGTGGCGTTATTCGTATTTTGCATAGTGATAATGGTGGCGAGTATGATGATCGAGGTTTGTTTGGCACGCATTTTACCGAACATGACATTCTTCTCCAGACTATCTGTGTCCACACTTCCACTCAAAATGGAGTGACAGAATAGAAAAATAAACACTTACTCGAGCTTGCTCGTTGCCTGTTGGCTACCACGCTCCTTCCTAAGTCCTATTGTGGTGATGCTGTTTTAACTACAACCCATCTCTTTAATTGTTTTACTTCTTGCTCTCTTCACTACGATACTCCTATTTCCTTTCTATCCTCTAAATACATTGTTCATACTTCTCACATCTCTCCTCGTATATTTTGTTCTGTCTGCTTTGTTCATAATCATACTCATCGAGATAACTTAGATGCTCATTCTCTTAGGTGCGTCTTTTCTTACCACCAAAGGTTATCGATGTTATTGTTAAATTTTCTCAACGTGGTCAGCAAGATAGCCCAAACGCCAAATTAATATCTTCGGAACTACCCAGTTCACACGCTGAACCTGCGGAAAACCCAAGGACTAGAGATTGCACCCAACAAAACAATGGAAGCACAAGGAGGTCTTATTATGCATTCACTTCTTTACAATCCGAGGCATACATAGCGAGACATGATTTCGCTAGTATTACAGCTGTAAACAGAAAGAACCAAAAAACAAGCCGGGCGGACAGCACTCCAGTCCGCCGAGACCGCGAGGTCGCCGAGACCGCCGAGACCGCTGAGCTCGCCCAAGCTATGCTGCAATCCGCCGAATACCACGGAGTCCGCCGAAGCCGCGAGGCCGCGCGGACAGACCGTTATTCGCCTCCTGCTGAACCCGAACTGAGGAACTCCCCTACCCGCCTGAAGCCGGCGGACAGGTTATTGAAGCTGGCAAAGTTGAGACAGAACTGACAAGCCGCAGAGCGACCTCCTGCTGAGTCCGCAGAGACCGCACACTTCCAAGCACTGACCGAAGTCACAGCCAAACTCCTGGCTCCTTGAATTATCCGCGCGACCTGCACACAGCAAACCGTCAGCCTGAAACAATCCGCGCGGACTGGCAAACACAGACCGCAGCACTTCGCACACCCCAACTTACTGTTCACTCAAGTTACTTAGGTTACTGTAGATGTGCCAGGGGGGTCCTATTTATAGGCAAGGTGAGGAGTGTGGTCACCGCCCAAGAGATAGCGACACCACCCTCAGTCCGCGCGAATACCACCACCGTCCGCTGAGTCCGCATGGACTTAGCCGGATACCAAGGAAACCGCCAGGAGCAAGGCAACCATTGACGAACCCTCTCCAGTCCGCCCAAGCTAAGCGGACAAGGCACCAGCCCGCAAAGCTCCAACTGCTTCAGGACAGCAAACCCCCTTCAATGGCTGTCCGCACCAACCCGAGGCAGTCCGCAAGACTCACACCTCAATCCGCCACAAGTCCACGACCAAAGGCAAACAGCAACAGTCCGCCCGGTCACAGCGGACTTGGCGGATATGGCGGACACCATGAACTTGGCACAATGTGTGACCAAGTCCAAAACCATCAAGGGCCAGTGCGAGCATGGCGGACACAAAGGTCCCGTCCGCCAAACACCCTAGCACAGACCGCAACCAGTCCGCGAGCTCCTCGCACTTGTCCAATGCAGCAGCTTCCTCCCGGACTCCAAACACCAGTCCGCCAACCGGTCTCCACAGCAAGACCTGCTGTAACACCTGAGCTCGACAAGGCCACAGCCAAGCTCTAGACCCAGTCCGCAACAGCCCAAACCTCGGACACACCAGTCCGCAAGGCTTCCCGCGAACTCGAACCAACCCGCCAACAGCGCAAGCTTGCACCCGCGGCCACTGAGCAAAGCACCAGTCCGCGAGCCTCTCTATCCGCAGATAAAGGCCGCACCAAACCGCGGACTCCATGCAACAACCCGCTCAGAACACAGCCGGCTTCCACCAGACTTCTCACCAGGCCGCAAACCTCAGTCCGCCCAGTCCGCCCAGTCCGCCAAGGCTGTCCGCCACAGGCCGCGCGGCCTGTCCCGTCACCCACTTCCACTTCACAAATTTCAACACTCCCCCTTGAAGTGAGAAGTGGTGACCAAGCCCAGCAAGCTGCGCAAGCGTTCAAAGGGCCCCTTCGACAGCGGCTTCGTGAAGATGTCAGCAAGATTATCTTCACTCCGAACATGCCCGACCAGCAGAGATCCTTCCAACACCTTCTCCATGATGAAATGGTGATCAATCTCTATATGCTTGGTCCTGGCGTGACACACTGGATTGTTAACCAGCTTGAGAGCACTCTCATTGTCACCCCGGAGTAAAGTAGGCCCTTGCACTTCTTCATGAACATCCTCTATGAGTCTCCTCAACCAAACGGCTTCCCGAGCAGGCAAGGCCGAAGCCTTATACTCCGCCTCCGTGGTTGACACCGACACCGAGTCCTGCTTCTTGCTACACCACGAGATGCTAGCTGAACCGCAAGTGAACACATAACCTGAAGTAGACCTTCGATCATCCGAATCACCGCCATAGTCAGCATCCGTGTACCCAAGCAACGCAAACTCTGCATCCCTTCCATAGAGGAGTCCCATCTCAGAAGTCACCTTGACATACTTCAGAATCCCCTTTGCCGCCAACAGATGAGATTTCCTTGGTTCAGCCATATATCGACTCACTCGGCCAACAACATAAGCTATATCCGGCCTTGTAATCGTCAGATAGATCAAGCTCCCAACAAGAGCCCTGAACACCAAGGGATCATTAAGAACCCTTCCCTCATCTCGTCGAAGCTTTAGCCCAGGTTCCAGTGGAGTAGAGCACTTCTTCCCTTCGCCCATGCCAAACCGCTTCACAATACGATCAGCATACCCTTTCTGGCTAATGAGAATCCCGCACTCCTTCTCCACTTCAAGACCAAGAAAGTGATGCAACTCTCCCAAGTCCTTCATCTCGAAGCGTATAGCAAGCTTTGCCCTGAGCCTTGCTACTTCCTCCTCCGAGTTCCCTGTGATGATCATGTCATCCACATACAGTAGGACCAAGACTCTTAGCTCTCCCTTCTTCTTGACGAACAAGCTTGAATCCGAGTTAGAAGCCAGGTATCCACAGAACTGCAAGTACTCTGCAATCTTCCCATACCACGCTCGAGGAGCTTGCTTCAACCCATAGAGAGCCTTCCTGAGTTTGCAGACATAGTCCGGATGCTTTTCAGAGACAAAACCAAGCGGCTGATCCATGAAGATGTCCTTGTCAATCTCTCCGTAAAGAAAGGCATTCTTCACATCGAGTTGCCACAACCTCCATCCCTTGCTAGCAGCCAAGGCGATCACCACTCTTACAGAAGTCATCTTCGCAACTGGACTGAATGTCTCCTCATAGTCTTCTACATACTGCTGTGAGAATCCTCTAGCGACCAGGCGAGCCTTGAACCGATCAATGCTCCCATCAGCCTTCTTCTTCAACTTATACACCCACTTGCAAGTAACCGGAGTAATGCCATCAACCTTGGGCACAAGATCCCAGGTTTCATTCTTCTTCAGAGCATCAATCTCTTCCTTCATGGCACCTTCCCACTCCTTCACTCCAGTGGCCTCGTTGAAGTTTGCAGGCTCTCGCTCATCCAGAGGACCTGCAAAGAAGCAGGAGACAAAGCTCACTGCATTCCCATCACAGTACCGAGCCGGTGGCTTAACCACCCTCTTCGATCTCCGAAGACATGGCTCCTTGCTCACGGCTTCCGTTGCTTCTTCAGGCTCCACTCCTACCTGGGGCAAGCATTGAGCAGTGCTCCCCCTGCTTCCTGAGCCAGAAGGCTCAGCCTCGGAGTTCGAAGCAACAGGAGCTGCTGGTGAAACAACAAGCTCCTCTTCCAAGCCTTCAGCAGCCTCCACCGGTGCTTCCTCAACCTTGCTACTTCCGGTAAGCTCCATCGAGCCACCTCCATATGACGTCAGCTCGTCAAAGACAACGTCTCTTGACACCACGAACTTCTTCGTCACAGGGTCCATGCATTTCCATCCC
Source organism: Platanthera guangdongensis (assembly GCA_039583875.1). NCBI lineage: Eukaryota > Viridiplantae > Streptophyta > Magnoliopsida > Asparagales > Orchidaceae > Platanthera > Platanthera guangdongensis. The sequence goes on from CM077148.1 coordinate 177,405,067, forward strand.
TTCTTCCGCTCATCATAGCCAACAAAGACAAGTTTCCTTGCCTTCGCATCCAGCTTTGTCCGTGAAGCATCCGGGACATGCACATAGCAAGTTGAACCGAACACCCTAAGGTGTCCCACACTTGGCTTCTCCTTCAGCAACAGCTCAACAGGAGTCTTCATGTTGATAGGGCTGAGTGACATCCGGTTGATAACATAGGCAGCACAAGACATTCCCTCCGCCCAAAAGGACCTTGGGATATCTTTCGCATGAAGCCAGCATTTGCAGGTCTCCGTCAGATGACGGATCTTCCGCTCCGCTACCCCATTTTGTTGTGGAGTGTGAGCACAAGTAAGCTCTCGTTGGATCCCGTGCTTCCTGCAGAAGTTAGAAAACTCGGAGGAAACAAATTCTCCTCCGTTATCAGTTCTAAACTTCTTAACCCGCAAGCCAAGCCGGCCTTCTACCAACTCCTTGAACTCCACGAACAAACGGAAGGCTTCCGACTTCTCCTTTAAGAAGTACACCCAAGTATACCTTGAGTAGTCATCAAGCAAGACAAACATGTATCTGCTTCCACCAAGGCTGGCAGTAACAGTCGGTCCCATCAGGTCGCCATGAATACACTCCAATGGTTTCTTGCTCCTTGTTTGAGATTTATCAAACGGAAGGCGATGTGCCTTACCGTATTGACAGCCCGCACAAACATGCCCATCACCAAAGGAGGACAACTTTGGCAACCCCCTCACCAGACTTCTACTCGCCATTGCCTTTAGCTTGTCCATGCCAACATGCCCCAGCCTCTCATGCCAGATAGCCGCACTATCATTGACCCTCATTCTATCAACATAGGCACTGGTGGAAAGAACAAACAAGTTCTTCACCCTCCTCCCAACATGAGCAACATCAGCCTTAACCGCTGATACGTTGCGAAGGAACCTCACGTCTGTTGGCCCAAACAGAACATGATACCCAGCGTCCACCGCATTGGTCACCGAGAAGAGGTTCTTCTTCATGCCCGGCACGTGATACACACTCCTTAACGTGAGTGGCCCCTGATCACTATCCAAAGACACAACCCCCTCCTTCTCTACTGCATAAACAATATTATCAGCAGTGATAATAGCTTCATTACCTGAGTAAGCCTGCATGGAGGTGAACTTCGATTTGTCTCCGGTGAGGTGATGACCACACCCGGAGTCGACGATCCACTCGCTGTTGAAGTCCTCAGCAGATAAGGCCCGGACACAAGTGCCCGTCATGAAAGCTCCTCCCCATTCTGCTTCTTCACTTCGCGAGCAAGCTTCCTCCTTTCCCGCAGCATGCCCAGGCTGCAGTTTGACCTTGCAGTCCCGCTTGAAGTGCCCTCGCTGATGACACCGGTAGCACTTCAAGTTCTTCTTCCAGTCCTTAGGAGCATTGCTCCTCTCCGGCGGATACGAAGTTGAAGTCTCCTTCTCAACAGCGGCCTGCACCTTCTTCTTCTTCTTCCCTTCCCATCCCTTCTTCTTGCCTGAGAAGAGAGCCTCGCTGCCTTCCTGATTCAGATTCACTCCAGCCATCTGCCTTGATAAGCTCTCCTGCGAGGCAAGCAGATTCTCCAGCTCCAGCAACGACGGCTGAGTAGCCCACCCTTGAACAGATGTAACAAAGGCCACATACTCCTTCCGCAAGCCACGGATAATGTGCCTCTTCATCTTTGCCTCAGAGATAGGCTCATCAGGATCCAGTGCCGACAGCTCAGCACACAAGCTCTTCATCTTTAAGAAGTACTTGGAGATGGAAAGGTCTCCCTGAGTTGCCCTGGCCAACTCATTCTCCAGGAACTGAAGCCGCGCCACATTCTTCCTATTGAACAACTCATCAATGGTTGTCCAAATATCAGCAGCCGACTCACATCCAATGATGTGATCAAACAGTTCCGGAGAGACAGCTCTCTTCAGAATGAACTCTGCCTTAGCATTAGTTCTTCTCCAGAGCCTCACCTGCTCAGCAGTACCGAAAGCAGCAGTAACTTCCTGTCTGTCGTCTCCACCAACGACTTCCCACAGCTCCTCGCCCAGAAGATAACTCTTCATGCACGGCTTCCACTTCTTGTAGTTAGTCGGCGTTAAGAGTTCAATGCCCAGACCTCTTGCTAAGCTTCCTTCCATTGCAACCACCTGTTGGTACCCTTCAGCAGCTCCGAGCAACAACACAGGTTGATCACCACTCAATCACTGAGTTAACAACGCTGGTTGACCTCCGCTCACGCAACTGAACCTCCGGAACCTCAGAAACCTGGCTCTGATACCATGTTAAATTTTCTCAACGTGGTCAGCAAGATAGCCCAAATGCCAAATTAATATCTTCGGAACTACCCAGTTCACACGCTGAACCTGCGGAAAACCCAAGGACTAGAGATTGCACCCAACAAAACAATGGAAGCACAAGGAGGTCTTATTATGCATTCACTTCTTTACAATCCGAGGCATACATAGCGAGACATGATTTCGCTAGTATTACAGCTGTAAACAGAAAGAACCAAAAAACAAGCCGGGCGGACAACACTCCAGTCCGCCGAGACCGCGAGGTCGCCGAGACCGCCGAGACCGCTGAGCTCGCCCAAGCTATGCTGCAATCCGCCGAATACCACGGAGTCCGCTGAAGCCGCGAGGCCGCGCGGACAGACCGTTATTCGCCTCCTGCTGAACCCGAACTGAGGAACTCCCCTACCCGCCTGAAGCCGGCGGACAGGTTATTGAAGCTGGCAAAGTTGAGACAACTGACAAGCCGCAGAGCGACCTCCTGCTGAGTCCGCAGAGACCGCACACTTCCAAGCACTGACCGAAGTCACAGCCAAACTCCTGGCTCCTTGAAGTTATCCGCGCGACCTGCACACAGCAAACCGTCAGCCTGAAACAATCCGCGCGGACTGGCAAACACAGACCGCAGCACTTCGCACACCCCAACTTACTGTTCACTCAAGTTACTTAGGTTACTGTAGATGTGCCAGGGGGGTCCTATTTATAGGCAAGGTGAGGAGTGTGGTCACCGCCCAAGAGATAGCGACACCACCCTCAGTCCGCGCGAATACCACCACCGTCCGCTGAGTCCGCATGGACTTAGCCGGATACCAAGGAAACCGCCAGGAGCAAGGCAACCATTGACGAACCCTCTCCAGTCCGCCCAAGCTAAGCGGACAAGGCACCAGCCCGCAAAGCTCTAACTGCTTCAGGACAGCAAACCCCCTTCAATGGCTGTCCGCACCAACCCGAGGCAGTCCGCAAGACTCACACCTCAATCCGCCACAAGTCCACGACCAAAGGCAAACAGCAACAGTCCGCCCGGTCACAACGGACTTGGCGGATATGGCGGACACCATGAACTTGGCACAATGTGTGACCAAGTCCAAAACCATCAAGGGCCAGTGCGAGCATGGCGGACACAAAGGTCCCGTCCGCCAAACACCCTAGCACAGACCGCAACCAGTCCGCGAGCTCCTCGCACTTGTCCAATGCAGCAACTTCCTCCCGGACTCCAAACACCAGTCCGCCAACCGGTCTCCACAGCAAGACCTGCTGTAACACCTGAGCTCGACAAGGCCACAGCCAAGCTCTAGACCCAGTCCGCAACAGCCCAAACCTCGGACACACCAGTCCGCAAGGCTTCCCGCGAACTCGAACCAACCCGCCAACAGCGCAAGCTTGCACCCGCGGCCACTGAGCAAAGCACCAGTCCGCGAGCCTCTCTATCCGCAGATAAAGGCCGCACCAAACCGCGGACTCCATGCAACAACCCGCTCAGAACACAGCCGGCTTCCACCAGACTTCTCACCAGGCCGCAAACCTCAGTCCGCCCAGTCCGCCCAGTCCGCCACAGGCCGCGCGGCCTGTCCCGTCACCCACTTCCACTTCACAAATTTCAACAGTTATCACCCTCTTATTTTTTGCTTCTTCTGTACTATAGGTGTTACCTTTCGTGAGGGGGTCATACTTTGGTCCTCGTCAAGGGGAAATGAATAGTGTTGATGACGAGACCTCTAACTTTCCTCTTTCGATTGTTGCTTCCTTTCACGTCCCTCCTCTTGTCCTCCTTTCTACTCTCATTCCTCTCATTACCATTCCTCCCAATATCGTTCCTCCCAATATAGTTCCTCCTGATGTCGTTCCTCCACACACAGTGCCTCCTCTGTTGCATAAATACTCTCGCAGGTTTCGTGTCGTCGAGCTAATGCAGTTCCCGGATGTGGAACCTCTGCTTGTGTCCGCTTATGCTCCAAATTTGGATGCCGACCTCCATATTCTCATTGCTTGTCTCAAAGGTAGCATTGGTAGAGCACCAAACACCCTTTCACAAATTACATTTTTTATCATCACCTCTCTCATGCACACACAGATTATATTTCATCTCTTTTTTTATTGTGATTTCCAAGACCCGATAGGGGGCTATTAAGCTACCTTAGTGGAAACAAGCTATGGAGGAATAAATGTGTGTCTTAGACAAAAGTGAAATATGGCAACTTGCGCATCTTCCATTTGGAAAGAGAACAGTTGGTCACGTTGGATATTTTTCGTTATGCAAAATCAAGATGGGATATAAAACTCGACTTGTGGCTCAAGGATACACTCAAACTCAAGGAATTGACTATTAAGAAACCTTTGCTCTCGTTGCAAAGATGGATTTTATTTATGTGCTCATCTCATGTGTTGCATGTCTTGGGTGAGACTTACAATAACTAGATGTTAAAAATGTTTCCATGCATGGTGTACTAGAAGAATAAGTCTACATGATTATTCTTGGTTTTTCCAATGAAGAGTCGAATGGAAAGACTTATTATTTGAAGAAATCCTTATATGACCTGATTCCCCTATAGCCTGGTTTGAACGTTTCATAAAACCATGTTACAACTAGGCTATATTCAAGTACATGCTCATCATACTCTCTTTATCAAAAGGAGATGAGCTAAAATATTGGTACTCATTGTATATGTGGATGATCATCATTATAGGAAGTGATTTGGAGGAAATCACGCACCTGAAATGACAATTGTGTAAGTAATTTGAAGTCAAAGATCTGAGAATGTTGAAATATTTCTTGGGGATTGAAGTGGCAAGATCTTGTCGGGAGATTTTCAAATCCCAGAGAAAATTTGTTCTTGACCTTCTGAAGGAAACTAGTATGCTTGGATGTGCTCTGGTGGATACCCATATTGAGGCCAATCACAAAATCTACAAAGATACTAATGGAGATAAAGTCGACTCATGCTACTGGAGATTTATTAAGAGACTATATATTTAGCTCATACCCATTTTGATGTTACTTATGTTGTTGGCATCCTAAGCAGATTCATGCATGCTCTCATGATCCGCCATCAGAAGGTTGCATATTGGGTATTAAAGTACCTCAAGAAGTCTCAAATATGTGGGATCTTGTTCTTTGCGAATCAACCCCTGAAGATTGAAGTTTTTACGGATGTTGATTGGTCTGGAAGCCAAGATGACCAGAAATCTACTACCGGATATTACTTCTTTGTGGGTAGAAATCTTGTATCTTGGAAGATCAAGAAACAAAATGTTGTTACGCGTTCGAGTTCCGAAGCGAAATATAGGGCTATAGCACAAAGTGTTTGTGAGGGATTGTGGTTGAAATCAATTCTTCAGGATTTGGGATTTTACTGAACAATCCTGTTACTCTCCATTGCGACAACAAAACTGCAATCAATATTGTTCACAATCCAGTTCAACATGATCGAACCAAACATGTTGAAGTGGATAAACATTTCATTAAAGAACATCTCAACAAGGACAATATCTGTACACACTTTGTGAACTCTCAAGATCTTCTTGCCGACATCTTCATCAAAGGGCTACGATATGACAACTTTACTGACAATATTTCCAAGTTGGAAATGATTGATATATCCTCCCAACTTGAGGCGGAGAGTTGAATATATGTAATATGCACTTTATTTTTGTTTTGTATCACACGTGATATGTCGCGTGTGTGTCTCCTTATATATGCTTAGTAGTCTCTGCGACGATCCAAAAATGTGCGAAATATTTTAATATTTTTCCCCCGATGATGAGAACGAAAGGCAGTACGGATTTTACGAAATAATTTTTGCGTTTTCTTTTAGTTTTTTTTTCGTTGTCATTCTATTAAATTTTGTTATTGAATTATGATGGGGGTGCTTTTAGCCAAATATTTGTGATGGCTCATTTTTGTTTGTAACAAATGATAAATAGTGTTATATGGGTTACCATTAGTAATTTTGGGCTTGTGTTAGCTGAGTGTTGACTTATACATTTGATACATGGAATTATGAAGTGTGGCTGATTTGGAATTGGTTTGACACTTGGTCAAGCCATGTGTTGGCTGGTGGTTTAAATTGGGCTTACTTGGGTGGCACTTGGATAGGTGTATTGATGTATTTGACTCCTTATTGCCGCTGACTGCTTACTGTGTTTAATAAAAGGAGTCGAGCCCTTTTCATTTTTCCGCATTCCGTCTCTGTGTTGTTTTCTGCCGCTAAATCCCGGCTGTTACTCCCGGCTTCTCCTTCTTCTCATGCTTTGATTTTCCTTCCCGGCTGCTGCTCCTCTTCTCTTCTTCTGCCTCTCTTCTTCTTAGTAGTTGCTGCTCTGCTACCGCTGCTCTGTGTCGTTGCTCTATGCCGCTGCTTTGTGCTGCTGCCTTTGTGCTGTGGATCCCATGCCCGTGCTCTGCTACTATCCCCTGCAAGCTCTCTCCCTCCCTCTCTTTCTTTTGTTCTGTGCCGCTGTTTGCTGCTCCGTCGACCCTGTGCTGTCGATAGTCTGCTGTCAGTTTAGGGCTTTTCTGCCGCTGGTTTTGGGCTGTTGCTGCTTATCTTCTCTGCTTCCTATCTTCTTTTGTGACTCCTACAAAGATTTTTTGGAAGGACTTCGCCACACCTCTGCGAATCCAAGACGGATCGGTTGTGCAGCAATTTGATTTCTCCTTCTCCTCCCTTTTTCAGGTTGGGCTATTAATCTTCTACTATATTACTTTGCTACTTTTGTTATGTCCTAAAATTCTATTTTTGTTCCTAAAATATTGGCTATTATCACTTGTTATGGGGAAAATTGTGTTGTCTTATGAGTCTTGAAATTAGGGATGTTGTTTTGGCCCATATTGATGCTCTTAGTTGCTGTTTTGGGTTTTCTGGATAGTCTTTAGAAGCTATTTTCCTACCCTTTTGTGTTGGATAGTCATTTTTGGGGCTGTTTTATGTTAGTTAGCCACTGTTTTGGGCCTTATACTTTGCTGAATAGCCATATACCTTGCTGGACGGCAATTTTGGGGACTGGTTAACCAATTTTTAAGTATTATTATGGCTGTACAACAATGGGTGGGGGCTTATTTTGTGATTAAGAAAGCTTTCTTTTTTCATTTTGAACTATTATGAGCTGTAAGTTCATTTTGAACTATTATAAGCTTTCTTGTTTCTGGTTTATCACTTTTTTTGTTCTTTTAGCAAACGTCAAAACAAAAATCTTTTAATGCATTAACGCTACGAGTCTAAGAGACGCAACCCAAATAAAAGTACGTGTTATTTCAGTGGTTTCCGAGGCCAAGAAACAAGAGGATGACGTATCAGGATAAGCGTGGCGATAATGCAAATAAGAATGCAGATAAAGGGAAAGGGTTGATGAGTTTCTTATTTCTTGAATTATGTTTATTCAAGTATTTTTTTATATATCCTGCTTTACTTTTAAAAAATTACTGCCCGTGCATATGACTTTAACTCAATGCTATATCGCTATAAAGTAAATATAGGCGAGGAAAAATTTAAGCAATACAAATTTCTGAGGGGAAGTTTTTTTTATAAAACACCTGTTTTTATGAAAATTGTTACAAGATAAGAAAAATAAAAATCTGCATAAAGAAATGTTAAAGATTTGAATCTTATGATGTAGAGGTTATCTATCGATGGATTCACCAGTAGAGGTGTGCCTACAATTTTGCCCTATAGGGGTGGAGCCCAATTCAAGTTTGCATACCTTAATATTTCATATTTTATGTAACTAGAATTAAGGGGCAGGTTAGGTGTCAGTATTGAGAGCAAATATTATGAGAATTATCGTTTATTGTGATGTATGCATATTGTTACCTCTCATTGCCTGTATGTATAACAGTTCATGAAGTACTTTTCTCACAGTCATATTTTTATGACTAACCCTTCGTGGATACATTATTTTAGGCAACAGGAGCATCTCTCAGTGCACCACAAAGGATTCCCCCTGAAAAATTAGCGAAGATATGGTTAAAGATGTTTTATATGAATCAAAGAAGCTCAGGAAAGACATAGAGCCCCTTGTACCGATTATGATTGTGCATATTGTAATGAGTATGGATAAATACTCCTAGTCTCTGTATCAACTATTGGATATAAATAAATTAATGTATAAAATTTTTGGTGTTGATGATCTTTGTACTGTGGTTTAATGTTGTGACATTTTTATTGAAATTACTTTCGATTCTCGAATCTTTTGGGAAGCCCAGAGTAAGGATCTTCACAGTCTCTGTAGTAGGGCCCTTGTATGTCATTTGTATAAGTCTTGTTTGAAATTAAGCAATCTCCTTGAGCATCATTCATGAAGTTTAGTCAAGTGGTTCAAGCAACTGGTTTTATTCACCGTTCATCAAATTGTTCTCCTGATGTAGACCAAAGTTCTCGATTGAAATTTTAAAATAATAAACTTAAGTTTGCCTGTAAATATGCCTCACAAGAGAAATTTTCACGAATAAATGTGAGTGAAAGTTAATTACAATCTCACAAATATGCATAAGAGCCATTCATTCAAACGAATTCTGCAACATGAAATTAACTCATTCACAGGTTTTCCATCAACAAATCAAACTACGAGCATGTGACAAATTGGCGACAAATAGGTTTTGAATTAATTAAGGGCAGGCTTTCTCTGATTTTAAGACCAACTAAATATCAAGCATATCCTTGGGCTAACATGCAAAGAGCAGGAGATAGAATTAGTGGATTTACCAAGGCTCACAACCGAAAGAAGATGGTGCACGGGTTGAAGGTGACAAGTCTAATATTAGGGCCAGCGGATTGATGCTGAAGGCGCACAGGAAAAACAACTGGATTTACCGAAATTGACTATGATTCCGGGTGCCGGAGATAAACCCGCGTGTCGACGGCAACCCAAAAACGTTCTTCGAATCGCAGAAGTGATTAGTCGGTGGCGCTGTCATGAGACTAGTTGCGGTGGAGAGAATCAGGCGTTGGTCGCCAAGGCTCCAGGACACCGGAAAAGTGTTGCTGAGGTTGACGGTGTCCGGCCGTGGGTGTTTGCTGACGGCACCTGTGCGGGAAACAACGTAGCGGCCGGTTGAAACTTTGGATGGCGAGGGTGAAGCGGCGGCCTGAGCTTGTGCTGGGAGCGTTAGAAGGCTAGGGTCGGACCTATCGGGAACAGGGAGTTCTCCTGTTCCCAATTTTTGTCCAAGCTATCATTAGGAAGAAAACAGGGGCTTTTTATAAGGCAGCAATATCAATTAATTAAGGGGAGCCTGCTGCTTTTAGGCTTATTTTAGGAGAATACACTAAATGTTTATGAGAGGAAATAATTTCGAAATCTTTGAAGGAATGAAATTTCAAAGGCAAAAATTTCTTTCCATCATAATTAATTTCAAAAGTGAATTTTGGTTTTAATTTTAATATTTACCTAAAGTAAAATATGCTCAGTTTTAATAAATCATTTTGAGTGTTTGCCTTAATTAACGTATTACCTAATGATACACCATGTGATGCATCCTAATTTTGCATTTTATTTAGTGTACGCATTTTTGTATTTCTTGTACGCATTTCTATTTCTTGTACGCATTTTATTTCATGTACCCGTTTGGCTCATCGGCTTGACCGCTCGGTAAGACCCTGAATAAAAGGTCAGGTATTATTAGTAGTAGGATGATAACGGCAAACCCAAGTTATTTAAATAAACATAAATTTAACTTTCAATATTTTAAATTAAATGTAGTGACTCTTTGGAAACTTTATTAAGAAGCTAAAAGTTTTATTTTGACAAAAATGTATAAGGGAAAAATATTTTGCTGGCCATTGATTTGGCAAAAGAGAGTATAAGGAAACTTAATTAAGAGGAGGGATAATTTTTTTGGCCTTTAAAAGCCCGATCAAAAAGAAGAAGAGGAAGCCGGGTAAAATCAGCACAAGCTTCAGCCGCCTGTTTCTCCCTGCAACCATCCTGACGAGCATTCTAGCCGCCAGAGTTTTACCCAGAAGGCTCCGTCGCCACGCCAAACACCTCTGGTGACGCTGCCTAGCGCTGCCAGCGACTCCTCCAAGTCCACCTGATGTTTTCTCCGTCAGACCCGCCGACGTCGGTCGATCCTAGAGCCAACGCCTTCCTGTTGGTTGCTCAAATCCGGACGTCGTCGACCCCGCCTCCAACTCCGGCGTCCGTCGGCCACTGCTAGTTGAAGTCGACCCCAGGTTTCTCTTCCCGTCACCCAGCAGTGCTCCTACTACCGCACCTAGCCATCCCTGCTGCTCAGTTTGTGGATAAAAACCTGGAGGGATTTTTGTACAATGTTAGGTATCTGTTACGCCCCCGGACGAAGCTCAGCTATTTGGGCGTCATTACACGAGACGGTGGGAGAGATGCGGAGGCGACAACAGGACTGAACCAACTTGTTCAGCCCCCACTCTTTGAAGAACCGGCCATCGGGGCTGAACCAACCTGGTTCAGCCCCATTGGGGCCGACCGGCCTTGGGTCCTGATATTAATATACCCGGAACCCCCCTTTTTGGTGGACAAACAAGAATATTCCAGGTTTTCCCCTCTTCTCTATCTTTCTCAACACTAGTTTTCAAATCTTCTCTAGATCTCTATCTCCCTCCCCTTCTTCTCCTAACAATTGATATCAGAGGTTCTTTTCTCCACCATGGTAACTACTCGAACGCAAGAGGAAATCGGCCACTTGGAAACCCTAGAGGAAAATCTCGTGGGATTGACGGATTCGGTGGCCGCAATAGAGAAAAACATGAAAACTTCCACCCAAAGGCTAGAAGAACGGATCGACACCCGAATGGAGGAGATCATGACGTTGTTGGCACAAAACCTGAAGGGTAAGGCCGCGATGGAGGAGGATCAGGGCGGATCTTCCGCTGCACAGGTCGATCCGCACCGGATCAGCGCCAACAGAGGGCAAACCGGCTCGATTAGGGGAGCGGGCATCGTGCAGGGGGGCAGATCGAGCACGGGTGGCATCGGCGGGGTCGGAGCAGGCGGGGGTGGCCCCGGCGGGGTCGGATCGGGCACGAGAGGCATTGACGGGTTCGACACAAGCGGGGGTGGCCTCGGCGGGATCGGATCGGGCACGGGAGGCATCGGCGGGTTCGGCGCAAGCGGGGGTGGCCCCGGTGTGATCGGAGCAGCCGGGTTTGGCCCCGGCAGGTTCGACGCAGGCGGGGGTGGCTCCGGTGGGTTCGGTACAACGGGTTTCAGCACCGGTGGGGGTGGCTCGGGCGGTTTGGGCGCTAGAGGTGGTGGGTGGCCGGTTCCCCCATATGGAGGAGGGGAGGACCTGCTACCTCATCCGGCAAGAGGAGGCATGCAGTGGGGTGGTGCTCCGGCGGCGGGACCGTTTCGCCATGGCTTCCCGGGCATGCCTTTTGAACACGAAGAACCAAGGAGGCCAGCGAGATATGGACAGGAGGCGGGATGACGTAGATAGGTCGGTCAGCGGCCGTACATGCCGCCAAAGTTGACACGCATGAATTTTCCGAAGTTCCATGGCGACACTGCTTTGGAGTTGTTGCAGAAGGCAGAACTGTTCTTCAGTTATCAGGAGGTTCTCGAAGGACAGTGGGTGCAATTAGCATCGTTCCATCTGGAAGATGATGCTTTCCAGTGGGTGTAGTGGTTTTTGAGGGGCAGGGATTATGTGCCCTGGACGGACTTTGTGGACGGGTTCACCGCTCGCTTTGGGCCGTTGGAGTATGAGTACTTTGAGGCACTCCTGCAGAAGCTTCGTCAGAAGGGTACCGTGATGGAGTACCGTACTGAGTTTGAAAAGTTGGTGAACTGAGTACAGTGGGAAGAAAAGACGCTGCTCAGTTGTTTTGTGGCGGGTCTCAAGGACTATTTGCGAGATGATATACAGTCCTACATGCCCCGCAGCTTAAACCATGCGATCAGTCTTGCTCGGATACAGGAAGAACGTTACAACAGGCAACGTACCCGCAGCACAGCACGTACTACGACCACGACCACCACGGCTATGGTCAGGAAGGAACCGCAAGGTTCAAGCAAGCTGATTGTCACTCGGCTGATTTGGGCGGAACTTCAGGCGCGGAAGGACAAAGGATCATATTTCAACTGTGACGAGAAGTTCGTTCCTGGGAACAAATGTCAGAAGGTTCAGGTGTTCATGCTACATGAGGATTGAGAATAGGAGATGGACAAGGGTCCTGAGCCGGAGCTGACAGAGGAGTTGGCACTGACCGAATTCAGAGTTTCGCTACAGGCGATGGAGGGCTGCACGACCCCCCTCACTATGCGCATGGCAGGCAAAATTCGGAGGGAAAACATGACGATCTTGATTGACAGTGGGAGTACCCACAATTTCATCCATCCTGAGGTGGCACGCAGACTGGGACACGTGGTGGATCAAGGGGCGTCCTTTCAGGTTATGGTGACCGATGATAGCAAGCTGCAGTGTGAAGGAGTATTGAGGCAGGTGGAGCTCAACATACAGGGCTACACGGGACAAACCGATGTTTACCTTCTCCCGATCAGAGGGTTCCAATATGGTGTTGGGAGTGCATTGGCTGTGCCAGCTACGACGAGTCACTTTTGACAGAGATCACATGACCATGGAGTTCTCACGACATGGAAAACAGTTTTGTTTGAAGGGCATCAAAGCATCTCCGATTAACGAGATATCTGTTCGAAGTCTTCAGCGGCTTGACGAGGAAGGAAGTATGATGGCGGTGCTGTTGGGAATAAGGGAGGGCGACATGGGGGCATCTGAGGTACCCATCGGGATGTAGTCTATTCTCGATCGGTATACTGACATATTTCAGAAGCCCCGTGCTTTTCCACCACCGCGCTTTTGGGACCATCAGATCGTGCTTAAGGGGGGAGCGGAGCCTACCAACGTCCGGCCATACGGATATCCGCACATGCAGAAGGCTGAGATGAGCGCAGTATCTGGGAGATGTTGGCTGCAGGGATCATCCGCCCTAGTACGAGTTCTTTCTCTGCTCCGATTATCTTGGTTAAAATGAAGGATGGTTCATGGCGGTTTTGTGTCGACTACTGCGCACTAAACAGTGCTACCGTGAAGGATAAGTTCTTCATTCCTTTGATTGAAGAGTTGTTGGATGAGCTACACGACGCACAACAGTTCACCAAGCTTGATTTGCTATCTGGCTATTATCAGATCCTGATGCGGGAGGAAGATATCCACAAAACGACCTTCCGAACACACGACGGTCACTACGAGTTCCTGGTGATGGCCAACGGCCTGACCGGGGGGCCGTCCACTTTTCAGGCCAACATGAACAAGAACTTTCGGGAGCTCCTACGACACTTTGTGCTGATCTTTTTTGATGACATTCTCATCTACAACGCCAGTTGGGAGGAGCACTTGGCCCATGTTGAAGAAGTTTTTTCTATTCTTCGCAGAAATCAGCTTTTTGCCAAACGGTCCAAGTGTTTCTTTGGTCAGGAGGAGGTGGAGTACTTGGGGCATCTCGTTTCAACTCAAGGCGTCAAGACTGACCCCCAAAAGATTGAAAGTATGCTTACCTGGCCGCGACCCCAGACTATTCGGGCACTGCGGGGCTTCTTAGGCCTCACGGGCTACTATCGTCGCTTTGTGAGAGACTGGCAAGATTGTCAGGCCTCTTACCCAGTTGCTGCAGAAAGACGCCTTCCTCTGGCAGGAGGGGGCTGAGGAGGCCTTACAGGCGCTCAAGAGAGCGATGACGACGACACCGGTCCTCGCACTTCCAGATTTCAACATGGAATTTGTTGTGGAGACTGATGCTTCCGGAGTGGGGCTTGGGGTTGTGCTGATGCAGGAGGGGTGACCCATAGCCTTCTACAGCAAGACATTAGCCCCCCGGACGCTGGGGTTGTCCACGTATGAGAAGGAGATGTTAGCGGTGATTCATGTTGTGGTGCTATGGCGGCCTTACCTGTTGAGGCGACACTTCAAGATCCGGACGGATTATCAAAGTCTCAAACACTTCTTGGAGCAGCGGGTTTCTTCACCCCTCCAACAGAAGTGGGTTATCAAGCTTCTGGGCTATGATTACGAGATTGTCTACCGGCAAGAAAAGGACAACCGGGTTGCTGATGCGTTGTCCCACTTGCCTGAGGGTGCCCTTGCCCAGATTTCTACGCCATTGTTAGATTCCATTGATAAGATCCAGAAGGAGGTGCAGCGTGATCACGAGTTGCAGACTATTGTGGAGGATCTGCGTCAGGCGCGTGCGACAGCTCCGGGCTACCATCTCCAGAATGACAGGCTGTACTATCGGGGTCGCGTGGTCATTCCCTCACAGTCTGCTTGGCGGACGGTCATGATGCATGAGTTCCATTCGTCACCAACGGGTGGTCACGTCGGTGTTCTCCGCACTCTTCAACGTGCACGGTCCAATGTGTTTTGGAAAGGGATGCGCCGGGATATCCAGTTATTTGTTCAGCAGTGTGACACTTGCCAGCGCCAGAAATATGAGACCCCTTCCCCAGCAGAGTTACTTACGCCCTTGGAGATTCCGCACCAGATTTGGGATACTGTCTCCATGGATTTCATTGATGGCCTGCCCAAGTCTAAAGGCAAGTCCGTCATCTTGGTGGTGGTCGATAAGTTGTCCAAATACGGACATTTCCTCGCGCTGAGCCATCCGTACACCGGCTAATCTGTCGTCGCTCTTTTTGCCCTCGAGGTTGCCCGCCTTCATGGCATACCTCAGACAATCATCTCGGATCGTAACTCAACGTTCGTTTGCAACTTTTGGAAGGAGCTCTTTCGCTTACAAGGGACCTCTTTACGTTTCAGCACGGCTCACCATCCACAGACAGATGGCCAGACAGAGGTACTCAATCGGGGCGTGGAGACATACCTCTGCTGCTTCGTTATGGATGAGCCGCGCACTTGGACGAGTTGGTTGCATTGGGCTGAGTACTGTTACAACACTTCCTACCATTCGGCCAGCATGCTCACCCCCTTTGAGGTTGTGTACGGTCGTCCTCCTCCTTCATTGAGCAGTTATGAGCCGAGTAGTACAACGTTGGCTGCGGTTGACCGTGCACTCCGGGATCGTGACTGCACGCTCGCCACCTTGCGCGAGAATCTCCGGACAGTGCAAGATCGCATGAAGGCACAGGCTGACAAGCATCGGACGAATCACGAGTTTCAGGTGGGGGATGAGGTCTTTCTCAAGCTCCGCCCCTTCCGACAGTTATTTGTGGCACAGTGGACGAACCAGAAGCTGACACACCGTTACTATGGTCCCTTCCGGATCACCCGACGGGTTGGGCCGGTTGCTTATACATTGGCATTGCCCGAAGTATCGAGGATACATCCGACTTTTCACGTTTCCTTGTTAAAACGGAAAATCGGCGACACTATTCAACCCAGTACTCTCTTGCTTCTACGTTAACATTAAATTTATGCTTCATTTAAATTAATCTTGGGTTTGTCGTTGCGTTCGTTTACTAATCTTACTGTTATTCCATAAGTTATTGTTGTGAATTTTCTTTTGGCCATTTAAACCTCGTAACGGTTTCGAACCATAAAGCACGTGAGAATTCCCCTCGAGCAAAATTAACGAACCTCTCAAAGTTCAGAGCGACGATGTTGAATTGCGCACGCGAAAATTTGAATTGGTCGCTCGGACCACGAGTTTTCTTTAAAATTCAAAACCCTAAATTTATTTCACAACAAATAAAATTATTTTTTGATTAAAATTATTTTTTTTTCAAAACCCTAGTTTTGAGATTACATCACCTAATTTGACAGATCTTTTTTATTTAGGGTCTTATTGGACAATCACCCATAATAATTCGAACTAGTACTCGAAAGATCATGCATATGCGCTAATACATGCGCTACAAAAGAGAATACGTAAAATAATAGAAACAATAAAGACACTGCGACGTTGCGGCACAGATTGCATCAATTCTCCCGTGGTTGAAAGACCTCGACCCCGTTGAGAGCGTAATGTAGCCTGCAACAAGAAAATCCAACCGTCGATCTGAACCCGCTCTGCTACTGTCATGCTCTGGATGGTGGTGCGTAGTGAGGCAAAAGAAAAGTACTATGTTGCAGCTCAGGACCTGTAGGCAAACTCCCTTTCTTGAAAAATTCAGGAAACCAATCTCTTTCGGAAAACTATAATTCCCGGTGGTAGAATCAATCATGGAATTATAGATTTCTGAATATGCTCACAAACAGTTAGTCAAAATTTTATGCATGATATTTAAATGATAAAAAAAATCAGAGCATAAAAAGGAAGAGTATAACAAAGTGGGGTGGAGGGTGGGGTCAATGAAACGGGGTAGGAAGCAAGTATGATCAACTTGTGGAATCATTAAACTACGTCGCATCATACACTCTCTTGTTAGACACATACGAGCGTTTACTAGATCAAAATCAACCATCTCAAACATTTCACCCGATCGAATCTGACTAGCGTTACAAAATTTAAAATTAATCCCAAATTTACATTTTAAAATTTTCCAGAGAATTCCTTTAAATCGTGTATCTTTGTTTTGTGTGAAAATCTTAGGCGTCCACTTTATCTTTATAACAATAATTTTGACCAGTTGACAATAGAGTTCATCAGACGCATTTATGTTTAGAGGATAATGTAGATATTTAAAATGACATTATCCAAATATAAAATCAATATATTGTAATAATGCTAATGTTAAGGGCAAGTGTTTATAATACATAGTATATGTGGCCTCGTGGATTGGTGGTTGCAGTGGGATAGGAGAATCAGGACATACGTAGATCGAGTTTATGTCATCTAAGTTGAGTGACACACTACTAGTACGTTCTATTTCCTGAAGCAGGGGCTCAATGATAAACTCCATGGCTAAGGGTTGTGATTCCGTGTGAGCACGTGGAAACACCTCTTTAGTGGGAATGAGAGAATGAGGATGATGAAATTCCTCTTCTTGGAGTTGGAGCTCAGAAAGGAATTCCCCGACTGAAGGGAGTGTTATAGTGGAGACTAGTGGGGTCAAGGTGTTTGTGGGGGAGGTGGATTATTAAGATTATTAATAATTTGAAGTCCGGGTTTCACTAGTTGATACGTAGTTGGGACGTAATCAATAAAATATTTTACTTGCGCATTGTCATTTCAAGGATGTGTACATCGGTGCACAACCCATTCAGATTTTCCTTGAATCCGGCAGTGACGATCTCAATGTTTTTCATTAATATTTTCATGCGCTCTTCAAGGGTCTCCATTTTTTCCTAGGATAATTTTTTTTCTTGTTTTGTTTTTTTAATAAAAAAATCCTAAAAATACTTTAAAGCGACATCATTGTCGCACCCTAAATATTTCGCCAACTTAATTCAATTTTTTCCCCAATGATGAACAAAGACACATTAACATTTTGCGAATTATTTTGACGAATTAGTTTTTGCCTTTTGTTTCGTTTCAGTTAATTTGATAATTTGGTACATTTGCTGTATTTTTGGGTTGTCAATAGCAATTTCAAGTGGGCTGCCATTTAGATGTGGACTTGTATATATGAGCTGGCTTTGTGTTGGACTGGCTTTGACTTGGGTTGGCTGAAACAATTTGTGCTGGATGCTTTTATTATGCTGACTGGAATCAGTGTGCTGACTAGAATGGAATAGGGTGTTGGCTATGTTAGGTGTTGCCGTGTTGGCTTGTTAAGGCTTTGGGTTTAGTTTGGAGACATTTGGAGCGGTGCTTGGCGTGTACTTGTCGCTGGCCGCTTCGCTGTTATATATTGAGCCCGAGCCACTGCTTCTCCCGCACTTTCAATTCGACGTTGTTCTACTTCTGCAATTTCCTTCTTCTTCCTGTCGTTGCTCTGCGTCGACATTGAACCGCTTCTCCTTCTTCTTCTACTTTTATTTCTTCTTCTCCTTCTCTCTTTGTGCCTTTAAGCTCTCGTTGTTGTGTCGATCTTGTTGTGCCGTCGTTGCTTCTGTGCCGACGAACCTGCTGAGCCGCTTTTAGGGCTTGTTGCTCCCTGCTGCTGCTACTTTCCCTTTGCTGCCCCGACTCTGTTGTTGCCCCGATTCTACTACTTCTCTGCTACTTCGGAGCTACTCCTGTGTAGTTGCTGACTGTAGCCGACCACCTTCTCCTTCCCCCTGGTTAGTTTGGTTATTTCCTCTCTAATTAGGTAATTACTTTACTCATTGCTGTTTTTGAGTATTGGGGGTGATAATTGACTTGAAGAAATTGTTGATTTCCTTTATATAAATTACTGGTTTGGGGGGGGGGGGACTGGTTTGTGCCGAATAGCCAAATACTTTTAGTTAGTTTTGTATTGGTTAGCCTTTTTGAGAGCTTGTTAAACTTTGTTTCATTTTTCAGGCTGATTTGCATATTTTATAAAGCTATTTCGAGCTGTTTTTGGTTATTTTGTGTCGTTTGAACGGCTAAGGTTGAGATTCACAGTTTCGATTGAGTACTGTTTTGGTTTGACATTTCTTGTCTTTTATTTTTGACGTTCGGATTTTTAACGGATTTTAAAGTGTCTTTTAAAAACATTAACATTACGAATATCAAGTGACGCAACCCAAATAAAAAGTGCGTACAATTTCAGTGATTTTTGAGGCCCAAAAATAAGAGAATGACGTCACAAGATAACCGTGGAGGCAATGCAAATAATAATGTGGATAAATGCAAGGCTGTGGTGAGCTTATTATTTCCTGAATTGGTTTTACTCAATTTCTATTTTTGTTTTACTTTCTGTAATAAACAATGTATGTGCATATGCGTTTAATTCATTAGGATATCACAATGGAATAACATGTGGATGAGGGGAAAAACATAAAAGCGATATATATTTTTGAGGAGATTATTTTTATTTAAAACTTTTGTTTTCACGACAAGATAATAATTAATTTAAAATTCTGCATATGAAAATGTGATGATTTCGAATCTTATGATGTGGAGGCATCTACTGATGGATTCACCGGTAGGGGTGAGCCTACAATTATGCCATTCGGGGGTGTGGTCAATTCAAGCTTGCATACCAGAGCATTTCCTATTTTATGTAACTAAAATTAAGGGGTAAGTTAAGATTCAGTATTGAGAGTAATTGAATTAAATGATTTATTGTATTGTATGCATATTGTTATTATCCTCATTGTTTGCATGTACAACACTTCATGAAATACTTATCTCAGATAGTCATAATTTTTATGAATAACTCATTGTGGATCCATTTTTTAGGCATCAGGAGCGTCTCTCAGTGCACCAAAGAGAATTCCGCCAGAAGAATTGACGAATGTATGGTTAAAGATCTTCGTAGACATTGGAGAAATTCATCAAAAGCATATGGACTCTTGTAGGGATCCTTTTTGTGACTTTTGTATTGAGTACAAGTAATACTCATTTTATTATTTTTTTATCGAATGTTGTAATTAAATAAGGAATATATGAATTAAAATACTGGTGTTTATGTTATTTGTACTATGGTTTCAAATGCTGCGACTCTTTTATTGAAATGATGTTCAATTCTTGAAATCATTTGTGAAGCCTGGGAATTTGGGTCTTCACAACTTGGTATCAGAGGGAAACATTTTCAATAAATTATGTCGTATCATAGACAGTATAAAGTCATAACAAGTTAAGAATGTAACATAATTAAAAACTTACGTATAGGAACCCGTTCAAGTATACTCCAGTCGACGTCGTCAAAAGCTTCAAGAAGAACGCGAAGTTCAACAAAGAACAAGATCTGAATAAAGCGGCAATGGACATCGGCAACAACATCCATCCGAATTTGTGTTCGCAATAGCGGAAGCCCTCAAGTTAAGTGTTTTCTACGTTAGCTGCGTTAGGACCAACACTCCATCCTGATAATCTTACTTCTAGACAAAATCCAATGAACCCTCCTCCCGATCTTCCTCCGGTAGCACCTGTACCGCAACTCCGACAAATCGATTATGACCTCAAGCAATTCATGGAGTTAGAACCGCCAACCTTTGCTGGAGGCTTGTCTCCCTTGGAAATTGAAGATTGGATTCTCTGCATAGAAACAATCTTCCAAGTTATGGATTGTCCTGAAGATTGAAAGGTAGGATTAGACTCCTTTTTACTTGAAGGTGTCGCTAAGTGTTGGTGGAATAATAACGTTGCTAGAAAGTTCCTCAGACGTGGCCTTGTAACGTGGCCAAACTTTATTCAGGAATTTGCGGATTGGTTTGTGCCGCAATCGGAGAAAAGAGTACTACATGACCTGTTCCTGCGACTCGTTCAAGGGACAAAGACAGTTCTGCAGTACGAGACGGAATTCTCCAAATTGGCATACTATGCTGATTCTCTCGTGACCACTGAAAAAGATCATTGTCGGCAGTTCCAACAAGGACTGCAAGACGACATTCGCAATCTGCTAGTACCTCTCGATATTCTAGAATACGGGAAGCTGGTCGAGTGGGTGCGATTGGTGGAGATTGATCAAGC
Source organism: Platanthera guangdongensis (assembly GCA_039583875.1). NCBI lineage: Eukaryota > Viridiplantae > Streptophyta > Magnoliopsida > Asparagales > Orchidaceae > Platanthera > Platanthera guangdongensis. The sequence goes on from CM077148.1 coordinate 177,425,726, forward strand.
AAAATCGCAGAAATGTCGAGAGAGTGGGAAAAGAAAAATACCTGAGACGCAGACGCAAGAGGAACCCCAAATTAAAGATGCTGCTAAGACATTTCAGACTGGCCTGTCAACCAGTAATGCGTCTCAAACAACCTCGACAAAGTGCGCCAAGTGTGGCCGAATTCATCAAAGCGAATGTTTAATTGGAGCATGTTATTATTGCCGTCAGCCTGGCCATACAAAGAAAACATGTCCAAAACTTCTGAATAAAGAAATCAACTCTCGCGAACAACTTCCTTCTGCAGCAACACTTATATCAAATGCTTGCTGAATCGTTAGCTTCGACACCTGCACCGGCTGTCTGCACCGGCACCTGCACCTGCACCTGCGACTTCTCCATTCCTCCTCCAGAAGTTTTGGAAGAGCGAATGATTATGCCACGAGCATTTCCCTATCACAAAATAAAATGTAGTTTTCTTGATGTGTGAATAGTGTAAATATTTTATGAATATCGTTATACTTACCTTTTCGAGGACGAAAATTTTTTTAAGAAGGGAAGGATTGTAGCACCCTAAATATTTCGCCAACTCAATTCAATTTTTTCCCCGATGATGAACAAAGACACATTAACATTTTGCGAATTATTTTGACGAATTAGTTTTTGCTTTTTGTTTCGTTTCAGTTAATTTGATAATTTGATACATTTGCTGTATTTTTGGGGTGCCAATAGCAATTTCAAGTGAGCTGCCATTTAGTGAGCTTGTATATATGGGCTGGCTTTGTGTTGGACTGGCTTTGACTTGGGCTGGCTGAAACAGTGTGTGCTGACTGCTTTTATTATGCTGACTGGAATCAGTGTGCTGGATGGAATGGAATAATGTGCTGGCTATGTTAGGAGTTGGCTGGTTAAGGATTTGGGTTTAGTTTGGAGACATTTAGAGCGGTGCTTGGCGTGTACTTGCCGCTGGCCTCTTACTTCAATGTTACATATTGAGCCCGAGCCACTGCTTCTCAAGCACTTTCAATTCGGCGTTGTTCTGCTTCTGTGATTTCCGTCTTCTTCCTATCGCTACTCTGCGTCGACATTGAACTGCTTCTCCTTCTTCTACTTCTAATTTCTTCTTCTCCTCTCTCTGTGCCTCTAAGCTCTCGCTGTTGTGTCGATCTTGTTGTGTCGTCGTTGTTTCTGTGCCGATGAACCTGCTGAGCCGCTGTTAGGGCTTGCTGCTCCCTTCTGCTGCTACTTTCCTTTTGCTTCCCCGACTCTACTGTTGCCCGATTCTGCTACTTCTGAGCTACTCCTGTGTAGTTGCTGACTGTAGCTGGGCACTTCTCCTTCCCCGTGACTGGTTTGGTTATTTCCTCTCTAATTAGCTAATTATTTTACTCTTTTGTTTTTGAGTATTGGGGTGCTAATTGACTTGAAGAAATTGTTGATTTCCTTTATATAAATTACTGATTTGGGGAGAGGGGGGCTGGTTTGTAATGAATAGCCAAATACTTTTAGTTAGTTTTGTATTGGTTAATCATTTTGAGAGCTTGTTAAGCTTTGTTTCATTTTTCGGGCTGATTTGCATATTTTATAAAGCTATTTCGAGTTGTTTTTTTGGCTATTTTGTGTTGTTTCGACGGCTAAGGTTGAGATTCACAGTCTCGATTGAGGACTGTTTTGGTTAGACATTTCTTGTCTTTTATTTTTGACGTTCGGATTTTTAACGGATTTTAAAATGTCTTTTAAAAATATTAACGCTACGAATATCAAGTTACACAACCCAAATAAAAAGTTCGTACAATTTCAGTGGTTTCTGAGGCCCAAAAATAAGAGGATGGCGTCACAAGATAACCGTGACGGCAATGCAAAAAAGAACGTGGATAAATGCAAGGCCGTGGTGAGTTTCTTATTTCCTGAATTAGTTTTACTCACTTAATTTTCTATTTTTGTTTTACTTTCTGTAATAAACAGTGTCTTTGCATATGAGTTTAATTTATTAAGATATTGCTATGGAATAACATGTGGGCGAGGGGAAAAACATAAAAGCGATACATATTTCTGAGTGGATTACTTTTATTAAAAATTTCTGTTTTCACGACAAGATAATAATTAATTTAAAACTCTGCATAGGGAAATGTGATGGTTTCGAATCCTATGATGTAGATGCATCTACTGATGGATTCACCGGTAGGGGTGAGCCTACAATTATGCCCTTCGGGGGTGTGACCAATTCATGTTTGCATACTAGAGCATTTCCTATTTTATGTAACTAAAATTAAGGGGCAAGTTAAGATTCAGTATTGAGAGTAATTGAATTTAATGATTTATTGTACTGTATGCATATTGTTATTATCTTCATTGTCTGCATGTACAACACTTCATGAAATACTTATCTCACATAGTCATAATTTTTATGACTAACCCATTGTTGGACCCATTTTTTAGGCATCAGGAGCGTCTCCTCAGTGCACCAAAGAGAAGTTCTGCCGGAAGAATTGGCGAATGTACGGTTAAAGATCTTCGTTGGCATTGGAGAAATTCATCGAAAGCATAAGCACTCTTGTAGGGATCCTTTTTGTGACTTTTGTATCGAGTATAGGTAATACTCATTTATTTTCTTTTTATCGAATGTTGTAATTAAATTAGGAATAAATGAATAAAAATACTGGTGTTTATGTTATTTGTACTGTGGTTTCAAACGCTGCGACTCTTTTATTGAAATGCGGTTCAATTCTTGAAATCATTTGGAGAATCTCGGGAATCTGGGTTTTCACAATCATAATTAAATTTTAATGGTTTTTTTAAAGACTCCAGTAAAATTTTTTTTTAAAAAACTAAATGAGAATAAAGCAAATTTACTTGAAATATGGATCGATCGATTCACGGTAGGAGTGAATCAAAACCTACCTCTGATACCAAATTGATGTACACCAAAATTCTCTATTGAAAATTTAAAATAATAAACTTAAGTTCGTCTTTAAATATGCCTCGCAAGAGAGATTTTCATGAATAAATGTAAGTGATAGTTAATTACAATCTCGCAAATATGCATAGGAGCCATTCATTCAAACGAATTCTGCGACATGAAATTAACTCTTTCACAGGTTCACCATCAACAAATAAAACTATGAGCGTGTGACAAATTGACGACAAATAGGTTTTGAATTAATTAAGGGCAAGCTTTCTCTGATTTTAAGACCAACTAAATATCAAGCATATCCTTAGGCTAACATGCAAAGTGCAAGAGATAGAATTTGGGGATTTACCAAGGCTCACAACTGAAAGAAGTTGGTGCACGAGTTGAAGGTGACATGTCTAATATTAGGGCTAGCGGATTGAAGCTGAAGGCGCACAGGAAAAACAACTGGATTTGCCGAAATTGATTGTGATTCTGGCTGCCGGAGATAAACCCGCGCGTCAACGGCAACCCAGAAACGTTCGTCGAATCCGCAGAAGTGATTAGCCGGCAGCATTGTCGTGAGACTAGCCGTGGTGGAGAGAATCAGGCGCCGGTCGGCGAGGCTCCAGGACATCAAAAAAGTGTTGCCGAGGTCAACTGTGTCCTGCCGTCGGTGTTTCCTGACGGCGCCTGGGAGGGAAACAGCGCAGCGGCGGGTCGAAACTTTGGATGGCGGGGGTGAAGCAACGGTCTGGGCGTGCTCTGGGCTTGTGCAATTTTTGTGGGAGCGCAGAAGACTAGGGGGGCTGGGCCGGACCTTTCGAGAACAGCAAAAATTTCTTTCCATCATAATTAATTTCAAAATTGATTTTTGGTTTTAATTTTAATATTACCTAAAGGCTCAGAAGCCTTAATTCTTATTACCTAATTTGATGAATATTTTTTATTTAGGGACTTATTGGACGATCATTTAAACCAAACAGTACTTTCTTGCATATGCCACATGTGCTATACGTAAAATAATTGAAAGCGAGCTAGATCTGATATACTCGAGTATGGTGCTTAAAAACTTTTTACAACAGTTGTTGTAATCTGAGTGAACAGGGAAACAAATAATAAATCTAAACACAGCAGCTATCTAATCACAATCTACAAAAGAAACTAATCACAGATAATAAAGACAAACAACCAGAAGACACAAGGAGCTATAGTGGTTCCCCTAAACTTGGGTACATCCATTCTTCTACCACCCTAGGTAGGAATCCACTGCAGGATAAGTTGATCAGGTGTCCTGGGCACCAATAAGCTTTTGATAAGGTGCTCAAAAACCAAACCAGATTTTTTGATCAGGTGTCTTGTCACCAATGAGCTTTTGATAAGGTGCTCAAAAACCAAACACAAACTTTTGAAGGGAGTTTGAAAAATCCTTTACAGAGATGGGGATGAGAGAGTGATGGAAGTCTTCTCTTTCTCAAAGCAGCTGAGAAGACTATGTGGATATGATGTTGTCAAAGCTCCCCCTGAGATCTGTAGTTGATCAAGAAATGAAGCTTTGCTGCAGGGTGATAGACCTTCAGAAAGTTGATCTCCAGCAATTGATGATTTCAGCAACAGCTGAAATATTAGGTGTCTGGAGTTTTGAAAGATGACGGCCTTGAACACTTGAATCAGAAGAGATCTGAAGATTTCAGATGGTTGATCTCTTTTAGTGATGATGTTCTTGTATGAATTCTTTGAGACAGAGAATGTCTACAAGTGATTGTTGTTGTGAGAAAGATGTTGTTCCAGAGAAGAGTTGTAGCAGAGAATATGTTTTTTCTTTTTCTTCTGTGCACTCTCTCGTTCTTCTTTTTCTTGTCTCCTTTTTTTTTCAGGTTGTGAGAGTTTTTAAAAATCTTGTCTTTTATTCCTTTTTGCTGAATAGAAATGATCCTCTGTCAAGATAGTCGTTGGCCTGTCATAAATGACTTCCTTAATTGCAATTGTTTTCTGGGGAAAGTCCAATGAAAACATTCTTTGATAATCACTTGAAACTTGCTCCAGAATAAATGAAAACGGCTACAAGATCTTCTGAATTAATTGCTGAGAATAACTCCTTAACTGTTCTGAATTTGAATCTTAAAAATCATTTAACTCTTCAGAAAAACGTCGAACTGAGCTCTACTATCGTCGAACTGAGCTCAGCGATTTGGACTTAGACAACAACAGAGATCGTCAATCTGAGCTCAACTATCGTCGGAGCTCAGAGATAGAGAATCAATACTGGAGTCAAGATCGTCGAACTGATCGAAGATCGTCGAATGGAGTTCGACGATTTGTTGAAGTTGAGCTCAGCGATCGTCGAATGGAGTTCGACGATTCGTCGAAGTTGAGCTAAACGATCGTCGATTGGAGTTCGACGATTCGTCGTACTGAGCTCGACGAAATGACTTTGTCTCCAAACTGAAAAATGAGGACAGCTTCCAAACCTAACTACTAACCCTTGACTCAATTCTAATTGACCTTTAGATCTATACAATGAGGTCAAAAACAGGTTTCCTATATACGTAAAATAATAGAAACAGTAAAGACAGTGCGGCGATGCGACACAGGTTGCACCATCTCCTTTGACTCAATGTCGCTAGGAGGGCACTATGATTTTTCTAGTCAATGTTGATGAAATTATTATCACATGCAATGATGTGGTGTCTCTTCAATTCAAGAAGCATATGACTAGATATTTTCAGACAACATATTTAAGCCTCATTCAATATTTTTTGGGGATTGAGGCCACTTCTTTGTGATTTCCTTATCCTATCTCAAAGGAATTATTACACATATCTTGTACAATCTGCTGGTTGTTTGGTATGTAAATCAACTAACACGCTCATGAATACAAAATAAAACTTTCCTCTGGAGCCTCCACCTTTGACCCACTAATTCTCAATCCTAAGTACTAGCGATGCCTAGTTGGGAAATAAATATACTTGATAGTCACATGTCCAGATATTTATTTTGCAAAGAATATTGTCATTCAATTATTGCATCTTCCTTGGACTTCCCATCAGTAGAATGTGCAGCACAAACTTCAATATCAGAAGCACACATCTAAACAGATACTAGTTTTCCAAACATCTACCGTTCCTCTTATTTCTGCACGAATCTAGTCACTTAGAAGAGTAAGAAGCAGTTGGCTTGACTCGTTCTTTGGCAGAGGCCGCACATTAAGAAACAAAATCTGGAAAGAAAAATGACATTAATAGGTTTATGGGTTCTCAAATTTGAGTTTCAACAGACCTAATTCTTTACCTATTGGATTGTGTGTTGAGAATTCATCTAAATTTGTCAACAAGTGAAATCATAGATTTTGTATCTTCAATTTTATCACGCTGTGTTCTTAAATTTATGTACTCATTATTTTTATGATAATTTTACAATCTCTTTAACCAGAAGAAAGCTCTTATTCCATGCTTAATAGAACCCATGCTTTGCTTGGACAGGTCATTGACTTTCAGAAGTTTGGATTTGATTTTAGTGCTACACAATGGTTTCTTTTGAGTTAAATGACACAAAAAGTAAGAATTCAGTACTTTAAATGTAGTTTTATTTTTTTGTCACTGCTTACACTTACTGTATTTTTTTATAAGATGACAATTTCTTTATGCTTTGTGGAAGTAGTTCTACTGGGAAGAAATATTATGAAACATCATGTTATTGTTGTATTTGGATATTTCACCACATATCTTATACAGTTAAATAATGATATTTGTTAAAGATCACTATGCGTTTCTGATAATCCATTGGAATGGGTCATTACACCCGCAGTCTTATTTCTTTTTAAAGTTTAGAATTTTTCAAATGTAAGTTGTTTTAAAAATATATATATGATGAAACACTTCTATTAATAGTGTTGTGCCCGAACAATTTTCTAGTCATAGTAAGTTCACATCATTGGCTTGCATTAAATATTTATCTTTTTGTATTAGTTAATGGCGATGCTTACAAATATATATGTAAAGCAAGATACCTTGGTATTTTATTTTCTTGTAGATGACAGTCTTAATTGTTGAGACATCTATTGAGTTGAGTGAATAATTATAGCAATGAAAATAGGTTTTAGAAGATAGAGAGCTTAAAATTAGTGGAATAACAAGAATAGAGTAAATTATATGAAATTTTATTGGGAATAATACTAGTAGTTATCAATTTTTATTTGAAGATAAGTAGGTATCTTGGGGTGATCGATTTTAGTACTTTGGATCAATTGTTCAAAAGGATCCGTGTGTATTCGATAGGTATTATTCAAAAGGATCCGTGTGTGTGTGAAATACCTTATGTATATGGGTATTGCTATGAATGAAATGGTACCGTGGAAGACTCACCTTTCTCCTCGTCGAGCTCTGCCGACGCTCATACCTCGCCATGTATCCTGACCTAGTTTGCTTCATTTTGATATCATCTGCTCTGATGAATGTGGTCACTCTCACACGACTTTGGTTTACTTGCTAAAGAAAGATGGTGAAGTGTTTGATTGATTTAAAGTTTTTCACCCAATGGCTATAACAAAATTTTCTATCAACATTCACATCCTCCTCAATGATAATCTGGGTTGAATATGATTATTGGGGGGGGGGGGGGGGGGTCTTAGTTAGCTAATCATGATATGATCATCCATCAAACTACCTGTCTGCACTTCCACAAAAAATGAAGTGTTGGAATACAACAACAATACTCAAGCCCACTATAGTGGAGTCGGCTATATGGATCCTTTGTCGCCATTGGAATCTATGAAAAAATTAACTTGGAAGTTTTACCGAAGTTTATGCCTCCACTGCAATAATCTTAAAACAGTAACCTGTTGTAGTTGATATTAACTGCTTTTTTGTTTAATAATCTGCATGATTGTATCTAAAGTGAGCATTTTTATGTATCATATAGTTGCATGCTCTTTACAAATCAGCATTATAAATGCAGTTTCTTGCTTCCATCAGCTAACTTTAGTGGGTTCATGAAACAGAAATTGGCATAGGACTTACTGGGTTTGGAGTATTTTTCTCCTTTTTAGGAATAATTTTCTTCTTTGATAAGGGTCTTTTAGCCATGGGGAATGTGAGTGATATATAACTCAAATTTGTTTTTTTCCAAGTTTTATAGGAAATGAATAAGAGATGAGTACGCTCATTATTTTTTTCTCTTCAATGGCAGATCTTATTCCTGTCAGGACTGATGCTAACAATTGGATTGAAATCTACCTTGCAGTTCTTTGCTAAACCTAAGAATTACAAGGTAAATATCATGAACATACTGGCATTTTCTTTTTTGCTTGTTTGGTTTGAAGGGATTTGAGGAAGTGTATATGTAGTTTGCCTGATAAATTAAGATTGGTATCTGATTCCAGCATTGGTAATTGAAAATAATTTAAGAAAATATGAACAACTTCACTTCTCCATTGACCATCTTTACCAAATCACATTGAAAATTATGAAGAAAATTTTGTTGGTTTATAATAGATTTAGGTACTGGTGTAAGCGATATCTGAATCTTTGACTAAAAGATCAAGGGGAAAAATAAGCATTTCACTAAATTTCTTGACCAAACAAGTAGGTGACATTAACTTTGAGTCAATTATGTAACACATCTTCCATTTCCTCTCATTTAAACCAAACAGAGCTTTTATATTTTTTTTCCACCCCCCTTTACTGATTTCTCTTTTGTGCAGGGCACGGCCTCGTTTGTTGTAGGATTCTTCCTAGTTTTAATAGGATGGCCTTTCTTTGGCATGATTTTTGAGGCATATGGTTTTATGGTTCTCTTCAGGTTAGCCAACTATTCATTGTGGTAACTAACTGCAGTTCTGTTGACTTCTAATGTGTTTTTAAAAAATGATTTTTTTAGTATTGTGACGTTCTAATCATGGTTTAGTCTGAGAATATGATCAAAATGGCCCCACGGCTATTTATGATGTATTGATATTAACAGAGAGCGTTTTCTTTTTTGTATGATTTCTAGAGGTATCCAAACATGATTATTAAATCCTTCCGTTAGTCGAATCGTCAAAAACCAATAGAAAGATTATTGTAATCTTTTGCCAGTATTATGATGCTATATTCAAGGTTATTTATGAGAAAATGATCGTAGTAATCCCCTGGCTAATCATAAAGACAATTTGCCCCCCTTATGGTTCATAGATTTATTCAAGCATGACTATTATAATGCTTATGTTGGTTCAGTTGTCAAAAACAATAGAAAAACTCATGCAAGTCGCAGGGCTAGGGCAAAACTGATCTCACATAAGTACATAACACATGAAAGAGCTTATATTGTCATGTTTGGAGAAGTTCTGTAAGGCATATTGACTAAAGAAAAGGGGAGTCTTATGTTAAAATCAAGTCAGCTGGGATAGTTAGGCAATTATTCTAATCATTTTATCCTTTATTCCAACTAGCGAAAAATATTGCATTTTTTTATTCATCCTCTCTTTTAGATAACAAGGCTAACTAACAAGGTTTATTTTACAGTGGATTTTGGCCTACAATATCAGTTTTCTTGCAGAGACTTCCCATTGTCGGCTGGATATTTCGTCGGCCTTCTGTGACTTCGGTAAGAAGCAGTTTTTTATGCAACCACACTGAGCACAATATGAATTCTTTTTCATGCAAACCACCACCTATGTGCGACTTAACAGTCATACACACACGATATAGTTTGTTTCCATGCATTTTTTAATTATAGACCATCGGCGCGTTATAATTTCGGGAAAGGATCAGAAAATAACAAAAATGAGAAACTTAGGGTCCGTTAGGTGCCGTGTTTTTGCTCTGATGAGCTCAGAAAAAAACTCCGCAATCATAAAATGTGTTTGTCATGATTACGGTTATGACCGCCACCAAGAAAAAAAAAACTAATTTTGAACAAAAAAGTAGACGGAGTTTTTTAGGTTAGGTCGGGCATTCATGAAAGGCGGTTCATAGCCACCACCCGCGTTCATGACCACCTCCGCCATGCCAAACGGACCCTTAGATTATGGCTCACAAAATTAGAAAAACTCCATATCACAATTTCTTCTTTGGTTCTTTGTTCCAGCCTAGTTAATAAATGATTGCATCTATGGGGGAAATGCAAAAAAAATAAAAAAAAATCTATCAACTCATTTTTGTTACGCGCATCCCTTTACCAAAAAACAATATTTCATCGACGGGAAAGAACCATTTCACTCGATTTCTCCGGCACCAACCGAGAAGGTGCAAACTAAATTCAATTCAATTCCTTTTATTATTTTCTCAACCACATTTTATTCATTAACTATAACAACTTTATGGATAACATTTAACAAAGTGCTTGGAAATGTCAAAAAGAATATGAGGATTCATTGAACATGCTTCACATTTTGGTGTAAAAAAGAATGATTTGTGAGCATGACGTCGCGATTGCGATGAGCATGACGTCGCGATTGCAATGAGCATGATGTAGCGATTGTGATTGTGATTGTGATGAGCATTAGTTGCCAGAATATTTTTGTTGTAATTGAGTATGTTTTTTCTTGTTGATGTTGATGATGATGCAGTTCTTCAATGGCTACAGAGGTAAGCGTGTGCCTGTGTGAGTACCAAAAAAGCTCATGCCTGCTACAAGTTGATGTGGGTCGAAATTGCTGATTGCATAAGCGAACGAATGGATCACCTCTTTTGTAAGGCGCCACTGCTATTCAATATTAGGTTATCTTCTACTAAAAGAAATTTTGCGCCTTTCTAGGGCTATGAAAATACAAAGTTTGAATAATTTTGTATTATAAAAGCTGGGGGGCTTTAGGGTCCATTTGGCACGGCGTTTATGCTCACCACAGTTCGTAATTACTGTATTTACAACCGCCATTGCCATACCAAACAGACCCTTAGTTTTGTTTGTAGTGCAATCATTTTGTTGTAATTGATATGAAGGTTTGGCACATAGTTTTTACAACGGTGAGTTTGAATAAAAACATCATTGTCATAAAATATGTATTTGGACCATCACCAGGAAAAACATATCGAACATAAGCGAATGGTGTTCTTTGGGTATGGCCGTAATTGTAGGAGCATTTGTTGATAAAAGAACCCTAAAATTATCATCTCATAGCTATTGAGAATGAATCAAGTCGGATGGTTTTTTTTCTCGATCTAAAGTCAATCATTCACAACCATTGATGAAAGATACATTGACGAAAGATTACTTGAAAAGTTGATGATTAGTGATCTTTTTTTTAGAAACCGAATGGATTCGGTCTTATACATACATACATGCAAAGGTAATCAAAAAAGAAAGAAGAGTGGTTGTGTTCACGAATAGTTCATAATAATCATGTTCACGATCACACTGTCGAGCCTAACAAACTGATAATTTACTTCTTTGGATGACTTATAATATAGCTTGAGTACTATCAACATTGTTTTAAGGAAAAAGCTCCATCTCATTGGAGCCATTTTGAGGGAAAAAAGAGATTTTGTTTGTTTTATTGATTAAATTACCACTGAGAGAATGCTTGAATCTAATGAAATATTGTCTCGAAAAACCGACTGTTGATTAGCGTAAATTTTATAGATAATATGCGCATTTAATAATCACAATTAAGTAAAAAAATGAATTTGATTAGCATCAAAATTGAATTTCAAAAGGACTATTGTAATCTCTAATTTTCATAAACATGAGATTAGTCCTGTTACAAATACCTTGGATATGAAAAATTATGAGCTACAATAATTGTATTTTATTGAAATAAAAAAATCAAAACAAAAACGAGTTCAATAATAATAAGATCACAATTCAAAGAATGTTATAAAGAATGTTATAACAAAGAATGTTATAATTTAAAAATAATTAACAATTCAAAATGCAGGAAGCTGCATAAATAAATAATTATATATATATATTTATATATACACACTAATGTGATATCGGTGTAATAATGGGCGCCATATGTTTTAAAATTAAATTATCAAAGCTCTTATTTTTTTCGTTCTCCTAGACCATGACATAATGGTGTACGATGTGCACTGGCAGAGATACTATCACGAGCTGTGTTATTGCCACAGACACACCTCTGCCGTCCTGTATTGTCACTCGTGTGTGTGTGCAAGGACAAGACACCACGACAGTACCTCTGCCAGCATGATGGTGTGCACTGGCGGAGGTACTGTTGCGACTGAGGTAATGTCGTGACTGAGGTAATGCCGCCACCGAAGTAACGCGACAATCGAGGTAATGTTGCGACCGAGGTACTATCGATCGATCGATCAGCGGATGGCTGATCCAGGAGGACCTGGGGAGGATGCTGGAGTGCATCCAAAAGAACGTCGACATCTTCGCGTGGAGCGCGGCCAACATGTCGGGGATCGACGCAGACGTCGCCTGCCACCACCTCAACTGGGATCCCGAGGCTCGCCCCATCCGACAGAAGAAGAGGTCTACCGCAGACAAGCTGGACGAGCTCATCCGAGAGGAGGTGGGTATGATCGATCGAGAGATATCGATCGAGGGAGGGAGGGGGGGGAGGGAGAGAGAGAGAGACCTTGCTATAAAATAAATAACATTAATAAAAGACTACAAAATATTAGTCATAAGTTATTACACTATCCATCCATCCATCCACTGTTTCTAACCTGCAAGGAGAAAAAACACAAGATTCCTGAAATTTAAACAGAGGGGAAAAAGTCTCTCACTCAGCATCTTCATCAAATGAAATGATCTCTTCGACAACATCAATGACTTCCTCGACCTCGACCTCCTTGGATTCGTATTTTTCGTCCGCGTCGCTTGCCTCGCCGTCGCGGAGCAACAGCCTCGCCTCTTTCTCCTGCTCGTGCAGCTTCTTCCATTGGGTCGTCCATTGACCCCACTCATCCTGAATCATCTTTCTCTTTCTCCGATCCTGCTCGCTCAGCTGCAACGACACGTCCTGGTCCTCTGCCTCGTACTTTTTGCTGTACTTCTTCAGATTCTTCGCAATCTCCTCCTCCTTCTCAGGTGTCAGCAGAGATGGCGGCCTCGGACGCCACAAGAACTGCTCAAGCAAACGATGCAGAGTATCAGAATGTTTCAATGAGATCAAACGGAATACAGAGAATAGAGTTTCTAATTTTGGTGGAAGGTTCCGGATAACTCGAAAATCAAACCGAGTTGGATCGAATTGAGTACGAATTGAGCCAGAATTGGACGGTATTGAGTCAACTCTAGAAAACAAAAAATAGGGAATACTAATTTGGGTCTAGGGTTGAGGATAACTCAAAAATCAAACCGATTTGGGTCGGTTCGAATATGAATTGAGCTGAAAATGTGGACGGTATGGGGCTAACCCAAGATCTGATGGTTGAGTGTAACTCGAAAATCAAACCGATTTGGCACGGCTTGAATATGAATTAAGCTGAAACGTTGAATCAACTCTACAAAACAAATAATAGGGTTGCTAATTTGGGTCGAAGGTTGAGGATAACTCAAAAATCAAATCGATTTGGGTCAGTTCGAATATGAATTGAGCTGAAATTGGATGGTATGGGGCTAACCCTAGATCTGATGGTTGAGTATAACTAGAAAATCAAACCGATTTGGCACGGATCAAATATGAATTAAGCTGAAACTGGACGGTATTGAATCAACTCTAGAAAACAAAGAATAAGGTTTCTAATTTGGGTCGAAGGTTGAGGATAACTCAAAAATCAAACGGACTTGCTCGGTTCGAATATTAATTAAGCTGAAATTGGTCGGTATGTGGCTAACCCTAGATCTGATGGTTGAGTATAACTCGAAAATCAAACTGATTTATCAAGGAACGAATATGAATCAAGCTGAAACTGGACGGTATCAAGCTAACTCCAGATTAGAGAAACTGGGCATGCATGTATAGGTTTATAGACATCTATGTATTTTCAAGGTGCGCATGGATAGTAAAATGGAACACTAATTGTCTTACGATATCGAAAAATGAATCCAAGTCATCGATTCAAGTGAGTTCAGATCAAGGGTCCGTTAGGCTGAATGGAATTAAGGTTTCAGAGTTGGAATTGGAGTTCAATTTCAATGAAAATAGACCTCCAATTCTAGTTCCGAGACCTCAATTCCGTCCAAACGAACGGACCCCGACGGATTACCAATTCAACAACCACAGCGAACAATTACTAAAACTTGTTATTTTATGAGTAATTTTTCCAAAAAATTGAGGAAAATGGACATGTAAACAATTATAACTTCAAACAAAGATTAAAAAAAACAAAATCAATGGTCATTGATATGAAAATGAATTTAAAAGCCTGAAGGGTTCTTACCTGATAAAAGTGATCCTTAGGAATCCTATACAAGAGCTTTCCATTGAAGGACCAGATATGGAACCCATTCTCCATTTCATGAACTGAAGTTACAGATGTCGCGCAATATCTGTGGAAAAAAATTGGCCTGAACAAGGTTTCAAAACTAAAAATAATAATCAAAAGAGACGAAAAACAAACCTTCCAGTTGGATCCCATTCGATGTCGGTGGCCATGAAGTGTTCTCCAGTGGCCATGGTCTCGAGCTCGTCGACATTGTAAAACTCAAGTTGGCCGTTGAAACCCTTCAGCCCGGCGAGGACAATGAAGCGGCCAGCGGGAGACCAGTACAGCGCATTTGCCTGCTTCGCTTTAAGAGTGGCGAGTTTAGAGACTCGGCCAGTGTTTTGAGCTGTTCGCATCGAATAGAAGCTTACGTCCGGTCTCGGGCCATCCCCATGGATGATCCCAAACCTGTGGCCCTTCGGCTCCCATGCAAACGCCACGATCTTGTCGTTCTTGTTTTCAAGTTCGAGATCCTCGATCGGTATGTCTCTTTCCTTGATCCGGAAGAGCTCGAAGCCGGTAGTCGTACTTTTCTTTGTCTTCGTGTGGAGATTGACCTTCACAGCGAGGTATTCACCATTGTTCTGCCAGTACATCTTAATGTCACTGACATTAAACAGGTTCTTCTGCCTCAGTTCTTCTTTGCTGGGGATTTGGATAAGGCTTACCTAAAAACAAGTAAAACAACGAAAATGTTATGTTCAGTTTGTTGGTTGACCTGACTCGTGTGTGACTGCCCCATGTGCGAATTATCCCAATGGCCCATGTTGTTGATTAATCCCAAAACAACACCCGCCTGTGCTGGTTTATGGTTTAAGGTTTCTTAGATTGTTAAACATGATTGTGGCGGATTTCACCAAATTCGCGCCCCCGCGCTTTCAATGGCGTTAGCGGGAAGGTTTTTGTGAAAACGAAAAAACAGTGACCTACAATTTTGCGCTTGGCTACCACAGTTTCACTGCCCCTCCCCAGACTCCGCGCATCCAACAGTAGATGTCGAAAAATGATTCCAAAAATCTACTCAAAACACAGCAATAGATTCCCACTTACTCTCGCAGGCTGGTTTCCACCGCCGAGCTCCGGAACGAAAAGTGCGATAATAGGATCGGTGGGAGACCAAGTGAAATCCACCACATTTTCAACCTTAAGCGATTTCTTATCTATCAGCGTAAATGTCTCAGTTTCGTACACAGATATCAAATTCTTTCCGAGTCTAGCAAAATATTTGTCCTCTTTGCCGCCACCCCACCTGCAATAATGCAAGCCAGTCAGCATGAACCCAACTGCAGATTGCATGCTAAGCTAATCCAACCTCACCTAAACACCGGCCATGAGACTCCAGTGAGACTGCTGGATCCTGATGCAAAGTCGTCGGCATTTCCTTTGAATTCGCGCATCAGCTTTCCAGTTCTCGTGTCAAAAAAATTCAGAACAACCCTCTGCAGATACATTAGGTAAGTTGATTTCAATGAAATTTATGAAATCAGGACTGTTTCATAGTATTTACTCACATGTGTGTCGCGAGGATTGCTGGGCTCATGACTGCTATAAGTAATCAGATATTTCTCTCCAGGAGAAAAATCGATAAGTTTGACCTATCATGATTTTATGTAAACCAGATGAGAAAATTAAATCACAAATAGGAGGTTGAAGTTGAATCATGAAAGTATTGAACCTGTGGATGTGCGAACCGCATCACACGCTCGTATGTGTTGGCACCTCCCCAAAAAACAGCACCCTGCCTGTGGACTGTGGCCAAGTATGTTCCCAATGGAGACCACTGGACAAAGCTCTCAGTCCAATGCTGTCAAACAGTTGAAGAAATTCTTCAGACATAATTTATTTAACATTTTTCCATACGCTTTAAGACCATCCTTAAATGATTACAAAATCCCAAGCCAAGATTAGTAAAGGGTGCCAAAATAATCATGTAGCAGTAAAAAAACAGTTTCTTGTGTAAATGTAATTTGGTATTCTCAGGGAACATTATTGCTCCTATTTGACAAAAATGTTTCAGATATTACGAGTGACAATACACGGGTGGACCATGTGAATTGTTTAGACATGGAATTGGTGCTCTAGGTTGCATCCTGAGCTCAAAATTGATAAGCTAAGCCCTTGGTATTTAAGTATAATGTTCCAGCAGTTGCTAATCCAATAGATGGTAGCTGACGTGGTAAGGGTTTAGTCGGATGAAGACAACTACGGGGATGCCTAAACGAAATATAAAGGATCAATGACACATATAATTGCAATAGTATGAATTTAATAAATCAAAACACATCACAAGGGCCACAACTTTAAAGAGAGGGAACTGAGTAAAGCCTGCATGTTAGAGAGCACGAAATTATAAATACGTAAGTAAAGCAATTCCTACAAATCACTAAAAAAACTCGGTACATATGTTTACTTGGACATATCCATAAGACATGAAAATTCACACCACTCAGCAAAAGAACTTCAGAAGCACAAACTGAACTCACAAAGGGATAGAAAGAAGGCTTAGGGAAAAGAGAAGCTTGAAGGATGGAGTTTTGGATGTCTGGCGTTGGTATTCTCTGAGAAATGTCACCATCAGCGCAAAAGGAATACTAGGGAAGTAGGTAGTGAACTGGATTTTGGATTGCAGAGGGAACAAAGGGGCTGTACTGGGTTATAATGACTGGTTGAGTGATTTTCCGGGCCGGTAAAGATGGTCGAGGAATGTGGGATGAGGTTTCAGGTCTTGGTAGGTGGTGGAGAGGCCTCTGGTTGGCTGCGAAGAGAAGTGGTTGCTGTAAGGTTGTCAGCTGGGATGGGAGGAGAAGTGGACTGCAGTAAGGCAATCGACTGAACTGGGAGGAATTGCCGTTGGTTGGGAGAAGAAAAGGGATTGCTGGGGAGTGTTCGGCTAAGGTGGGAGTAGGGGGAATAACATGAGATTTAGTGGGAAGGTGGCTGGAGTTATGGGATGTGGGAAGTGCTTATTTAGGTAGTTACGGGCAGCTAGAAAGTTGTGAAGAGTTATTCGTAGTAGCGTAGTTAAACGGTATGGAGTGGGGTCGTTAGGAGGGGGTGCACAGTTGGGTGGGAGGAGAGGTGTCGGTCGGCCAAGGCAGTGGAGGTGGTGGAAATGGATGAGTAAGGAGACTGTAGAAGGGGATGGACGGCCAAGGGGATAAGGGAACCTACCCTTCACGCCTAGGCTCCATCTTGGAAAATATCTTCTTAAACTTAAATCCCTGTAGAAAGAGCCTTCTACTATATTTATAGAACACGAAAAGGATGACAACCATAGTGAATGATTGTGACCTTCCAATCATAATCGTTGTAACATGTCCAAAGTAATAATACAAAAATTACAAATAACAAAAAATCCTATGCTGTCGAACCGCATGAAATGACCACCTCTGATACCCCCTTTCTTGTGTAAAATGCAGCCACATTGCTGCACTTACATTGCAGGATTTTGTGAAGAGATTAGAAAAAATGTGTCTTGGAAGTGGATTCAGTAACTCAACACCAAACCAAGTCCTACGGAAAGAATACAAAACTAAAATCAAAGTAGATGTTTCAAACATAATTGAAAGAGCATAAGCTTTACAAAGATAATTACAATACAAAAAAAATGTGCAGCATAAGAGAGATGTGAGCATGCTTCCCGAATCCAAGATCCAAAATATTTCATGCAATGCAACAACTCAGCCTTGCTCACTAGTTCATTACTAAATTTCTAACTGCAGCACAAATCACTTCATCCAAATATACTTGTGCTATGCTGGAATGAAAAAAATATTTTGATTCCAGTTCCAAGATTCCAAATGATCAGAAATCTTGGTAATGTTCAGACTTCAGAGTATCAGCTAATGTGTTCCAGCCAAGAAAGCATGGCATTTATGGGAGCATACATAGCGTAACCTATGAAAATAACCTGTTTAGAGTAGAGCCTGCTATGAGATGGGATGTACAAAATATCATGGGACGCATATTTGGCAAGAACTAGATAATCTTTAAAGATTATAGCTGATACTGCAGTAAAAATCTAAGTCTAAAGGAAATAGGAAAAAAAACATCACTTACCTGACGGCGATAAACAAGTTCTGGCATCATCTGCCTCGGATCATTCCAGAAGACTTCAGTGACTATTCCAGCATGGATAACAAATTGATCCCTAGCTTTCTCATCCATCAACCATTTTTGTAGATTTTCCTGTTAAAATTACCTCTACAATGAGCTATGTACATGTAGAATCCAATCATAGTGCAATAGATTCATCAAATAACTAACAAATACACGATGGACATATTAAGCTTCAAGAATGGGTGTTGATGCATAGAAGGCAGTTCACCTCCTTGGGAACTATTCAATGGCAGACATCCAGTCAGTGGTTATATATAACTGTCATTATTTTCAACGTGGAAATACATAACAAGATCACTTGAGTGCTCAGTAACTTCAGAAGTTAGGTTTACATGTTAAAAGTAAAACATATATTTCTCCAAAGAGAAGTGCATAAAGATAAATTAACAAAAGCAATCAGCAACCTTCAGACTTTTCCAGTAAAATATTCAATTCACAAATCATAAGAAATACAAGAAAGAAAGCACATCAATATGCATGAAACCAAAAGCAAACATCCCCATGCGGCACATGGCTTAAAATTGCTACAAGGCGGAACTCAAAAAGCCAAGAGCTGAGTGAAGATAAAGCATCGAGAAAGAGGAACTGAGCTACAATTGAATGTCAATAGAGGTTTCCATAACATCATCGAAAGAATAAGAGAGGAGGCTTGAAATTATTTTTGTATTTTAATTATTTTTTATTTTACTTTTATTAATCGAGGTACGTTTGAAATTGGCTTGAAATTAAGACGGGCCGAGCTTTGGCTCGTAGTTCGGATTGTTTAGGCTCTAGCCGAGCCAAGATTTGGTCTAATTTTTTAGTGACTTTCGAGACCACATAACAACCCTAGTTGCAGGCAAAACATTGCTCTCTTGTCTGTAACAGCCCTAGTTGTAAGAAAAACATTTCTCTTCACTATTGTAGTGTTCATCATGGCTCTTATTCTCTAATCTTTTCTCGTTTGTGCGTGTGAATTGGTGAACACAAGATACTATTCATTAAATTTATATATTGAAATAAATACAAGTACATGTATACATATTTAAAGGCACGAGGAGTGACACCTCAACGGCTCAACTACAAGCCACAATGTAGGACTAAGCTATACAAGATGAACACCACTCCCAATGGGCCATAAAAGCAGGCTTTTAACAATGGGCATCTAGTAATATTTCTTCAATACTCCCCTGCAAGTTGGAGTACACATACCGTATGCTTCAAGCTTAACAATCAAGAGACATAGTTTAACAATCTAATATTTATGCACACTTCCCCATAAAATGATGATCATTGATTCCTTTGAAAAACTTAAGAATACCAAAAAAGGGCAGCCCGGTGCACAAAGCATCCCCGCGAGCGAGGGTCCGGGGAAGGATCCCACCAAATGGGTGAAATGTAGGCAAACCTTACCATGCATTTTTGCAAGAGGCTGCTTCCAGGACTTGAATCTGTGACCTCAAGGTCACACAACAACACCTCAATCGGTGCATCAAGGCTCCCCTTCAACATAAGAATATCAATCAAGAGTGAAATTCATAGAAATGATCTAACAAGCAGAGCTGGATCATATGTTGTTGTTGACATGTTCTTGACAATGTGACTCCTACAAAAAATCTAGTTAGTCTAAAATTATTTGCTAACCATTTAACTTGCAAATAAAAAAGACAAATAATGATTTAAAATTCTGGAAAAAAAAAAACTTATCGAACACTCACTCCAGCTGCATATGGTTTAATCTCGGCGGGGGTCCATTCATCTGGAATTTTCATATACTTCTCAAACTCATCAAATAAATTCACAGCGAATACATGCGACTTGTCTAACTTATACCCATTGGTCTTCTCTTTTGCAAGTTCCGCTTCCTGTCATAAAATCAAAGATAAAGTAATGCGAAGTAAAAGAATAGAAAATTACTGAAACCTTATTAGAACTACAAGCTGAGTAAACTTGAAAAACAAACTGCTTAATTGGATATAAAAATAGTACTATGTATCATAAAACTTACTCTAAATTTGCTACAACAGTTTTAGTTGAAACTCTGATGATATTTATCTTTTGTAGATGAAAATCATGCCAAACAATCAAAGAAAAGCCGCTTCCTTAATGCTATTTTGTAATGACAAACAGCTAGATACATCAAGTACTCATACAATTAACACGTAAAAAGAAGTGGGAACATGAGAGAAACTGCCACTTGGCTGTTTGGTGATGGAAGCCCGAAACAATGTCAGATGCATTTGCCTCTTCGGGTTCATATGCTCCAAAATCACACTTAAGTATATGCTACTCTACCCTTCCACAAAATTGTAGTGTCAATACACATTCACACAAACATAACCTAACATAAAAATAAAGGATATAATATATAACATAACTACCATAATAAATGTTAATACTATATACAATATTAATGATTAAATCATAATGTAAGAACTGTATTAAAAAAATATATAGTAATTAATTTATAATGACAATTTATTATTTTAAATTCATAATATGTATTCTACAGACTAAAAAAATTTAAATACTATTAGAAAAGCCCATGTAAAGGGCCCATTTATTGGCCCTCTTATTACTTTCTCTCATCCTTCTTTAGTCCCACATCTTGTATAGGATTTATTCTTCTCTCCTCTTTCCTATATATTTGTATTCTCTCCATGTATTTACCTACCTGAGTAATACATACAAGCTTTGAGCTTTTACAACATGGTATCAGAGGGAGGTTCGAATTGAGCGGACTGTCTTTTTCTACCCGCCCGGAATGTTTCTGTCCGCCACCCGCTAGGCCTCCTGCGGCCTGCCAGTCTGTCCGCTCCGCTCCTCCTCTGCCTTGAACTCCTCTTCCCGTGGTTCCACCCCTCCCCTCTGTCTTTTATAGTCTTCTCTCCCTCTTCTTCTCCGTGGGTCCACCCTCCCTCTCTCTCCTCCAAACCGCTCTCTCTCTTGCGGCCTGTTCTCCCGCGCTGCGGCTTGCGCCTCTCGTTGCCTGCTCGCGGCGGACTCCCTCGCTTGCTGCGGCTTCCTCCGGTTCGTTGCGGCCTGCCCCTCCTGCTCTAGCTCGCTGCGGCTTCTTCCTGCTCTCTTCTGCTCGCTACCCGCCCGGCCTTCTGCGGTCTGCCTCTTCTGCGGGTTCTTGTTGGTCGCTGCGGTCTCTACTCTATCCGCTCGAGTCTCTCTCCTCGCGGGTTTGCTCTCCTCCGTTCTCTGGTCCGCCTGACCGTGCGGGTTGTTCCTCTCTCACCTGCATCTTGGTCGCGGTTTCCTCCGGCTCTTCCCCTCTCTATCCGTGCGGCCTGTGTCTGCCCGCTGCGGATTTATCTGTGCGCGGCATGTCTCTGTTCGCGAGGACTGTCTCTGCCCGCTGCGGCCTGCCTCTCTCCGCGCGGCCTCTCACTGACCGCTGTGGCCTGTCTCTGCTCTCCTTGCCCAGCTCCAGTGCGCCGCGGTCTGTTCCTATCCTCTGCGACATCCTCCAGCTCGCCGTGCCCTCCTCCAGCCCGCTCCTTATCGCGCGTGTTTGTACTCGTTGCGGCCTGTCTTCTGCTGTGCATCAGTCCGTTGGTTCTGTCCGCGCCTCCTCTCCTCCAGGTCGTTATGTCATCTAGTGACTCCACCACCGCTCAACCCCCGGCGGCCCCCGTGGCTCCTCCCGAACTCCGCGATGAGCTTCGGATTACTACTCTTTCCCTCTCCGGCAAGTCGAATTTCATCCCATGGGTTCACTCCGTCCGGCGGGTCTTGCAAGCCAAGGGCCTTGCTCGTCACCTTACCCAGGGACCTCCAACTCCTCCTACTGATGACTGGCTCCGGAATGACGGTCGCGTCCAGACCTGGATCCTGAACTCGGTGGAGGGTGAGCCGTACCAGATGATTATGTATCATGAGACCGCCAAAGCAATGTGAGATGAACTCCATTCCTTGTACTCGGGCAAGGACAGTCTTCAGCACCTGTTTGACATCATCACCGCTCTTCAAGCTCTGGATCTCGGCACAGCTATGGACATGACCTCCTTTGTGGCCCGGGCTAAAACTCTCACGGAGGCCTGGATTCAGCACCAGCCTCCTACTACTGATCTCGCTATTCAACGCGCCCAGAAGGAAGCGATTTGTATTGCTATGATTATGGCTCGAGTCCCGCCGCACCTTCACAGTATCCGGGCCCAGGTTCTGGCATCACCTGCTACCCCTTCCTTCTCCGATGTTTGCTCTATGTTACTCCGCGTACCACCTCCACCGGAGGCTTCTGCACCACCCTCGCCGGCTCTTCTTCAACAGGCTCTTCCTCCCTTACTTCCCCCACCCTCTCTTCCTCGAGGTGGACGTACGGGCTCCCGCGGCCGGGGCCGTGGTGGTCGCGGTCGGCCCAAGTGCACCTTCTGCGGACGGAATGGCCACACTGAAGCGGTCTGTCACAAGAAACATGGCTACCGTCCTCGCCCGCCTACTGCTGTTGTTACTGATGGCTCTTCACCCACTGGTACAGACCTTGAGGCTCTTCGCCTTCAGCTTCAACAACTCCAGGGGATCCTCAACCCTCCATCCGCTTTGGTTGCCTCCACCTCTCCTGCAGGTATTGCCTCCTCCTCCATTACAGGTACTGTCTGTCTCTCCTCTGGTTCTCATTGGATCCTGGACTCGGGCGCCACCCACCACATTACCTCTCTGCTGCCACCACGGTTCTCAGATGCTCCTCATCCCCCGTCTATTACTGTGGCCAACGGTGCACTTGTTCCGGTCTCCGGCTGTGCTGATCTCTTTATTCACACCTCTCTCTCTCTCTTCGCTCTGCTCTTTATGTGTCGGCCTCACCCTTTAATTTACTCTCTGTTGGCCGTATTACTACTGATATGAACTGTTTTATCACCTTCATCTTTTCTGGTTTTTTGATACAGGATCGGCAGACGCAGATTACCATTGGTAGGGATCGACTGCAGAACGGGCTCTACCTCCCCGATGTCTCTTCTACCACCCTTTCCTCTGTCTCCTCTACTGACTGGCATTGTCGTCTTGGGCACGCTCCTCTACCTGTCCTCCAGAAGGCGCTTCCTGACGTCTCCCTTCCTGCTTTTAAATGTGATTCATGTATTCTTGGCAAACAGCCACGTTCTTCTTATCCCGCACATTGTACTCGGAGCTCTGCTCCTTTTGATCTGATCCATTCTGATATTTGGGGAACGTATAAGATTCCAAGCATCTCTGGTTATCGTTACTTTATAACATTTATTGACGATTACTCTCGCACCACCTGGTTGTATCTCCTTCATGATCGCTCTGAGCCTCCCCGGGTCTTTCGGGCTTTTGTGATCGAGACTCGTACGCAGTTCTCTACTACTATCAAACAATTCCGCTCTGATAATGCCCGGGAGTACACTAGCCACGAGTTTGCTACTCTCTGCACCGAATTCGGCATTATTCATCAAACCTCATGTCCCTACACCTCTCAACAAAACGGGGTCGCCGAACGGAAGAACCGTCACCTTCTCGATGTTGCTCGCTCCCTCATGCTGCACATGAATGTTCCCAAAATCTTCTGGAACTTTGGGGTCTCCACTGCGTGTTTTCTTATCAACCGTCTCCCCTCCCCGGTTCTCCAGCATGCTTCCCCCTTCAGCCTTCTTTTCCCTCTGCACCCGCCTTTCCTCTCCCACCCAGGGTTTTTGGCTGTACATGTTTTGTCCATACCCTGGGCCCCACTATCGACAAACTCGATCCACGTGCGGCCAAACACATTTTCGTCGGCTATTCCCGCACCCAAAAGGGTTATGTCTGTTATTCCCCAGCCACTCGGAGAGTCTCCGTCTCTGCTGATGTTACTTTCCGGGAGGATCAACCCTTCTTTCCTCCTTTACCCTCACCCACTCTACCACCCTCCCTCCCACGGCCGGTGATCCCGGTCCACTCACCTCCCACCCTCCCTCCCCCCTCCCAATATTGACCCTCCTAGGCCGCCCGTCATTCGGGTCTACACTCGCCGCCCTCCTCCTCCCGTTGCCCCTATGCAGTCGGCTTCAACCTCAGGTTCTTTGTGTTCTGCTGCTCTGGTGCCAGCTTCTACGGCTCATCCAATGGCTAACTATGTTTCTCTACACCTCTCTCCACCGCTTCGGACCTTGGCTACTTCACTATCCTCGGTCTCTATTCCTACCTCTGTACATGATGCTCTTCAACATCCTGGGTGGCGCGCTGCCATGGAAGACGAGATGGTTGCTCTTTGGGCCAACCAGACTTGGACCCTGGTGTCACTTCCTCCCGGCCAGAAACCCGTTGGGTGCAAATGGGTGTTTGTCATCAAACATGCGCCTGATGGGACCATTGATCGACTCAAGGCTCGTCTAGTTGCTCGTGGCTTCACCCAGCAACGGGGTCTCGACTACGATGAGACTTTCTCTCCGGTCACTAAGCTCAACACAGTCCGCATTCTCATCTCCGTCGCTGTCCATCGCCAATGGCCCCTATTTCAACTAGACGTCAAGAATGCTTTTCTGAATGGCGACCTTCAGGAAATGGTTTACATGCAACAACCTCCCGGGTTTGAGACCACGGGGGAGCCTCGGGTTTGTCACCTTCTCAAATCGTTATATGGTCTCAAACAATCACCTCGGGCATGGTTCGACAAGTTCAGCAAAGCTCTTCGGACAATTGGCTTCACTCGAAGCTCGGCTGACTTCTCGTTGTTTACTCGCCACCGGGCAACGAGTACGGTCCTCCTATTGGTATATGTCGACGACATCATTATTACTGGAAACGACTTGCACAGCATAAAGGCCGTTAAGCAGCATCTAAGCTCCGTCTTCCAAACTAAAGATCTGGTACCCCTTCGGTACTTCCTAGGTCTGGAAGTGGCAAGAAGGCCCGATGGTCTGGTTCTCTCTCAGCGCAAATATTGTCTGGATCTTCTTCATGATGCAGGTTATTCTGGCTGCAAACCGGTAAACACTCCCATGGATGCTAATCACAAACTGTGTGCTCAGGGCTCAGATTCTGATTCTCTTCTACAAAATCCAGAGTATTACCGTCGTCTAGTTGAGAAACTTATCTACCTAACAGTAACAAGACATGATATATCCTTCGCTGTGAGACTTGTTAGTCGATATATGCATTCTCCTCGAAGTTCTCATCTTCAAGCTGTGGAACGCATTCTCAGATATCTCAAGACAGTCCCTGGTCAAGGCCTTGTGTACAAAACCTCATCTTCTATTCCTACACTAGTGGCATACTCTGATGCCGACTACGCTGGCTCCCTCGATGATCGACGATCTAGTAGCGGGTTCTGCACATATTTTGGAGGACACCTGATTACTTGGCGGAGCAAGAAACAAACAGTGGTTGCTCGGTCCTCAGCAGAAGCAGAATATCGGGCAATGACGGCTGTGGTCTCGGAACTCACATGGATTGAGTCTCCTTACCGACCTTGGTGTTCGACTATCTTCACCAGCTCTCCTCTTATGTGATAGTCAAGTTGCTATACATATTGCTAAGAACCCGGTCTTTCACGAAAAAACGAAGCATATTGAGGTAGATTGTCATTTCATCCGAGAGAAAGTCCACATGAAGAAGGTCGAGCTCAAGCATGTTCCGGGTACTGAACAGGTTGCAGATATCCTCACCAAAGCTCTACCAAGTACCCTCTTCTACCAGTGTCTATCCAAGCTTGGCGCCTACGACTTGTACGCTCCAACTTGCGGGGGAGTATTAGAAAAGCCCATGTAAAAGGCCCATTTATTGGCCCTCTTATTACTTTCTCTCATCCTTCTTTAGTTCCACATCTTGTATATGATTTATTCTTCTCTCCTCTTTCCTATATATTTGTATTCTCTCCCTGTATTTACCTACCTGAGTAATACATACAAGCTTTGAGCTTTTACAACAAATACATTAATATTTTTAACATTATTTTAAATATTATTAAATAATGGCAATTTCTTGTTTATTTTAATATGGACAAATCTTACAAATTCAATGGCAACATCCCAACCCTAAATTAGCTTAGAAGTAGGACAGAACAACAATGCTATATTTTTATAATTGTATTAATGACTCAAAATATTTGCAAGACCCTTAAACACCTCCTAATACCTTCCCTCCATATATGACAAATTGGGGAAGCCTCAATGAGGTGATCGCTTCATCCATAGATGAATGCTCATGACATATCTAAATCAAAGCCTCTACGATGTCAAGAAATTATGCATCCACCAGAAGACTACTCATCCACTGTTGTTGAAAAAGAACTCAAGTCTACCCAATGATAACACAGCCAAAGATGAGATGGTTACACATCTCAGCGCATAAGAGATAGAAGAAAGATTAATCTTAAAAAGACATTTCAATCAGAACACGACATTTTCTCGAGTAGTTGATATCTAATTGCGATGTGGGTGTGCACAGCGTGGTTTGGGCCCAAACCGCACTCACACCGTTAACATGCAGTTTTGGCACGGTCATAACCACACTACACCGAAAATATGTGGCATAGTTGCTGCGTAGCTATGATTGCCGTGCAATTTTTTGCAGTATGATTATAGTTTTTAAGTGCTGAAGTTACATAGAAGTTAGAAGCATAAAAAGAGGAATATAAAGTTCTCCAAAAGATACATAAAAGCAAACAATGGCCTAGAGGGTGGGGACGGGAAAGTGGAGATGCAGGGCCGAGGCTTCAAACTTCAGAGATGCTTCTTCATAGAAATTGGAAACTGAGAGCCTGAGAGGTAGTTAATTTTAACTTTTGGTGAGTGACATGAGTGGGACTTGAGCGTTTAGAGGCTTCACTCTACAGGCTTTGGCAGAATAATTAAAACTGAGGCCCCAAGCAGAAATAATGAAAACCCAAAATTTAAATATATAATATAGTCATGAGTAGCACCAATTGTAGAGAAGATGCGAGAAGCTCGTCTAAGATGGTTTGGACACGTACAAAGGAGACCATTAGAGACACCTGTTAGGGGTTGTGAGAATCTAGTCACTATGCATGTTAAACGAGGGAAGGGTAGACTAATAAAGACTTGGAATGGAACTATAAGGAAAGCCATGATATACTTGGGCATTAATGAGATTATGACAAAAGATAGGGCACAACGGCGACAAAGGATCCATATAGCTGACCCCACTATAGTGGGATAAAGGCTTGAGTGTTGTTGTTATTGTAATATAGATGTGGTAATCAAGTCTCTAATGATTGAGGCAGTCCCCGACTGAAAATAATTAACGCAAATTATGCAACCAAGTTAATCAATAGGCACAAAAACTATGCAGAATAATCGGTGTAGCGTGTTTTTGCGGCTTTAAGATCTGAAAACCACACTGCACCTCACCGCACCGAAAGTACATGGTTCGGTTTGAAAATAAGTGCAGTTTTTGCGGTGTACGCAGTTTTGGCGATGTCAAGCGCTCACCTTTAAATTGCATGCAATAGGTATAAGGAAAATGATAAGACTTTGCAAGTAGAAGAGAGATCTAGGGGGAGATTTAGAGAGGGAAAGGAGAGGAATTAGGGTTAGGGAGAGAGGGAGAGGAAATACCTTGAAAATAATAGTCCATGCCATCGAAAGGGAGCCCCGGGTTTATTAATACCTGGGGCTCAAGGGGGCCGGCCGGCCCCCCCACTTGGGGACTGAACCGGGTCGGTTCAGTCCCCTCTTGGCGCCTTCATAGGTTGGGGGCTGAACCGGATGGTTCAGCCCCGTTGTTTGGCCTCCGTTCTTTTGGTCGCCGAGTGTACGTTTGCCCTTGAAATTGTAGCGGATGCGGCGGCATAACATTCCCTCCCCCTTCAAGCGGCAACTTGTCCTCAAGTGGGAAATCCGGAAACGCCTCGCGAAACTCCAAGAAGTCAACCCAAGAATTATGTTCGGCGGTCATGTGCGCCCACTTGACGAGTAGCTCGAGCCGGTACTCGGCACCCCGCCGCTTCCATTTGGTCAACAGAATCGCCTCCGGCGAAGGCCGCAATTCGTCGCCGCTAGTAGCCTCTGGAAGAGTAGGGCTGATGGAAGTGGAGTTCCCGAGCTTCTTCTTCAGTAAGGATACATGGAACGTTGGATGGATGCGAGAACCCTCCGGGAGAGCAAGAGTATAAGCCACGGGCCCCACCCGGCGGAGGATGCGGAACGGGCCATAGTATTTCGGTGCCAGTTTCTGGTTGGTCCGCCGAGAGACCGATAGTTGCCGATATGGTTGGAGTTTAAGGAAGACCTCATCGCCGACCGCAAACTCCCGCTCGGTACGATGTTTGTCGGCCTGAATCTTCATGCGATCTTGGGCGATGCGTAAGTTCTCCCGGAGTAGCGATAAAGTCCGGTCGCGATCCAGTAACATCCGGTCGACCGCGGGCAGAGCGGTGCTGGCTGGCTCATAAGAACTCAAATTAGGCGGGGGGCGGTCGTAGACCACCTCAAAAGGAGTGAGCTTGCTGGCCGTATGGAAAGATGTATTGTAGCAGTACTCCGCCCAATGGAGCCACCGAGTCCAGGAGCGTGGCTCATCCATGACAAAACACCGCAAATAGGTTTCAACCCCACGGTTGAGGACCTCTGTTTGCCCGTCTGTCTGAGGGTGATGGGTCGTGCTCATGCGGAGGGAAGTCCTCTGAAGCCGAAACAGCTCCTGCCAGAAATTGCCCGCAAAGACGGGGTCCCTGTCTGATATGACAGCGCTTGGAATTCCGTGAAGTCTCACAATCTCCTTGGCAAAAACATCAGCAACTGTTGCTCCTGTGTACGGATGGCTCATAGCGATGAAGTGCCGTATTTGGACAACTTGTCAACCACGACCAAGATGACGGATTTGCCCTGAGACTTGGGCAGGCCGTCAATGAAATCCATAGAGACAGTGTCCCAAATCTAACGGGGGATCTCCAACGGTGTCAGTAGCCCGACGGGAGAGGTAGTCTCGTACTTCTGTCGCTGGCAGATCTCGCATTCACGTATAAACCGATGAACATTGCGTCGCAGCCCTTTCCAAAAAACATTCGCCCGGACCCGTTGTAATGTTCGCAAGATGCCGGCGTGTCCGCCGGTGGGTGAGGCGTGAAACTCTTGGATCATGACCGTCCGCCAGGCCGACGTGGCAGGGAGGACTAGCCGGCCCTGATGGTAAAGCCTGTCTCCCTGCAAGTGGTAGCCGGCCTCAGTAGGCTCCCCCTGTCGCAGTGCTGCAATGATGGCTCGTAGATCCGGATCCTGTTGAACTTTTGCCTGTATCTCTTCCAGTGACTCAATCACTGGTCCTGAAATATGGGACAAGGAACTCTCTGGTAGGCGGGAGAGTGCATCGGCCACCACATTTTCCTTCCCCTGCTTATACACAATCTAATAATCGTATCCCAGCAACTTTGTCAGCCACTTCTGCTGCAACGGTGAGGCTAATCTCTGCTCCAGAAAATGTTTCAGGCTCTGGTGATCTGTACGGATCTGGAAGTGTCGTCCCAAGAGATAAGGCCGCCACAAGGCGACCGCATGCAGGATGGCTAACATCTCCTTCTCGTACGTCGAAAGGCCCAGTGTCCGGGGTGCCAACGCCTTGCTGAAGTAGGCCAAGGGTCGGCCCTCATGTATCAACACAACTCCAATACCGACCCCCGACGCATCGGCCTCCACTACGAACGTCTTGGAGAAATCTGGAAGCGCCAGAACCGGGTTAGTAGTCATAGCCGCCTTCAGAGACTGGAAGGCGACCTCTGCCTCTGAACTCCAGTGAAAAGCGTCTTTCTGCAACAGCTGAGTGAGGGGGCGGGCTATCTTGTCATAATCCTTCACGAACCGCCGATAGTACCCTGTCAGCCCGAGGAAACCCCTCAAAGCCCGGACCGTCGTGGGGGGTGGCCAATCTACCATGCTCGCGATCTTCTTTGGGTCAGCTTGTACCCCGTGTGCGGACACCAGGTGTCCCAAGTACTCAACCTCCGGCTGTCCAAATGAGCACTTGGACCGCTTGGCGTACAGCTTGTCATCTCGCAACATGGTGAGGACGGTGCGGACGTGCTCCAAGTGATCCTCCCAACTCCTGTTGTAGATAAGTATATCGTCAAAGAAAACTAGCACATACCTTCGAAGAAGAGGGCGGAATATTTCATTCATGACTGCCTGGAAGGTCGAGGGTGCGTTGGCCAACCCAAATGGCATCACCAAGAACTCATAGTGACCATCGTGGGTACGGAAGGCCGTCTTGTGGACGTCTTCCTCCTTCATGCGAATCTGATGGTAACCGGACCGGAGATCCAATTTGGTGAATAAGTGTGCTCCGTGTAGCTCATCCAGCAACTCCTCGATCATAGGAATGGGAAATTTGTCCTTGATGGTGGAACTGTTAAGCCCCCGATAATCCACGCAAAATCTCCACGAACCGTCTTTCTTATTCACCAGTATGATCGGGGAAGAGAAAGCACTAGTACTGGGACGTATAATACCGGAAGTCAGCATCTCGCGTACGCTGCGCTCTATCTCGATCTTCTGAATATGGGGGTAGCGGTAAGGCCGGATGTTGGTGGGGTCCGTCCCAACCTTCAACTGGATCTGATGGTCCCGGAAGCGGGACGGTGGAAGGGAGCGTGGCTCCTGGAAAACATCATCGTACTGTCCCAAAAGTGCTTGTATTTGCTCTGGCTCCGCGCTAGCCTCCGATCCCACGGGTGTCACCCCCAGAATCATGGCTATTGTCCCGCCTTGCTCCTCCAGTCTCTGCAAACCCCTGAGTGAGATCTCCTTGAGTGGAGATGTCCTGATGCCTTGCAAACAGTGGTCCTTGCCCTGCTGAGTAAACTCCAACGTCATCCTGTCCCAATCTGTGGTCACCCACCGTAACTGCCGGAGCCACTGCACTCCCAAGACCATATCCGAGCCTCGAATGGGGAGAAGGTAGACGTCGGTGTGGCAGATGTACCCCGGCATCCGCAGCTCGGCCCCCTTCAGGACCCCTTCGCATCGCAACTTGCTCCCATCCGCAACCATGACCTGGAATGCGGCCTCCCGATCAATTGAAATCCCTGCCTTGAGAGCCACCTCGGGGTCAATGAAATTGTGGGTGCTCCCACTATCGACTAGTATAGTCACCCGCTCCTGGCCAATTGCCCCTGCGATCCGTAAAGTGAGGGGAGTTGTGCACCCTGCCATCGCCTGAAGAGATATTCCAAACTCTGTAAGATCCAGATCATCCTCAACTGAGTCACCAGTAGTGTCTTCTTCGCCGTCCTCGTTCCGCAGCATGAAAACTTGGACCTTCTGACACCGATGCCCCGGAACGAATTTCTCATCACACTTGAAGCACAACCCCTTGTCCTTTCTGGCCTGCAGCTTCTGCCACGTCAACTTCGTCACAGTGGGACGGCCCCCGGCCGGTGGTTCCTTCCTGGTTACGTCTGTCACTGTGGAAGCCCGTCCTGTTGTCCGAGTCTTTTGCCGGTTGTACCGCTCCTCCTGTATCCTGGCTAGGCTGATGGCATGACTCAGACTGCATGGCATGTACGCGTGGACCTCGTCTCTCAAATGGTCCTTCAGTCCGGATACAAAACAACTCAGCATTGTCCTCTCTTCCCAATTGACCCGATTGACCAACCGTTCGAATTCTGTCTGGTACTCTGTGACTGATCCTTTCTGTCGCAGCTTCTGTAACATAGCCTCCACATCTTCATACTCTAAAGGCCCGAAACGAGCCGAGAAGGACTCCACAAACTCCTCCCACGGTGCGTAATTGCGTCCCCTCAGAAACCACTTGGTCCACTGGAATGCTTCCTCCTCCAGATGGAAAGACGCCAACTGGACCCACTGCCCCTCCGGAATCTCTTGGTACTTGAAGAAAAGCTCAGCCTTCTGGATCCACTCTAAGGCGTCGCCGCCCTTGAACTTAGGGAAGTTCATACATGTCAATTTGGGCTGCATGTATGGTCGGGGTTCTGCAGGTGTTGGTTGGTAAGGTTGCGTCGGGGCCGCTGCGGGCCCGGGCCGCCCCCGGTCCATGTCGTAGCCTCCTTGTTGCCCTCCACCCCATGGGTTGCCATTTCCGTAGTCCGCCGGTCCTCCGTAGAGCGGAGGTATCGGTAGGATGCCCGCCACTCCTCCGATTGGGACTGCATTCGCTCCAGTTGGTCGAAAAGGGGCCACTCCTTGCCCCGGACCCCGCCAAGAGGGGCCAGCCTGAGTTCCGGGTCCGTTCCAGGCGGACTGGGCGCCAAACGGCCCGCATGGAGCCGCCAGGCCTTTCGGCGGCCTCCAGCCGCCTGGGCGGCGGTAGCCGGCCTCCGTCGGCCCTCCGACGCTCCCTCCAGGGCCCCCGTATCCCTCCTGGGTCGATCCCGCCGCACGGTTGGCGTACGCGCCGATCCGCGTAGGATCGGCTTCCGCCGATCCCGCAACGGAGAAGCCGCCTCCTGTAGGCCCCGATCCGGCCCTCTGCTGCACTCCGCTTTCGATTCCAGTGTCATTCTGCGCAAGAGGATGGTAGGATGCCTCCGTTTCTGATCCTTCCACCGCGGGATTTTTTCCTTTCAGATTTTGTGCAAGTAGGGTTTTGATCTCCTCCATGCGCGCATCCAAGCGATCCTCTAGGGTTTTTTGGGAGGATTTCACTTGTTCTTCGAGCGCCGTCATCGTGTCCGACAACCCTACATAGTTCTCCTCGAGGGATGCAAGCCGCGCGGTTTCGGCTTCTGAGCGAGTCACCATCGTCGCAGGATGTTGCTCTGATACCAAATGATAAGACTTTGCAAGTAGAAGAGAGATCTAGGGGGAGATTTAGAGAGGGAAAGGAGAGGAATTAGGGTTAGGGAGAGAGGGAGAGGAAATACCTTGAAAATAATAGTCCATGCCATCGAAAGGGAGCCCCGGGTTTATTAATACCTGGGGCTCAAGGGGGCCGGCCGGCCCCCCCACTTGGGGACTGAACTGGGTCGGTTCAGTCCCCCCTTGGCGCCTTCATAGGTTGGGGGCTGAACCGGATGGTTCAGCCCCGTTGTTTGGTCTCCGTTCTTTTGGTCGCCGAGTGTACGTTTGCCCTTGAAATTGTAGCGGATGCAGCGGCATAACAGAAAACCACGGGCCATTTTCTTGAACAAACAGTAAATCAAGGCATATAGAGGTAATGCTAGAAAAAGTCAAAAAAGAGCATATAATGAATTGACTATATGTTGAACGTTGCAAAGCCCAAAAGGTAACATTTCCAACCATCAAAATCACAGTGCATGCAATTTCAGTAATCACCTCAGGTAAGCACATGCACCAAAAAATTGCCAAGGACTCTCCATAATCAAAATAGTAAGTAGAGGTTCTCACATCTAAAGCCAACAAAATTTTGGTGCTCAAAAGCAACCGGTTAAACCACATGCTTGTAGTCTTATCTGTTATGGTCGCAATCGAGATGTACGGCGTATCTACCATTCTTATTTAGATTTAGATTTGTATTTCTACGTTTTCATTGTATCATTATTTCCAATTGTTGTTTGTGCTTACTTTTAATTTATGTCATGTGATTTTTGCAAATTAGTCTGATTACAAAGTGTGAAATTGTCACTTGTGCATTAAAAAGGTCCCTTGGGGAATGGAATGAAAAGCATAAAGGCATTTCAAGTAGATGTTCTTTCAAGAGTGGTTGATCTCTAATTGCACGCATTAGGCATAAGGAAAAATTATGCGCCATATTCTTAAACCAAAAACATTAAACCAAGGGATTGTATGGAGGTGATGCCATAAAAAAACAAAAGCAGAGCTTATAGTAAATTGACAATAGATTGAACCTTCCACAACCCAGTAGTCAACATTTCTATAAGTAACAATTTCAATGCACACAATTTTAATAGTCACATAATGTAAGCCTATGCATCAAAATTTGTACTTGTGGTTTTAAGTAGGACTAATAACGGTTGTTGGACTGTAATTTGCGGCTATGATTTGAGACTTTTTGATAACCGACGGCTCTGTCATGGGCTTCATTTTGAGAACAGGGATTAATATAACATCTCTCGGCTAAAGTTTCTTGTCATTCTGAGCCCGATACTTCTTTCTCTCCTTCCTCTTCTTCCTAAGAAATACTGGCACCCTAGTTTTCTTCTTTGTCAATTCTGCATCCATTTCACGTTGCATACCTCTTCACTCCAATAGAAGTCTTCTTGCTTTGGCCCATCAAAGTTTGAATTTAGATCAGAATTCTTTTCTTTGCAAATCACTTCAGGATTTTTTATTCGAGTTTATATTGTGCGCTCTAGACTAATGTGAGTTCCCTGTATTATTTGAGAATTGCTCAATATTCTAACATTGTGATGAATATTAGAGAATTGCTAAATATTCTAACATTGTGATGAATATTAGAGAATTGCTCAATATTCTAACATTGTGATGAATATTAGAGAATTGCTCAATATTCTAACATTGTGATGAATATTAGAGAATGATCGATAACCCAAATGATCATAAAGGCAATGATCAATAACCCAAATGATCATAAAGGCAAGGGCAAACTCAATGTGAGTTCCTATATCTCTAGGCTATGCTTTATTCACCCTTTCATTTATTTTCTTTAAGAAGGCAAGTTTTTCCCAAGTTCAAATTTGTTAGAAAAGTCCATGTAAAAGCCCATTATTGGACACATTTTTGCCTTTTCTCTTCTCTCTTCTTTAGTCCCGCATCACGTATAGGATTGATTCTCTCTCCTTCTTCCTCCTATATCTTTGTATTCTTTCCTTGTTTTTACACATATTAGAAATACATACAAGTTTTTGAGCTCTTTCTACATGGTATCAGAGGGACTCGTTGCCTCCCGCGGACTCCAAACTCTATCCGCCTTCCTATAATCTCCTGCGGCCTGCGGCCTCCTGCGGCTTGCAAAGTCTATCCGCTCGTCTCCCTTAGCCGCTCAGCTAACTGCGGCCTGCAGTCTTCTGCGGCCTCTATTTCTGCTTCTGCTCCCTCTTCCTCTTTGTGGTTCCACCCACCTCCTCGGGCTTCTTATAGCCTCCTCTCTCTCTTTCCCGTGGGGTCCACTTTTCCCAGTTGTTCTCCTTCAGTCAGCTGCGGGCTCCCTTGTCCGCTACGGGCTCCTCTTGTCTGCTGCGGGCTCCTCTTGTCCGCTACGGGCTTTATTCCCCTGCTCTACTTCTCTCCTTCCTTGCGAGCTTCTACCTCAGTCCAGACCGCGCTCTCTTCTCGCTCGCGGTCTCTTGGTTTATCCCGTCGCGGACTAATCCTAACCGCTGCGGGCTCTCTTCTCACGGTCCGCTGAAATTTCCCCTCTTGCGGACTGCTCCTGCCCGCCGCGGCCTATCTCAAATTGCAAATTGCGGCCTGCCTCGTCTAATCGTCGCGGACTGCTCCAGTTCGCCGCGGACTACTCCTCGCATCTTGCCGCGGACCCGCTGCCTTCTCTTATCGCTTGAGTTCTGCTACTCACGACCTCTTCTCGCGGCTTCTCCTACCTGCTGCCTTCTCTATCCACTCGAGTTATTTTTCTACTTGCGGTTTCCTCTACCTATCTGCTCGCGTTCTTCTCACAGCCTCCTTTGCTCTGACCGTTGTTGTGCTCACACAGACCGTGCGGACTCTCATCTTTCCGCATTGTGTTCGCAGTCAGTCTGATCGCTAGTGTCCATAGTGTGACCGTGCGGACTATTGTTTTCTCGCATTGAGGTCGCGGTCTTCTCCTTCCCTACCTGTCGTGCGGTCTCCGGTTTTTCTCACTGCGGTCTCCATCTCCTGCTGCCTCTATGGGCTCTTCTGTCAACTCCACTGGCCTGGCGGCTAGTCTGCCTGCAGACCGCCCGGCTTGTCCTGCAGACCGCACGGTTTGTTCTGCTGAAATCTACGAGGAGCTGTGGATAACTACTATTTCTCTCTTTGGGAAGAAAAACTTTATCCCTTGGGTGCATTCTATTCGACGGGTTCTTCAGGCCAAGGGCCTCTTGCCTCACCTTACTCAGACACTTCCTTCTCCTCCTACCGACGATTGGCTCCGCAATGATGGCCGCGTTCAGACTTGGCTCCTTAACTTCTTGGATGGCGAACCTTATCAGATGGCCATGTACCACGACACCGCCAAGGCTATGTGGGATGAGTTGCATTCCTTGTACTCAGTCCGCGACAGCCTTCAACATCTCTACGACATACTCACTGATCTTCTCGCTCTCGACATTGGCGGGGCTTCAGATATGGCCTCCTTTGTCGCTCGAGCCAAGACCTTTGCTGAGGCATGGATCCAGCTTCAGTCGTCTACCAATAATCATGCTACTCAGCGCGCTCAGAAGGAAGCCGTCTACATTGTCATCATGATGGCTCGTGTTCCGTCTCACCTTCAGAGTATTCGAACTCAGGTCCTGGCTTCTCCCACAACACCGTCTTTCTCTGATCTTTGTTCCATGTTTCTCTGCGTGTCACCTCCTCCGGATACTTCTGCTCCTCCCCCGGCCCTTCTTCAACAGGCCCCTTCCCTCCTACCGTCCCCTCCTACCTCTGCTCGAGGCGGACGTTCGGGATCTCGAAGCCATGGGCGTGGTGGTCAGGGTCGGCCAAAGTGTTCCTACTGCGGGAAAGACGACCACCTTGAGGCGACCTTCTACCGGAAGATTGGTTATCCTCCTCATCCGACGACATCTGTTGTTGTTGATGCCTCCTCTGTCACCCCTCCTGATTGTGAGGTCGTTCGTCTCCAACTCCAGCAACTCCAGGGGCTACTCAACCCGCCATCTGCCTCCATTGCATCTGTCTCCAACACAGGTACTGCTTATTTATCCACCAACCCGTGTTGGATCATGGATTCAGGTGTCACTCATCACATTACCTCGCGACGGCCTGCCCAGTACTCAGATTCTCCTTATCCGAAGTCTATCACTGTGGCCAATGGGGCGACGGTTCCCGTCTCCGGCACGGCGGATCTTTCTCTCAACCCGTCGATCTCCCTTCGCTCGGCTCTTCATGTTCCGAGATCCCCGTTCAATTTACTTTCTGTCGGACGTCTTACTAATGATCTTGATTGTTCTGTCATATTCACCCCTTCTTCTTTTGTTATACAGGATCGGCGGACGCAGACTACCATTGGTAAAGGCACACTGCGGAACGGGCTCTACCGTCTCGATGACTCTCCCACCATTCTCTCTTCTGTCTCTTCCATTGAGTGACATCGACGTCTTGGGCATGTCCCTCTGCCGGTCCTCCAGTGGGCTCTTCCTGATCTCTCGCTTCATCCGTTTCAGTGTGAGTCATGTATCTTCGGCAAGCAGCCGCGTTCTTCTTTTCTTGTGCATTGTACACAGAGCGATGCTTCGTTTGATTTAGTTCATTCCGATGTATGGGGCCTTTTTAAGATTACAAGTATTTCTGGTTTTCGTTACTTTATCACATGTATTGATGATTACACTTGCACTACGTGGTTATACTTACTTCGTGATCGCTCTGAGCTTCCCCGTGTTTTTCAGGCTTTTGTCCTTGAGACCCTACACAATTCCACACCACCCTAAAAACATTGCGCACCGATAATGCTCGTGAATACACCGGTCACGGATTTACATATTTGTGCTCTGAATTCGGGATTATTCATCAAACATCTTGTGTCTACACGTCCCAGCAAAACGGCGTTGCCAAAAGAAAAAACCGTCACTTACTCGATGTCGCCCGCTCTCTCATGCTTCAAATGCATATTCTCAAACCTTTCTGGAACTTTGCGGTCTCCACTATGTACTTTCTCATCAACCGTCTCTCATCCTCCGTCCTTCACTATGCTACACCGTTCAGCCTACTATTTCCCTTCACTCTGACATTTCCTCTCCTGCCTCGTGTCTTTGGCAGCACCTGCTACGTCAACCGTCTGGGGCCGTCCTCGGATAAGTTGGATCCCCGGGCGGCTAAACACATTTTTGTCGACTATTCGCGCACCCAGAAGGGTTATGCATGTTATTCTCCCGCTTCTTGAAAGATCTCGGTCTCTGTTGATGTTACCTTCCGTGAAGATCAACCGTTTTTTCCTGCTCCTTTACCCGCTCATCTACCATCAGCTCCTCTCCAGCCATCCATCCCACGACCGGTTATCCCCGTTACTGCACCACCTTCATCGGGCCCCCTTGCACTGGCTCCTGCTCCCTCCAAACAACTCGTTATCCGTGTCTACGCTCGTCACCCTCCCGGTTCTGTTGCCCCTCTACAGTCGGCCTCAACCACAGATACTCTGCGTCCTGCTGATCAAGTACCGCCCTCCACAGCTCATCCTCTGGCCAACTATAGGCCCGTTTGGAAGGGATTTTTTTCTCCTTTTTATTTTTTGAAAAACGACACCGTCCATAATATTGTGTGTGTTTTAGGAACGAGTGACTTTTTAAAAAGACAAAATAACTATTTTTGGATGAGGAGAATTTTTCAACCATACAAAAAACAAACAAAATATTATGAACGGTGACGTTTTATAAAAAACAAAAATGAGGAAAAAAGCTCTCCCAAACGGGAAAAATGTCTCCCTCCATCGTCTCTTTCCCCTCGTGCACACATTTGCTACTTCTATTTCCTTGGTCTATGTTCCTAACTCTGTGCAGGAGGAGCTTCAACATCCGGGCTGGCGGGCCGCCATGGAGGAAGAAATGTCTGCTCTCTGGGCTAACCAGACATGGACTGTAGTACCCCTTCCTCCGGGTTAGAAACCGGTTGGGTGTAAGTGAGTCTTTGTCATCAAACATGTTGCTGATGGGACAATTGATCGTCTGAAGGCTCGTCTCGTGGCTCGTGGTTTCACCCAGCAACAGGGGCTCGACTATGAGGAAACTCTCTCCGGTGGTCAAGCTCCATACTGTTCGTGCCCTCATCTTCGTCGTTGTCCATCGCCAGTGTCCCATATTCCAACTGGATATCAAGAATGATTTTTTGAATGGGGATCTCCAGTAAACAGTGTATATGCAGCAACCACCGGGGTTTGAGACCACGGGGGAGTCTCAGGTCTGCCGTCTTTTGCATGCTTTGTATGGTCTCAAACAATCCCCACGGGCATGGTTTGACAAATTCAGTAAAGCCCTTCGAGATATTGGTTTTACTCGGAGCTTGCCCGACTTCTCGTTGTTCACTCGTCGCCGAACAACATGAACGGTTCTTTTGTTAGTTTACGTTGACGATATCATCATTATATGAGATGACTCACAAGGAATACAGGCAGTCAAACTACATCTAAGTTCTGTCTTTCAGACAAAAGATCTGGGGCCCCTACGATACTTCTTGGGTCTTGAGGTTGTCATACGGTCAGATGAGCTTGTCCTCTCTCAACGGAAGTATTGTCTCGACCTCCTTCATGATGCAGGTTATTCAAGCTATAAGCCGAGTGACACCCCTATGGATGTAAACCACAAGTTGTGCGCCGAGGCATCTGACTCGGATCTCCTACTCCAAAATCCAGAATATTATTGTCGCCTCGTTGGAAAATTGATCTAACTCACGATAACTAGACCAGATATTTCCTTCGTTGTTGGTATTGTCAGTCAATACATGCACTCCACTCGAAGATCTCATCTTCAGGCTGTTGAACGCATTCTCAGATACCTTAAAATAGCTCCTGGTCAAGGACTTGTTTACAGAACCTCTTCTTCAGCTCCAACATTGGTGGCATACTCGGATACTGATTATGCTGGTTCCCTTGATGACCGACGATCTACAAATGGTTTTTGCACCTATTTTGGAAGACATTTGGTTACCTGGCGAAGCAAGAAACAAGCGATCGTTGCTCGATCATCAACTGAGGCAGAATATCGGGCAATGACATCTGTAGTGTCTGAACTGACGTGGCTTGAGAGTCTTCTCAATGATCTGGGTGTAAAACTACCTTCACCGGCTCTTCTCCTCTGTGACAGCCAAGCTGATATACATATCGCCAAGAATCCGGTCTTCCACGAAAGAACAAAGGACATCGAAGTTGACTGTCACTTCATCCGGAAGAAAGTTCAAATGAAGAAGCTCGATCTAAAGCATGTCCCAGGGACTGAACAAGTTGCAGATGTCCTCACAAAGGCTCTTTCCAGGCCCCTCTTCTATCAGTGTTCGTCCAAGCTTGGCGCATACGATTTGTACGCTCCAGCTTGCAGGGGAGTGTTAGAAAAGTCCATGTAAAGAGCCCATTATTGGGCCCATTTTTGTCTTTTCTCTTCTCTCTTCTTTAATCTCACACCATGTATAGGATTGATTCTCTCTCCTTCTTCTTCCTATATATTTGTATTCTCTCCTTGTATTTACACACATTAGAAATACATACAAGTTTTCGAGCTCTTTCTACAAAATTATATGATTGTTGTATGATACTCAGTATATGGCATGTTATTTTAACAGAAGTTATTTTCTATTAATTTTTGCATGAATCTATGATGGAGCTTCCCTATTTCAGCTCTAGCATTTCTGTTGATTTAGTATGAACCTATAGTGGGAGTTTCCAAGTTTCAGTTTTAGATTTTCTGTTCATTTTGTATAAACTGCAGTGGGAGTTCCCATGTATGAAACTGCAGCTGGGTTTGTTCGGGGCCTATTGATTCGTCTTGCGTTAACTATCATCTCAGTTGGGATTTTGTTTCCTGTTCCATATTAGTTTTTCTATGGGATTTACGTGGCTGTTGTTGAATGTTTTTTTCATTATTTTATTAGGATTTTACTGTTCCAGATTGGCTTTCTATGGGGATTTGTGGCTGCACTTAAACGGTCCTTTTTCTCATTTTGAAGTAATTTTTGTGGTTAATTTTGCGATTTGAAATGGGCTGCAATTCTCTATTTTTATCTGATTTACCCGTGAGCCTTTTTGTGTCCTATAGTGGATTGGTGGCATGCCCTTGGATAAACTTTGGCAATGTCTGGCAGAGCCACAGCAGGGAGATTTTCCTTGTTCTTATATGAATTTCTTGTAGTTTTCTATATTATGTTATAATGATCTCTTTCCAAACAGTGATCCGTGGCTTTCTATAGCCTACTTTATATTTTGTTATATATAATCTAGTTGAAATATTGGGAGAATTTTTAGGGGGATGATTGAATGAATTGCTTTTCTCTTACTTCTATCTCAAGCTCGAGAAGATGCTCTGGTCCCTTGTATGCTATACTTTGATGATTGCTTTCTATACTTCTCTTCATTCAAATAAATTTCTTTCATAAGTTGGCAGCTGAAGGTGAGCATTTGAAGGATTGGTAACAATTAAAGTGTCATGTTGGCAGGTTGTACTATTGGAATGATTCTGTTCTTTCCATATTAATTCTTGTTAGCAAAACTGAATGAATAATTCTATTGATATTGTCCCCTCTATATATGGAGGCGGACACATGATATAGCAGAAAT
Source organism: Platanthera guangdongensis (assembly GCA_039583875.1). Taxonomy (NCBI): domain Eukaryota; kingdom Viridiplantae; phylum Streptophyta; class Magnoliopsida; order Asparagales; family Orchidaceae; genus Platanthera; species Platanthera guangdongensis. Next base: position 177,467,271 of record CM077148.1, read on the forward strand.
AAAAAACCATATGTAGAAAATAAAAAACATATTGTAACACTCCCCCTCAAGTTGGGCGTGAGATGATGATCATGCCTAACTTGACAAAAATTGTTCTAAAGGTACTTCCACCCAGGCCTTTCGTGAGAATATCAACAAGTTGTCTATCTGAGGGAACAAAAGGAGTACATACAAGTCCCTTTTCAACGTTCTCCTTGATGAAATGTCGATCCACCTCAATATGCTTAGTACGATGATGTTGAACCGGGTTGTGTGCGATGTTGATAGCAGTCTTGTTATCACAATACAACCGGATAAGCTCATCTTCAGAGAGACTCAGGTCACTTAGCAATAACCGCAACCATAGACCTTCACAAACACCATGAGTCATAGCCCGAAATTCTGCTTTAGCACTTGATCTCGCCACAACCTGCTGTTTTTTACTCCTCCAGGTAACAAGATTTCCACAAACAAGAGAACAATACCCTAAGGTAGATCGTCGATCGTCGACAGATCCGGCCCAAACAGCATCAGTGTAGACCTCAATTTTTCGAGCCGAATTGGGGGAAACAATATTCCACTCCCAAGTGAGGACTTGAGATATCTGAGAATTCTGTTGGCAGCATCAGCATGATGAGTCTTTGGAGCGTGCATAAATTGGCTAATAACGCTCACAAAATGAGCTATATCTGAACGGGTATGAGCCAGGTAGATCAGTCTCCCTACAAGCCAAAAGAATTCAGGAATATTTTCAATCTCCTTTCCATCGTCAAGACCCATTCCGCGGTTCGCTTCAATTGGAGTATTTGTTGGTCGGCAGCCACTCATTCCGGTCTTCTCAACAAGATCCAGAGCATACTTCCTCTGAAAGATAAAGATCCCGTGTTTGGATCTTGTCACTTCAATGCCCAAGAAATATTTGAGAGCACTCAAGTCCTTGACCTCAAACTCAGAAGTCAATTTTTGTTTTAGAAGCTTGATTTCTTCCACATCATTGTCTGTGATAACAATGTCATCAACATAAACAATGAGAGATGTAAGTTTACCGGTCCTATGCTTGATGAACAGAGTATGATCGGCACTGCCCTAGTAATACCCAAAAGACATGGCTTGTGAAATCTCTCAAACCAAACCCTTGGAGACTGTTTCAGTCCATATAGGGTTTTCTTTAACTTGCAGACGTGTCCCACTAAACTTTTAGGATTAAGGCCTGGTGGAAGAGACGTATAAATTTCTTCATCAAAATTTCCATGAAGGCGTTTTTCACATCAAGTTGTCAAAGGTCTCACCCTTTACAAGTAGCACAGGATAGAAGGACTCTGATAGTGTTCATCTTTGCTACAGGTGCAAACGTTTTCTGATAGTCAATTCCAAGAATTTGAGTGTACCCTCTTGCCACCAACCTTGTTTTACATCTTTCAGCCACACCCTGGGAATTTTGTTAGACTGTCAACACTCATTTGCATCCAGCCAGTTTCTTCCCGGGGGAATAGGCACTAAATCCCATGTGTTGTTCTTTTCAAGCGCAACCATTCCCTCAAACATCGCTTCTCTCCACACGGGAATCTCCAGAGCACTCTGTCAGGATGTTGGTATGGATATGGGCACAAGGGAAGACACAAATGTCTTATGGGAGGTGGAGAAGGAGTCATAGGAAACATAATTAGAAAGAGGGTGCCGAGTGCAGGACTGGAAACATAATTCTAGTTCCTTCTTGATCTTAACAAGTAATTCATAACATAAATAGAACTAAAAATGCTAGATATCAAAGATTGTCGCACCGGTTGTATCCACATATATAAAGTAAACTCTCTCACGCAGTAAAATGTCAATATGGTACCATAAACTAAAAAAGAAGTTTATGCATAAGCACGTGAGGGCAACATATGCTAATAGACAATTAGCCATTCTAATTACCTGCGCGGTATTGTATTCAATGAAGCAGTATCCTAGTGTTTTCTTTGTTTCAGGATTTACTGGCATCCAAAGACCACCTTCACGAATCACCCCAATCTGACCATATATCTTCCGGATAACACCATCAAGCTTCTCAAACTTCTCAGGTGGCACGACTGGAAGATTATCAACCAAAATCACATTTCCAAACCCAGTTTCAAGTTCCAAAGCTTCTTCATGATAAATGTCCTCATCATCATCACTGCATATTATTACAAACGAACATATATATAATCATATAATAGGTGCAATCAAGTAATACTTTAAGAGGGAGTACAAACATATAAACTCTTGCCTTTTGATGCCAAAATCTTCTCCAAGGGGAAGTGTGATGGAATCCAGATTAACCAAGGACAAATCAATCCCTAGCCCCCGTGCAGTGGCTTCTATATCAGCCATCGAGACGGTGGCCGCCATCCTCACAAAGTTGGGAACAAAATGTTCAAGTAAACAGCTAATCAATTAAATATTGAGATTAGTAAGAACCATTTCACCGGATGAGCTTATAAGTAATCAATAAAAAATTAAACAAGAAACTCATGTCATCATAATCATCACCAATAGCCTTGCCCCGACTATTTGGGGTTATTTTTATGAATCCTAATTTTTCATTCGTTCATGCGAGTGTAGCTCGAGATGTTAACTAACCCAAAACTACACAAATATATTGAACAATTTTGATACGACTGAATATGGATGATATAAGGATGGTGATGGATGGAAGGCGCCGAGAAAAAGAGGAACCTATGGCGATCTCCCGGTGAGAATTAGGACTCTGTCGTTGAATGAATGATCTGCATGGGGAAAGAAGCCAAGGCGACATCAGTCGGGAAAGGAACCTTTGTGGAAATCTTGTTCTTTAATGTAGAAGTATAAATGAGTCTGTAATGACACAAAAGTTTCACTTAAATGGGTCTAAATGATTCAAAATAATTTTATATTCAAACCAAAAACGGATGTAAATGAATCAAAATAAATCTAAAGTAAAAAAACCATAATTCAAATTGTTAGCAAATCAGTGTGCACAGTTATTTATTTTTTCAGATAAGAAAACAGTTGAATAAGCATAAATAATCATAGTAATCAGCTTAAGCGACATAAAATCAAATAAAAATTAATATAAAATAAGCCTAAAATAAAAAAATTAGTATATATAAATAGGTATTTATATATGAAATAGTTGCATTATAATAGCTTAAGACTGGGAATTAAGGAAATCTAAATTTTGGTTGTCGCCTAAGCTATTTTCTTTCTCCTACTCAGTTCAAACTTGCTGCCTAAGCAAAATAATGTTTTGAGGACCAATATCGTACAGGAGATAAACTTTAGGGACTTAAAATAAAAAAAGTTTGAGATTGATTTCATAAGTGCCAAAAATTAGAGACAGAAATCCATCTTTAGCTAAAATATAATTTAGCATTATTCTAGTAAACTCGTTATATCAACTGTTTATTATTATTATAAACATTAATTGAAATGAAAACTCAAATGGATCACATCATATAAATTTTCTTTTTATAAAAGTGTGTACTTGATTTTTACTTCATTATTATTTTATTATTATTATAAACATTAATTGAAATGATTATACTACATCCTAAAGAAACTCATGATTTGCACGTATTTGTTTATATATCACTCCACAGCCTCAAAACCTTATTTTCATCGATTGTCGCACATTGGGTTGAGGAATTACGAGTCCCACTGAGGTAGTAGTCTGAAGTAAAATGTTGAATTTCAAATTGTCGCACATAACCATTGAAACTGGGACCCATAAATGCAACTCGTAACTATTGAAACATCACCAATTTCAATTTTTATTCATCACATTTACACTTTCAAGTATTCACACTCATTTTTGTCTCCAATCTTTATCGTCGACTTTGCCATTTTTGAAGTCCGCCTCACTCTGTCACTCGTTGTGCAATCTCTTCACTCCATTTTCCACTCTGCCGCCTTGGCACTTTCACAACAACCTGAACATCTTTGGGCTCCGACAGACGCTCCAACATTTCCGAATTTCGCTGCCCGCACTGCCCAGTCTGATATCTCAAGACATTGTCTCCCGCGACGACCTCTCGGGGCTCGGTTGCCTGCTCTGACATCTCCTGACTCTGTTGCCTACTGTATTATCTTTTCGGGCTCCGCACTGACCTTTCCGGGCTCTGCCACAATTGACATATTCGCACTCTATCGTCCACTCCATATCGCAATGGTTCAAAGCACATTATCGTCTTTCCTCCTCTTCCACGCATCCCTCTAAATCCTGTTGTATGTCATGCAAGTCGCTTCCCCATTAGCCTCCTTTTTGTATACTATCAACAGCTCCCATCGCCATGTTTGCAGATGGCGTCGAACTTGTTTTGATGGTGCAAGCAGTAAGGAATGCCATGGCATCCGCCGAAAAAACAAACAACTATTGTCCATATAAAATGGGTAGCACGAACGATATTGTTCAAGAAAATGTCCTCTCTCCTATGCCTTCTTAATCACTAAATTCATCAACAACCAACTTTAACATCCTTATATCTTTTGATTCTTCTATAGGCAGAGAAGATAACAGTGAGGAGGCCATGAAAGGAGCTGATGAAATAAAAGCTGACATTGCAAGCAGAAGGAAGCGGAATGTGAGAGAAGATCAAGCCACCAACAAAGAGTGGGAGAAGGTTGTTGGCACACCAGATGGCCAAACTAGGTCTGCATACCACCATGGTGACTGCTACAAAGAGTTGTGAGACTGTTGCATAAGTAGAGAAGGGGGTTTTAGATCACGTGGCATTGTCTTGGCATCGTATTTAGCATAAGTGGGCCTTGATGTTTAGTGCATTGAAAATGACGCAGTGCAGATCATGGATTTAGCGTGCGGCCAAGTCCCCTGCGCGCGGCAAATTCGTGGATTCGCTGCGGCCGTGATTGCACTCGTGGCAGATTTGCTCTGCGACAATCCGTTGAGCCAAACCACCCCTTAGTCGCATTTTTGTTGCACCCAACATCTACTGTGTATTTATTTAAGTTTGTATTTCTTATTATTATCTCATTTTGTAATCTTTTCCTTCAATGGAGTTATGTAGGTATGCTTGCATCATCTACAACCTACTTAAGTTACGCAAATTTGGACATAAATTAATGTTCAAAATTCACCCTAAAGAGCACAAATCTGATTTGGTAAAATGTTAGCTTTGTCTTTGGAACATTTTCACGCAATGAGTGAGGAGGCAAATTAGTGTATGCCTTTGTTATTACAGGCGCGCCAAGGCGCAAAGGAGTCTTGAAGTCTAGGCGCAAGGCTCAAGACGCGAGAGTGTGCGTCTTATGAAAGCACGGCGCAATCACATTTAATTTAAATAATGAGCACCAAACAATAGTTCATCTTCTTGATAAAATTCTTCATTTATTGTACTCATTAATCATTCATTATTGTCATGTATATCTCTTGAAAATAGAATCAATGTGGTCACTTGCATAATATCTAGGTCTCAACGGTCGATTATGTTTCACAAACACTAAATAATGCACAAATTAATGAGATCTTGCATCATTTTTTTCTTTATTTTGAAAAAAAAAATTTTACACCATAACTTGCACTCAGGCACACCTTTTATGCTCCAAAGGCGCAAAAAAGACGCACGAATGAGCAAGTCTCTGAGCCTGGTGAGCCTTAAGCCTTAGGCGTGCCTTTAACAACATAAGTGTAAGCTATGACAGTACCTCTCATGTGTAGTGATAGACTCGGTGTATTGCGTGTACAATAAATAAATATCATATTGCACGTACACAAATAAATATCATATTGCACGTACAACAAATAAATATCATATTGCACGTACAACAAATAAATATCATATTGCACGTACAACAAATAAATATCATATTGCACGTACAACAAATAAATATCATATTGCACGTACAACAAATAAATATCATATTGCACGTACAACAAATAAATATCATATTGCACGTACAACAAATAAATATCATATTGCACGTACAACAAATAAATATCGCACGATACGTCGGACCAAGCTTTCACGTGAGAAGTACTGTTACGCCCTGCGAGGATTGCCCGCGTTACTCCTTGCGCAAGAAAGTTTCCAAAGTAGTAGCATAGATAAAGATATAGATAACGTATTAATATTACAAAAGGTAAGGATATATATATATATAACTCTACGGTTGTAGAATTTCCTCTAAACGCGACCACAATAGTTTAATTTTTTGGCTAAGTGGTGCTCATAGGGGCCTTGTTATTCTACCAACATTGAATTTCCCTTTATAAATTATTTTTAGCTCGTCATGGATAATGTGCAGAGCGCCATGTTGCGGTGTCAGGAAAAACCGTGTTGCACCCAAATGCACTTGATATAGAGCCTAAATCTCTCATTTGTCCCGACTTACATCTAATGTGTCTTTAGTGTTGGGGGAAAGGTAAATAACTAAATATTAAGGAAATAAAAAACTTCAACTCAATAAAAATCTTGAAATCCTAATAGTAACATAATGGATTACTAATTTATTAGACGAATGTGCATGAGTCCTCATGTACTTGCACTTTCAGTGGAGAAAAAAATGTGACCCCGCAATTGAAATTTAATAGGATAGATTATTTGCGTGCGTATACATTTAACTTGATTTTAATTGGTCCCGCTCTCTGATATAAAGTAGAAAACCAGATTGTTATCTTAAGGAATCAATACATAGTACATGACTTTTTATATAAGTTAGCACCAAAATAGAAGAAATAGATAAAAAAATGTTAAACCACTGTCCACCGCACTCATTTTCCATTCCAAAACCCGGGTCTAAGATAGGAGAGGCGGGACATATTATAAGCATGAGTGGACCGTCTGGGTAGGCAGTGTGGGACTAATCTTGACATGTCTTTTTTTTTCATGTTGGACCGTCCAACACGCTCCCTCAGCGTTAACTTCCTCTGATAACATGTTAAACCACCGTATTCATTTTCCATTCCAAAACCCGTGTTCTAAGATAGGAGAGGGGGGGCTTATTATAAGCACAAGTGGACCGTCTGGGTAGCGGTGTGGGACTAATCTTGGCATGCATTTTTTTGGTTAATGCTGGACCGTCCAACAAATATAATATTCAACTACATACATAGCACGTAATTTCTCAGAATGTGACCGTGATACTTCGGTCTTTTGGCTAAGCGGCATTCATAGAGGTCGTATTATATTCTTGATGTTGAATTTGCCTACATACATTATTTTTAGCTCGCTATGGACACTGTATTGAAAAAATGGCATTGTGCCCAATTTTCCTACCAAATAGAACCTAGATCTCGTATTTGTCATGACTTGTATCTTATTAGTTAATCTTTAGAATTAGAGGTAAAGTAAATATCAAGCTAGTAATTCCCTTCAACCCAACAAAAATTGTGAAAACCTAATATTTATATATTGGATTATTAATGTATTGATGGAAAGGGCGTGGATCCTGGCACATGTATTTTTTGTGGAGACAAAATATGAAGTTATTGAACACAACACCACAAATGAGTTTTGATATGATATATTATATATTTGTGTGTGTGCGCACGCGAGGTGCCCATGATGTAAATGAATAAAAAGGATGGTGAGAAGCATAACATTGGCATTAATCAAATTAGAATAATATCAAATCATTGTAACAATGTTGAAACCCTCAATTCAAATGTACATTAACCATTGAAATTCACAATTTCTGATTTATGTGTTCATATATGGCCAGGGGCACATCACACATGCAAACATATCTTCAAAGATATCACTCAACGGATACATACACCATATTGATTGACATATATAGTTGGGGGAAGTGTGCTGCTTGGGTGTGAGGAGAAGATTTCTGGGGAGGGAGGGAAGCTGGATGAGAGTTGTCAGGGGAGAGTTGCGATCAGGAAATAGTATATGTTGGTTCTGGCTTGTACAGCATGGAGCTTTATAATGAACTGCTATGATTTTCATATATGAAAACATTACAAACAAAAGTATCAATTTAAAAAGAATATTTTGGGGTTGAACAGCAATTGAATTCTCATTAATTCTTGTCTAACTGAGTTAGTTTTGGGGTATTTGTAAATCTTCAGACATTTGTTGTTCTACCCATGTTCAATTGGTTCCATCACTTGTAAGTTTAGGGTTAATATAACCAAGCAGTCACCAAAAATAAAGGTGATGAAGTTCAATGAAAATTTAAATGCTGATGATGAATCCAGTTCTTAACAATGTTGTGCACTGGCAATACAGAGAAAACACACTTTAACCATTGGAGGTGGGTAGATCTAGGGAGAATGATAAGGTTGTAGATAAAATGCAATATTCCAGTCAATTACAGTGAAATTACTTCAAAATTTGTAACAATATGATGGACATAAAAACAAGAAATTTATCAGTCGCTCAAAAAATGAGAGGTGGAGCAGACGGAAGAATAGAGGGGATCAACAACGAAATATCATAATGATGAATTCCCGAAATTAGTACACAAACGCACATTCCAGAATAAAATTGCAAAAACAATTGGAACCTGAATAAAGAACTGATCGGATATAGGGTTTAAGTGCTCGGTAGAAGAAATGTTACGGCTGGAGGAGGTATTTCAGCTGCAGGAGAGGCGGTTCCCAGGTCTAGGGTTTTGACTTCGTTTAGTTGTGGCTGGGGTAAACCCTAGCGATGAGGAATCACTTCAGATTCAGGCTGGCATCGATCGTGATCCAGCTTCTTCGGGTTCCAATGGCTTCGGGCTTCGGCGTGAAGGATGGATGAGCAGATTCTGGCTGGAGAAGAAGAGAATCGACGGCGTTCGGCGGAAGCGGCGACGAGCGATTGAAGAAGATGACGTGTGAGGGTTTCGTGCGTGTCGACGGGAGTAGGAGGGTCGCGCGAGATTTCATGGTTTCGTTTGCTCAATTTGTTTACATCAAACGGCTATAATTTTTCATCGAGATCAAACGGTCAGGATGTTTTTTGATGTCACATCGTTACAACATTCCCACATCTAGGCTAACTTTTGGCTATTGTTATCCGCAAATCGGGTTTGGTTATCCGCACTCAATTTTAAGTGTTTTTTTTCTCGTAAAATAATTTTGTCAATCCGCATTTTATTTTTTTCTCCTCTTATCTTACTTCATTTTTGAGAGTCTTGTTCGATTTTTCATGTGATCAAAGAAGAGTTTGATTATAGTGTGGAAAACATGAATGTGAATCAACCGTCATCGCTGCCGCCAGGCCAACCGCCATCGCTGCCGCCTCCCCAACCATCATTGCCTTCGCCACACTGAAACCGTCATCGTCGGCGCCGCACCAACCGTCATCGCCGCCGCCTCGCCAACCGCCGTCGTCGTCGCCTCGCCAACCGTCGTCGTCGCCGCCTCGCCAACCGTCATCGTAGTCGTTGTGTCAAGCACCATCGCTGATGTCGTAAACCGTCATCGCCGACGTTGCACCGAAACCACCATCTCCACCGCCGCGTCAACCATCATCACCACTGCCTTGTCAACCGTCATCGTCGCCGTCACGCCAACTAGTACAACATATGTGTGTTGAGATGACACTTCGGGTTTCTGATGCATGATTTTTTGTTAGCTCACAAATGATTTTTCTACGATGACGTTTTATCTTAACTAGTACAACATATGTTATATATGTTTCTATGGATGAGAATGTTGTATCCAATGACCATGTTATTTTTTTTTATTATATAAAGTTGTTGTGAAGTATTGGTGCAAACAAAAATTTAAAGTGTATCAATTTGCGAATATCAAAAAATTAATTTGTGTATAACAATTTGATTTGCGAATATAATTTTAACAATACTGTTTTGCGGATATCAAAAAATTACGGATAGCCAAATCTATAGTGTGGATAACAATCGCCTGATTTTTTCATCCACCGAGCGGACCTAAAGAAAGGTCCGCTCGGCCAATGAAAATGCGCGAGCAATTGGGACTACAGTGCACAGATTTATTGTGCACCACGGACCCCACAAAATTACAGGCTTCTAGTGTTAGTGATTGGTGGGGACCTAAAGGAAACAACGGTTGGCGGACCTTATTTTTACACCTGTTTGGCATGGAGGTGCCAGTCACGAACACAGTAGTTATGAATTATCGTTCGGAACAGCTAAATTTTTTGTTATAAAAGTGATACATTCTATGATGGCGTTCTTGTCCAAACTCTTCGGAGCAAAATAGAACCTTGCGCTGCTATTTTGCATATTAATATTTTTATTGTGCATGCGTGCGTCGAACTTGTAGGAAAGTGTCGATGAGGGTAGAAACTCTCAAGAACCCCATTTGGGATGTATGTGAGGACCAAGTTGTTACAAGATCAGTTTTGACCGTGAGTTGCTAACTTTGTGCAGAACTAGGATTTTTACACTGCTCGGGCACAATCAATTTGAACATATAAATCACTACTAAATATTTTCTTAGATTTATATTTGGGGAAATGTATCTACATGAGGTTGGCAAGGAAGAAACAACATAGGTGGTTCACTTATCCATTGAGGAAGAACATCTGAGGTGTTTCCTTCAGGTGCAGCTAAAATAGCAGTCCCAGCAGGGGAGAAGCAGCAGTCCCATGAATTAGGCTCTGTTTGGTATTCCGGCGGGACACCATTCCGGCCAGGCTGAAATGGCGGAAGCTTGTTTGGAAAGCTACCGGGAGCTCCAGCTGAGGACGACCGTCATGAAAGGAGGGCAAATCAGGCGTTTTGTGACTGGCAGACCGAGCACCATTCGACCGTTGCGGACAATCGTTTCCTCTCTACTCCCCGGCGTGCCACCGGATCCTGTTCCCAAACAGAGCCTTAATGTTTGGCCTAACTTATGTCTATTGGGCCACCAAAATTTAGCTAAAATAGCAGTCTCATGGATTCATTATTATGTTTAATCCAACTTTAAACTATTTGGCCACCCAAATTCAGGTAAAATAGTAATTTCAAGAGGGGGAGAAATATTTCAAATTGATTCAGTATTTCATTCACTCAAATTGATTATTAAGTTTTTTTAATGCAAAATCCTGATGCCAACAACTATGAACAAAATAATTTAACATTAATTTGATTTTTGTCTTTGCTTTACAGGTTCTTGTATTTGCTTTACAATTTGCAGAAAATATGAAACCCTGTAATCTTTTGCGTCATTTTAATCTATATGTATTCGGACAAACTGATATGATTCAAACCGATCTCAATGTGAAAACACTGTAAATGGATTGTAATATTGATGAAGGGGATTACAAGATAATCGAACTTAACTAAGGGCAGCAGCCCTGAACAGCTCGACCTTCCGGCAAGGGGAGACTCTCTCGTGCAGCCGCTAAGACACACCTAAGACACAATACATTCAACATAACTAAAAAGACATAACACCCACTATATATAGAGATACATATATGTGATAATACCAAACTACCCCTGAATATAAAATGGGGACGCATCATTACTCTCTCCTCCAAAACGAGCTTGTCCTCAAGCTCGAACGTCGCGTGGGAGATCGAGTTGTCTGGCATCTTGACTTCGCGCTAGAACAAATCCTGATAATGAGTCGCGATCGATGGAGCTTCGGTAAGTAGTTGTGGCGGCACCGTCCAAAAAATACGCCTTGAAGGAACGGGGTCCGGCCGTGTTGGCGAAGCGGTGGGTGACAACATTAGTAAGGCAGTCGAAAGAACAATGTCCCGCGACAAGAACGGGTCTGGCGATGCGGCGGTGAGGCGGTGAGGCGTTGTGGCACGACGACCCGGCAGATCACGGTCGGCGGAACAACGACCGGCAGGAGCGGCGACAAGCTGACCAGTAAGGGTGGCGGAGTAAGGGCCGACAAGGGAGGGGTCGGCGGTACTGATGTCAGCATGGTGGTCGTAGCAAGCGGCGTCGGGGTAAGCAGAGTAATGACAGACCGCAGTAGCGGAGACAGTAACGGTGGTGAAATTTATTGAGTGGGCACCCCGGTGGAGGGGGGGTGTAACGCTTGAGGCAGAAGTCGGTGAAAAAGTAACAGGTTGAGCTGGACCCAGGGGTGTAAAGTGCACTCGCTGTACTTTACGGTGCAGTTCGACATCCAACGGTGCAGAGCACATCACAACTCGCGCACACACATCTCAAAGCAAGCTGAGATATGCACGCATCTCCGCGCGAGCTGTGATGTGCTCTGCACCGTTGGATGTCGCACTGCTCCGTAAAGTGATGTGAGTGCACTTTACACCCCCACGGATTCGATTGAGCTGTTATGGAATTAATTAGAAGGTTTTGGATGAGATTTGATTAGAAAAGTGGAGAAGAGATAATTGAAAACTGAAAAGAGAATAGAAGGGGTGGAGAGACATAGGCGGACCTATTAAAGGCCTAGTGTGGGCGGCCGCCCACACTCAAAAAAAATTATATTAAGTATAGAGTATGTATATTATATGTTTAAAAATACAAAAAAAAAGTTTAATTATAAAGACAATTCATCCGTTTTTGGCGCTGATCGCCTTATTTTTTTTTAAAAAATATGGAAATACACAACGGTTTATGTAAAAAATACTGTCTATACTTGAATAGACAACAGTTTTTATATAAACCGTTGTCTATTTTACCCTGAACCATAAAATAGAAAGCGGTTTATATAAAAACTACTATCTACTCGAACATAGACAACGTTTTTACATAAACCAATGTCTATAATTTGCATTAGTTTTTTATATATATTTTATTGCACGCCCCCACTGAAAATTTCTGTTTGGTCCGACTATGTGGAGAGAGATAATTAAAAAAACAAAAAAGAAAAGGTGGTGTTAGAGAGTGGAATTGTGAGGAACAATAAAGGGAAAAAAAAGGATCTCACAAAAAAATTAATGCAGATGGGGGTGTGCCAGCATAATTGGAGAGAGAATTAAAAGAATGAAGTAGAGAGAGAGAGTAATAGAGGAAAGCATGAGCGAGGGTTCTTGTCAAAGAGAAAAAAGGAATAGGAAATTTGGATGGAAGCATGAGATAAAGAATTAGAAATAGAAAGAAGGCGTGCAACAACAGCTTGAGGAGGTGGAGATCTGATGACGATGGGGTTGTTGGGTGAGCAGTTAGAGGACGGGGTTGCCGGCGAGCGGTGTGGGCTTGGCAGGCGACGATGGTGCAACAGTGGGAGGCTGAACGACGATGCAAAGCAACTAGGGGAGAGTCGAAAATGGGTTTGGCGGTGGTTGACAAAGGAGGAGATGTAGTCAACGATGGTTGCAGCTTGCGGGGCTGACCCTGTCGATGATGGAGGAGCGGACGTCGTAGCCGAGATCGACGTTGGCGGAGGAGGAAAACCTTGCAAGCGGGATGAAAGCTTGGCTCTGATACCTTGATATGATCCAAACCGATCTCAATGTGAAAACACTGTAAATGGATTGTAATATTAATGAAATGGGATTACAAGATAACCAATTTTGCCTAAGGGCAGTAGCCCTGAACAGCTCGACCTTCCGACGAGGGGAGACTCTCTCATCCAACCGCTAAGACGCACCAAAGACACAATACATTCAAGATAACTAATAAGACATAACACCCACTATATAAAGAGATACATATATGTGATAATACTAAACTACCCCTAAATATAAAATAGGGACGCATCATTTCACAAACATATGTTTAAAAATCGATTATCATCGATAAGAATTGGAGAGGAAAAGAGAGATTCAGAAATGAAAAATCAGATCTACTGACCTTAATCGATTTATAGACACATTTAGGGTTCCTTGACTGAAGTCGGTGAGAGAGAAGAGGATTGAAGTCTGAAGAAGGCAAGCAATCGAACTATCAAAGCCCGGACCAGTGCTCTATCGTTGTCGAGGAGAGCTGGGGAGTGGGGGTGTTACGGCTTCGACAAGTGGAGGGCCCGGATTGCTTTCAGTGGGGTTATTCCCTACTGATTCCCGCCAAGTGTCATTCATCTACGTGCTTTTATTAAACCAAGATGTTGTCTCCTCCGTCGGATTAGTTAGGCTTTATTATTAAGTTTAAAAATGAAACTTAAAAAAAATCTTATTCCATGCATAATGAAAACTATTACAGGCTAATGTATTTAAAGGCCAGCAATTGACCGTTACACGGATGAGGAAAAAAACAATTACTTAACAGTAAAGTCTAACTAATCCGACGGAGGAGACAACGACTTGGTTTAATAAAAGCACATAGATGAATGACACTTGGCGGGAATCGGTGGGGAATAACCCCGCCGAAAGCAATTCAGGCCCTCCACTTGTCGAAGCCGTAATAGGGGTAGGCTTCTTCACTGAGGCGGAGAGGGATTCTTCGCTGAGACAGAGAGGGCCTCTTCGCTGTGATGGTCGGAGAACTGGAGAAGGGGGAAGGCTACCTCCGTTCAGCAATTTTAGGTCTACGCCCGTTTATAATGACAGAGTTTGCTCGTAATTTTATGCATGATTTTGGGCAAGTTTGGTTGTAATGACGCAGTCTGCCAATGACAGTTATTTAGAATTCTTTACTCTAAGGGTTTATTTGGTTAGGCCTTTACTCTAAGGGTTTATTTGGTTAGGCGGTGGTGGGAGCAGACGGTGGGAGGAGACGGAGGTATCGAACTGGAGGGGCGGATGCGGGGATCGAAACATTTGGTTTCGTGGGTTTTTCATCTGTTTGGCGGGACGAAACGGGGGAAACGGAGCGGCGATCCATTTGTTTAGCCTCTGTCCAGCAACAGTTCCTCCAAACGGTCGGTGAAAATGCCGAAACAAATGAAGCCTAAAAGTAACTTTATGATCACTTTGGAACCACTAATTTCTGCTTAATTATTACTATATGGTTTAAGATAATTGTTGCGGTTCGCCCGGCTTTTTTCCGGTCTGGAGAATCGGACCGCTTTATCTCTGAGTCAGTCTGGGCGCACAAACAATCAATGAGAACCAAACAACAATAACAAGAGACTTTTTTATCGTGGGAAACCCAAAAAAAATGAAGAACCACGTGGTCGGATTAGTGTCAGACTGAAAATCACTGTTTAGTGTTGTTTATAAGTGTTAGGAGTTCCTTGAATGGTGACAGACCACCTCTCTGTTACCAGCTTTGAGTGCAAAGAAAGCGGAAAAGAAGCTAAGTACACGAAGTTGGGGGAGTGCATCCATGAGAGCGTTCATCTGTTCCTTCTTTTAGGCTCACTAATGCATCCCAATGAGCGTTGAGCGTTGTGTCGACTAGAGATAAAGCATAGTGAATTTTGAGCAATGGAATGATCTATGTCTCACGTTCTCGCCAGAAAATCTCAGAGCTCTATATTCTCTGGAGTTGCTTGCCACGTTCCTCGATATGGAGCACATAGATTGTCATTTTTGTGGATATGACGATTTTTCCCTCTGAGCAATCCAGGCAATGGTGGTGACAACAATGAACATCAAACTGCGGACTGCGAAATGCGTACCGCGGACTGCGAACTGCAAATAGTCCCGCATTCCATGTGAACAAAAGAGATAAAGAGATTAAATTGTAGTGTTTGCTTGGAAGAGATTCTGCATGTTTGCGTCGGCGCAGGGACGTTACGAGCGCGCACATGATCGTGCGAAGGGGGCGCGTAAATGGTGGGCGCGGTGAAGGGCGGCACAGCCAAGGGTGCGCGTTAGGGGTGTGTGGTGTCGTGTGCGAAGAGGCATGTACGCAACGGGGTGCGTATGCGAAGGGGCAAACTGCAGCGCGCGAGTTTGCACGCGGTACCATGAGTGCGCGAGGTATAACGCACAGATGTGCACATACTTGAAATGTGTGATTCTTCCTTTAGAAATATAGATGAAAAGTGACAAAATATATCAAATTTTTTATGATATTACAATTTTATTTTTTGTAATAACTCTGTGTTGAAAATGGTGCATTATAATTTACCATTTAAAATGAATCTAGAATTATTATAAAAAGATAAAATTAAAATATAATAAAATAATTTCCCTGAGTTTGTCATTTTCCAATCATATTTTTAACGGAAATGAGCATTTTTGTAAACCAAGAAATCTTAGAGGGGAGACATGTAATTTTAGAAGATAGAGGGGTGCAACCTATAATTATGCAAACACCCATGGAGGTCCCGATAATTAACCCTTATTGCTCAATATAAAAACTTCATGCTTTTTGCGGGTCACTCGGTTTTCCTCCGGTCAAGAGAATCGGACCATCTTAGCAGCAAGTTGGACCGGACGCACAGACAGTCAATGAAAATTCAACAACAATGACTAGAGGCATATTTTACAGTGGAAAATCAGGAAAGGGTGAAAAAACACGTGACCGGATTTATGCCATACCAAAATCCACTATTTAGCTTTGAGTTTACAAGTATTGGAAGTCTCTTCGGAGCAGTGGTAGATCCATAAAGTTTGACTAGGGGGGCCTAATCAAAAGGCGAAAGATTTTTTTGTGATCAATGGTTATACCAAAATTTGCACATGTAGAAATATCATAATTGAATCATAAAAAAATTATTTCTTATTGTAACTAATCTATTCAGAAACATCTGAACTTAATCTTTAATCATCATTCAAAAAAAAAGGAATGTTGCATGATGCAAACCTGATTTTTATTGCAATATTCATAATATTAACTTTTCAATAATTTGAGATGTGGGAATATAAAAAGTATTAACAATTCCAATTTGATTTGTTCATGTGTTCGGGTTAAATATTTGTGTGATTAAGTAAATAAATCAAAGAAAAAAATATGTTGGTTGCAATTAAAATGTTTAAGATGATCTCTTTGCTACAAAGTATGAGTTGCACTAAAAGTGCAAAGTATTATCATTAGTATTTAAACATTCGACTGACCGCATTACCTTCATTATTTGTCAACACCCCTAAGAGCATATAAAAGTTCCTCCTCAAAATAAGAGAACTTCGTATTAAAACAAACTCAAAACAAAAGAGTGGGTGTGTGCTCCTACTGCAGAGAATGAGAATTTCAACGAGGGGGCCCAAACATTTCAAAAATTTTGAGAAACACGTAGTCAAAATTCACTGGATTTGATCTAGTGTACTCTTAGGGTGTAATAAAGGAGACACTAGTAAAATAAGCAAGATTACAAGAGTTAATCAAAGAAGATGTTGTGTTATATCATACTGAAGATGACGATAATGTTTCTTTCAGAGATTTGGAAGAAGCTTGAGTAAAGAAGAATATGGACTTGGCAGAGTCAATATTGGTTGCAACTATCTCAACTAGAATTATATATGCTATATGCACAAAAATTAATTAAACCAGTTAACTCTCATATCAACTTTTCATCTTTCATTCAAAAAAATAAAATAAACGTCTCCAGCTTTTAAGGCCCTTTTCTCCCTTATTCAGACACCAGTTTTGATGTATAACTAGTGAAAATCCATTGGCTCGACGAGAGGAACACAAATTCATCATGTATTTTGCCAAAAATTTTAGGAGGGAGGGGTGGGCCCCTGCAGGTCCCCCTTATATCCGTGCCTGCTCCGGAGGGGGTGACATGTCACCTCTATGTTACAAACATTGAATACAAGAAAACAAAAAATAAACTAAGTCCAGAGATCTTGGATTAGAGTGCCCTTGCGGAGAAAATTGTCATGTCCTTGAAACATTGGAGTGTCTTCAAGCAAGCATCCACAGAGCGCTTTCCGGTTCCTTCTCTTGATCTCACAAAAGCATCCATGAGCATCGAGCATTGCGCACATCAGAGAGGGAGCGGAGCGAGTTATAAGTGGAGAAACAATCTAAAACTTACGTTCTCACTGGAAAACCTCAGAGCTTTCTCCAGTCTCTTGAGTTGTTTGTCTTCATATGAAGGCATGAGGGTCTTTTTATAGTTTTCCAGAAGGACGTGCTGGTAATTGCTTCGGGCTGGATCCTGAGTCGGCGAATGACGTCACCCATTACAATCACCTAGATTGCCAATTTTTATGAAAAGACAGACGCGCCCCCGGGCAATTCGGGCAAGGTGCCTGACGACAAGGGCTACCAACAGTGGCCGACGGCAGAGGCGATGACTGCCAATGCACGCGACGGGGCAAGCTCGTGTAGGCCGACCTCACATGCGCGCGCATAGGCCGGACAGGCGAGCGCGCGTGTAGGCCAGTCGGGCGAGCGCGCGCGTAGGCCGGCTGGGCGAGTGCGCTCGTAGTCCGGCAGGGCGAGCGTGTGCGTGGTCCGGTCGCACATGTGTGTGGGTAGGTCGGTCGCGCAAGCGCACGCGTAGGTCGATCGAACGTGTATGTGTGGGGGGGGGCCGCGCACGTGCGGGGCCACACACGGGCGAGGTCCGCGCGTGTGCGCTCGAGCGCTTGCTCGTTGCTCCCACGTGCATGTGCGCTTAGCTTCACTCGATCGGCAAAATTAGTGTGCGTGGCTCACTCAACTAGGATGACTCGCTTTTATGCCCTTAGACAAAATTTTTCCAGTTTGATCTAAAAAGATCAAGGAAAACCCCATGAAGGCTCGATCTAAATTCGATGAGATATTGGTAATGGATAGGTTCAAATCAAACACCAGACATTTCAAATGTATTTTGCATCAAATCCTACACTAATCCAACTCAAGATAGGCAGATTTAGAGTGAGATTAGGCGTACATTTGACCTCATGATTTGCTTTGATGAGTTAGGTCGAAAATGACATCACCACTTAATATGTATTTTGACAAGACGACAGTTATGACCGGCCGCAAAAGAAGAAAAAAACAGTTTTGAACATAAAAATGGATGAAGCTCCATGTGTTGGGTCAGAAGTTTATGATCGATGGTTCATAGCCTCCGCGATCTTGACCGCCGTCTCCAACCAAATGGGCCCTAAAACTTCATGCATCAAATTTGGCTCAAGCCATCGTTTATTATGGCGAAATTTTAGAATGAAACATTACAGTAGTCTAAGTGATCATCAAGTTACGTACACTCCTAACGAGGTGCTTGATTCGATTTCGGCAAGTACACCAGCCACACAAGTAATAAAAAACGAGGAGTTACCCCCAAGTATATATCAATCTCACATGGAACACGTGGAGTAATCTATCGAAAAAAGACTTGAGATTAAAGTTCTTTTGTCGGATGGTTTATGGGGGATTTGATTTGATTGTGAATGAAAATGAAAATGAAACTAAATTAATTGTTCGGGTCGCCGACATCGCTTCACACCTCCGCGGGTCACCTTTCTCTGCATCGTAGCTCCGCGGGTCACCTTCCTCCGCTTCACTTATTGTCGAAGAGACTCACACACAAGCAGTCATAACACAGGATTTCCAACCCTCTCCCTCTTAGAAAGCAAAGAATGGCATACCTGGAGCAACTTTTTTACGTACACAACAATTTCATAAATATGAAATAGAAGTTCAAAAATACATATAGAGTGCATTCTTCATTAGTATTGTTACGGGTCGCAAGTTTTTTTCCCGGTACGGAGAATCAGACCGCCTTAGCTTGGAGTTGGACCGGGCGCGCAAACAGTCAATGAAAACCATCAACAAAAGACAGTTTTTTTGACGTGGAAAATCCGGAAAGGTTGAAAAATCATGTGGTTGAATCCGTGTCAGACCAAAATCCACTATATCGCTGAAGTTTACAAGAGTTCGAGGATGATTTCTCAGAGGGTGACATGTCACCTCTCTATTACAAGTACAAAGAATGAAAATGATGAAAAAACTGTCCTCGGAGTCTCGATGGAAGTACTCCGGCTAGGAAAATTGCTAAGTACACGAAACCTCGATGGAAGCATTTAGTCTGGGAAAAATCACCAAGTCCACGGAGCCTCGATGGAATCCCTCCTATTGAAGCAGGGCCTTGGTGTGGAAGCGCTCCCGCCGAGAAGAACGTCGTGTCTTGGAAGCTTGATGGAGCTTTTGCTCTAGAACGGGAGCAGGGCGAATTCCTGAGTGGAGGATCGTTCTAAGTTCACGACCTCGCCGAAAAACCTTAGGGCTCTTTCTAGCCTATGGAGTTGTTTGTTTTCAAATAAATGCATGTTGACATATTTATAGTTTCCTAGAGAGATATATTGGTAAATATGTCGAGGCGAAATTTGTGTTAGCGAATGACATTGCTCCATTTCGGCCACGTAGATCACCAAATTTAGCAAGATGACAAAAGTGCCGTGTAGGCCGTTTGGGCGGCCCGAGCCCAATGACAGCGATTTCTAATGGCGTCTAGAGGCGACGCGACCGCCGTCACGTGCATGCTCTTATGCACTACGTGTGTGCGATCTTGCGCAGCGTGCATGTTTATGCGGGGCGCGCGCGCTGCGCGCGTGTAGGGAGCGCGAGCCGCACGGGTGCGCTGCGCTTGGGTGCCTGTGCTTGGTTCCGCACTTTCTCTCTGAGTGATTTTTGGGCCTGTAGGATGAGTTGGCTTCCCTTCGCGTCTTTGGTCGAAATCTTCTTGTTTGACTTGAGAAATTTAGGGGGTATCCTATTAAATGTCTCCAAATGTTTGTGGGTCATGATCCGTTTAGCGATGAGCTCGAAAATTTCCAAGCTTGGTCACTTTGTCTTAGGGTTGTGACTCTCCATTGGGAGGATTGACCCTCATTTGTGGCGCTTTGCGGGAGCAGTGGTGTATTGACATGACTTGGTGTCGGTTTTAAAGGATTTGTGGTGGGTGCTTGGACAACAAGTCCTGCGGGTTGATTGCTCGTGCATTGCCTTTGCTTGTTATATGATGCTTGCAACATGTCGCAGGGACGCCCTCTTGTTTTGCGCTTCGCGCACTGGTTGGGGCAGAAGCATGTTGCTTCTCGCGCTTTATTTTTGCATGAAGTGCGAGCATGACTCTGCGTGATAGCTCGTGTGTTTGCCCCAAAAAATTAGCGCTGGTGGCAGATTCTTGGAGATTACACGGATGGACGCCCCCCCCCCCCCCCAGTGTCTTGGTGTTGTAGAGGGACCAGCGGGTCTGTTCCCACTAAAGGATTCAGAAGAACTCCACACCCATTCTCGTGTGAAGGCACAAAAGGACTTGGTGCTCTTATCAAAAGCCGGAGCTGAGCCTTCCAAGGCGGAGGCTGCTGATGACATTTATGCTTTAGGGTGTCAGAATGTTGCAAGTAGAGTTGTCACGGTTCCAGTTTGGTTCTGGTTCTACTAAAATCATGAGCCAAACTACTAAGATAACGATTCTTCAAATTAGAACCAAAACCTTATTTGGTTTAACCGGTTCCGGTTCTAGTTCCGATTTCAGAATAATTTTTAGAACCTCCATCTCAACGATTCAACAAGAACCAAAACCAAACCGAGCACTAACAGTTCAGTCTGGTTTCATGCGGTTTGGTCCGGTCCCAATCGGTTGTAACTAGAACTAAAATCAAATTTGGCGAAATAAATGAGGGAGGTCAAAAATAAAAAACCAGACGAGAAATGTAAATTTGTTCAATTTTTTTCCAAGAGGAACTTCAAAGTCCTGGCCCAGACATAAGAATTTTGCATCACTCTAAGAGGGATTACTTTTTTGTATAATATAACAAGTAACACTGAAAGTTAAAAAATGAAATCGCAAAACCACAAAATTGCACCGATTTTAAACCACATCGATTTTAAACCTACTCGATTTGAAACCGTACTAAATGATTTGTTTGTAGAGCGGCTTCGTTGGTTACAAAACAACATAGTTTGCAATGCGGTTTTTGGAGATGCAAAATCGGGAAAACCGCGCGACACCATTTTTTTGCGAGAGCCTGACATTCCAATCATGAAAGTGTCTAGTTGTCTCCCTAATCACCTAGAGGGGGTGAATATGTGAGTTCTGCATCTTTTTGCGTAATAAAAATTGTACAAGAGATGCGCAAAAAATAAACAAACAATTCACAAACGACGCCAAAGATTATAGTGGTTCCCCAATCTTGGGTACATCCACTCTCCACCTCACTGATCTAGTACCACCCTAGACTCGGCTACTTCACTATTATCTCGGATTGTAAAACAATCATACAACTCGGAACAACATTCCTATAACTCGGAGTAAAACCACTCCTACAACAACTCGGAGTAAAACCACTCCTACAACAACTCGGAGAACAACTACAAACTCAGAGAATAACTCCTACAATCTCGGAGAATAACTTCTACAAGAATAAAATGGATTTACAGTGAAATACACAAACTTGTCTTCACAGTTCTGGCTAATTCTCGGCCTCTTCCTTCTTGAAAAATTGTAAAGCTCTGTCAGAAAAGTTAAGCAAGAAATCTGAGAACACTTCGATCTGAGAACGTAGGATCACCACGATCAAAGAGAAGATTTGCAGATGTTGAAAAGCTTGATCGGTTGACTCCTTCTTGTCTGAATTTCGGGATCGAGAAGTTTGACGATGAAGAACATGTCTTGTCGGCGGCGACGCTTCCCGATTTAGAAACTTGAAAACGATTTAGAAATCTGTAAAATTATTCTTAGGGTTTGTCAATTCTGACATGACCTTTTATAGGTCTTATATAACAGTCCAACTTCATTAATTAAAATCTACGTGGACCAATCAAGAGTTAATTACATTTGAAATCAAATCTGTCTGACACTTAATGAAATTCAGATTCAGAACTCTGTTTCTCGAGAGAAATAAAGATTACTCGAGTACGAGTTCTGTTTCTCGAGAAAAGATATAAAATTCTCGAGAAGAAACACTTAAGGAAAATATAGAAGATGAGTTCTGGTTTCTCGAGAATGGATAGACTTAACTCGAGAAAATTTTTTTGTTACTCAAGAACAAGAAAACATCTCGAGAAAAGTTTTCTGTTTATCGAGTAAGAACATCTGGTTCTCGAGAACTAACCTTGGCCTTCTCGAGAAATGTCTTTGGCTTTCTCGAGAAAAAAGACTTAGAAAAATTATGAGCTTAATTTTAAGGTTACTCGAGAAAGAGTCAAGATCTACTCGAGTACTACATGACTTTCTCGAGAACTACACTCGGCTTTCTCAAGAACAGCTTCTGCTACCCGAGTACTTGACTAAGCTAACTCGAGTAATAAATTTAATCTAACTCGAGTAATAACTAATCTTTCTCGAGTAAAATACTTAGAAAAATTTTGTTAACTAAAAAATGTTTTTCTTCTAAGAAACCAACAACCAGCCTTTCTCTCATAACTTTAGTACTTGAAAATGACGTGTGTCCCAATAGAGAGGTTACACACGAGTCAACACCATGAATCACACAATGAAAGATTACATTGTATGGTCCTGTGTTTGGTGACCCATTGTAAACTAATATTGGTCTACACTTGACAATTATAACTTGCAAGCACTCAACTTGAAAATGGCATCAAATACAAACTTAATTCATCTTAGTTCGATGATGACTTCATACAAATTTAGGTTATTATAGATATAATATCCTAAAATCTCCTCATATTTGTAGAAGTCAGAACACTCTACACTAAGGTGAATTACATCAAAATAAACAAATAAAATAACCAATAAACAGAATAAATGAAAAAAATGTTATGAAATATAAGATTTAGATTATCAAAATCTAAAGATTTATATATATAGACATTGTGTAGGAAAAAGTTCTACTCCACAAAATTGCTCAAATATGACACTTCTGATCATCTTCAATTACTTCTTGCTCTGTTGTTGATGTTGCCTCAGATATTTCTCTTCTTGTCTCTGGAATTACATGAACGCCTTTGGAAAGTACATGGGTGGTCTGGGAGCAGCAGTAGGGTCTTCACGACCATACTTTTTATCATGAAGCCTTCTAGAGTCATAGATTTTTCGTACTTTACCCATTCAGAGTGAGAGTAATAGGTATCCTTGTTCCCTCTGAATTCCACCACTAGTCTTAAAGTATCAAGAATAATTGATTTAGATCTCGGGCATCAGACTTCAGCATGTTCTCTTTATGTATGTTCTGGCATATGAGTGGACCTGCTTGCAGAAGCACCTTCACCATACTTTCTTCTCTTTGGTATCTGTACTTCAGGAGGTATTTGTTGAGGCACATCAGCTTGTTCAGAATCCCAGACTTGTGAATAAGTTTCAGGAGGTGGAGAAAATACGCGTCGTGATGCCACGCCGTGTAGGGGATAACTGCAGGCGCTCAGACAAAACTCCAAACTCTACAGTTTATATGAAATTCATAAGTTATTAAACAAAAACCAGTTTAAGTTTAGATGGTTATATCCCTCGGCACAGTGGATCAACTAGTCCACTAGAAAATTATAGTTATACGTTGCGAAAAATACTTTGATTATGTTAATTAACACACTACATGAGTATAAACATCCCAAAAGAACAACTTATGGTATGTAAGACTCTAGGTTTAGTATAAGTATGAAAATAGTCTTTACGCTGACTAGAAGATAGTGACTTTGGTTTTAGAAAGATGAGATATATGAAATACTAATAGTAATGTTTTTTATAAGTTAAAATATATAACATGCAACCTAACATAAAACATTCACAGAGAACAAGTAAAACAATCATAAAATAGGTAAACTAGCAGCTTAGTCAAGTAATTGGCATTTCTAAAAGAAAACCACCAGTGGACGTCAACAACTTGACACGAACCCACTGGAGAGCATGTATGTCTGTACTTTCATGAAACTACAAAACACTATCACACTACTGTGAGGAAAACCTCTGCAAATCAGCAGTCCACTAGCAAGCTTACAAACCTAGTCGCTCACCTAGCTACTGCCTTGAACCTGAGACATTCCAAAGACAGAACACATCAGCAAAAAGTACAAGTGGCAACAAACCTGTCAGTAAACAAAAAGGATAGTAAGATTACCAACCTAACCCAGAATAACTATCAAAACACAACAAACTAACTAGAAGCCAACAAAGAAAGAGTTAACTTATAATATTCAAAGGTAAACAAATTTGCACAAAGTGCGAATAGAGCCATGCTCCGAGAACATCTGCGAGAGTAGGAAGATACAACATAAGCCTAACCATAAGAAGAAGAAAACGAGACTAAACTCTCACCAACACATGAATTATTAACACCGGTAAAACAACCGGGTCAGAGTTGAGACCAAACTGTCCAAACCGAGCTAACAGACCCAAACATCTCAAAACGGCATTGCGGTGGTGGCCACCTGGTCCAACACAGCCCAACAGTCCAAAAGCAGACCGGAACATACCCCAGGTGCAATGATTCACGAAAACAAGCCAACAAAACCCAACCTTATATCCAAACACCCATAGAACTCAAACTGGACGGATTCAACCGAAACACGACGATTCTAACTTAGTAAAACTATACTATTAGAGGAAATACGTCAAATTGGAGAAATTTCTCAAGTTTACGAGAAAGGCATCAAGTACACTCGACGCCGCGTCGAGTGCAGTCAACACACTCGACGCCGACCAGACTACTCAGCAAAACTAGCTTCACTCAACGCCGCATTGAGTGTATAACACTCACTCAACGCCTTCACACAGACAAAATTTTACAGGATGACGTTAAGTGTATTCAGCTCACTCAACGCCGCTTTGAGTGTACACAACACACTCAACGTTTTTAAACTTATGACAGAATTTTCACCGGATGACGTTGAGTGTATTCAGCTCACTCAACGTCGCGTTGAGTGCACTTAACGCACTCAACACTTTTTAACTTAGGTTCCAAGATTTTCTTGGTGGCGTCGAGTGTATTCAACACACTCAACGTCGCGTTGAGTGTATGCAACACACTCAACGCCTTTTGACTTAGCGTCAATTTCTGATGGCATTGACTGTAGGCAACACACTTAATGGCGTATTGAGTGCACTCAACGCACTCAACGCTTTTACACTTAGTGTCGCAGACCTCTCAGCAAGGCATTAAGTGCATTCAACACACTCAACGCCGCGTTGAGTGCACTCAACGCTTTTGAACTTGGGCTTGAAACTGGATTCAGTGATAAGTCTACACTCAACGCCTAAGGGCTGCACTCAATGCCTAGGGCTGCACTCAAGGAATCTGCTCCGTTCGACGAACTCCGTTCGACGATTTAGCTCCGCCCGACGAACTTCGTTCGGCGAATTAGCTCAGTTCGACGAACTTCGTTCGACGAATTGCCATTTATTTGTCAAACTCCGTTTAACGAATTTCCTTCTGTTCGTCGAACTCCATTCGACGAATTAGCTTCTGTTCGACGAACTTTGACCACTCCAAACCGACAATTACATAATGAAACTAATACAATGAATCATATGTTTGTTGAACTTGACCGGAAAATGATAGCATAAAGCCGATCGGCAAAGGCCGGATCTAATCCTACTCCCAAAAACTACAAAGGGAAGAACAATACGAAAAATATACAAGAAAAATACAAGCTTGGCAAGGGGAAGAAGTCAACACTTGGCTCGAATCGTTGAATCTAGCCACGTAAACGCTTCTCCTCAAGGATCTGGCCGCAACAACATCTAAGCAATACTTCTTGAAACTTTTCAGGACGAAAAAGGGTCAAAACAACAACCTAAACATTTAAAAATCCAAGAAACGGGAAAAACTTACATTTGAAACATAAATCTAGGTGAGTGTTATCCGGATCTACTCTCTAATGAAAATTTCGTACACCAGAACTCCTCCAATCGACGGTCAAAGGAACTACAAGGACGCCTCTTTCTTACGCAAACAGACCGACGATTTTCAATAAGAAGATGATGAATAGGGTTTGTTTATTCACAAGTCTATTTATATGTAAACATATAAGTATTATAATAATAGTTTTTTATTAAATAATGGTCCAAACGACCCAAAATTCACGCAAACACGGATTGCTTCAAAAATCATCGCGTAGCTAAATACCGATGCTACGAACCCAACGACGCAGTTAAAATTAAGATTCGATGAACCAAACTCGGGCAAACACCTTCCGAAGTCAAAACACAAGCATTCCCAAAGAGGCTCCACCGAGTCACCAAAGCAGACCCGACTCGCTAGGAAATCTTGCAAACAGGCTAAACCCAGCCACACACAGAGAAACCTAAGAGCTAAAACTACGTTCTAACAACGGCATATGCCGAAAATACATCAACGTAATGACGTCATAATCCCGCCAGATAACGAATTAAACCGAATATCAAAAAATTGAGGGCGTTACAGCTAGGTTGCGGTTTGACGACTTAGCTACTTCATCAGACTCCTTATTGCAACAGCAAAGCCGGCAGTTGCTTCTTTAGTCCGCGCGGGTAGTTTCTTTGCCCTGTATTTTTTCTGCTTCCATCGGGTACATTGACGAATTATGCATCGTCATGTATGCCTTGACTTGTAAAATTTTTATTAGTAGAAGATTATTTGCTCTTTTGTTTGCATTTGGTTTACATGGGCTCCGATTTGGTTGAGTGTCCGTGCGTCTGGTTTTCCGTTTTCGCGATTCATAAATTTTTACATGGTATCAGTGGGAACAGAGGCCTGAGCAGAGTTCTACCGTCAACTTGCTTTTTTTTTGCTTCTGGAGTCTAGTGAATCAGAGATAGTGCAATGGAAGGTGGTTTCACAAGAGATCTTGGAATCAAGCTTCTTACATCGACTAATTTTAAGAAGTGGAAGTCATGTATGGAAAACTATCTTTTGGGCGAGAACCTTTGTGAGGTTGTATGCAGATCTTACATATTGCTCGCCCAGCTCATACTTGAGCTCAACGGACCTTACATTCTTATAGAACCAGACTCTAATGTCTCTCACAAGAACTGGCAAAACCTTCCTTGCCTAAGCTGGTTCACGCTTGAGCTCGTCTAAGCTTGCAAAACCTGCCCTTGATCTCCATGAGAAAGCGTAAAAAACGAAATTTTTTATTGCTCCCAAAGAAGAAGAATATAAGGGTATGCCCCACTATTTATAGAAAAGGAGGGGGCGGGGGAAGAGAGAGAAAACAAGAGAAAGGTAATACATAACGCCTGTCACATGCGACGAGCTGGAAACAAAAAAGCAGACCACGCGGACTGTGCGGTTAGACAATTCTAAACGCGCGATTACAACATGAGACCACCATTCTTGCTCTTGATCTTTATTTGCCTTCAACTTGGCAGCTCAGTTCCGGGCAACAGTGACGGTTAACCAATCCTTGTTTGCAATGGATTTTTGAAGGAAAATCACTTCATTCATTTGACATTAAATGAGTGCTCTCCAATACCACATATTACTTTAACTTGGATGAAATATCATGAAGCGGTAGCAGAAGATTGGGGAAATCATTTTAAACCGCATATTACAAATACACACCCTCCTACAGGTGACCCGTGTTGGTGGAGTTAGATGATGTTGCATAAAAATGTATGTACATATTTTTAATTTTAAAATTAGTACATATTTTGTTAACATATCAATTTAATAATTTTATTTGACTTTTGTAGGTATTACAAATAAAGATTGAAGGGAATACATATTTGGATATTTTACAAGGAAAAAACAAACTTCAAGATACTTTTTGCATATAATTTTGGTTATGTTTAACATTTTCGATGTTTTTTAATGTTTTGAAATGTGATCTCTAAGGTTTTGTTTTTTTATGTAAAAATGCTTGCTGATAGCTGATTCACTACAACGATGCTCGCTAATATAAGATTAATCGCGAATAACCAACCTATAAAAACAGTACTTTCGATTAGCAAAAAGTACGAATAGTCAAAAATACGGTGATAATACCAACACCCTGCAGAAAAAGGTGATTGTTAACCACAAACCGGTTTTGGCTATTCGCACCCTATTGTTAACCGCAACCCGAAAATATAACCGTATCCCGTTTTTTTTCTTGCCGCACACCGATATTTTTTTGACGCACCCGAAAATATCCCCTAGTGGTGTGCATGATACAGCTAATAGAGTAGTGTTGGGCGATGATTTTTCTCAGGTATTATACTGAGTTCCCGAAAATATCCGCGTAGGGCTGATATATTTTCTCTATTTTTAGAAAATCTGGAACAAAAAACTCATTTGATATATTTTCTATATTTTTAGGTCTGGGTACCTGAAAGAATCACTGTTAACCAGAGAGAAAGGTAGCACGAGAAAGATGCAACAAGTGGGAGCGTCGGTGCTAGCAGGGGAGATGAGAGCGGCTCGGCGAATAGGGTGACACGGGCGCCGACGGAAGGAACACGCTGGAAGGAGCGCCGACTTGTTAACCAGAGAGGAAGATGGCGCGAGGAAGATGTCGGGGACGGGAGCAGCTCGGCGAAAAGGAAGACGGTGCGCGACTTCCACGAAATGGGAGAGATGGGGTGCGAGTAAAATTTTTTATTTAAAAGTTTTTAAAACAAAATGAGATGCGGATGGTCATATGAGAGGTGCGGTTAACAATCACCATCAAAAAAAGCTCTAAGGCACTGTTCGTTTTGCACGTTTTGATAGGTTGGTTTTGATTTTAATAAATGAAAACCAAAAATCTAATTTTTTGAGGCATTTTGATGAAAAGTTTTGATTTTATTTGAAAACCGATCGGTTTCCACGGGATAAAAAATAGCATAGCCCTAAAAGTCACCCATTCGGTCGGTTTTCACCAGCCTCTATCTTCTCCCCCCTCGCGGTCGGTTTTCACCAGCCTCTATCTTCTCCCCCCTCGCAAGGGAGGAAATTTTTTTGATGCGGGTAACGCAGGATGGGATGCTGCGGAAATAAATAGCCGGGGCCCACTCCTTTTACTTTCCAAAATTCCTGTTTTTCCCTCCACCCCGCTTCTCAGCAGCTGCGGGAGCAAAAACCGCTGACCGAAACTGAGTGAACTTCGGCAGAACAAAGGTGTCTCAACTCTCTCGCCACTCGCCGCCCCTAGTCCTCGTGCAACTCGCCTGCTCCTTCTCCTTCTCCGACAGCGTTCGTGCTCCCTACTGTTTTTTTATTGTTTCAATGCAGGTATTACGATCTAGTGCTTATCATAACATTATAAACTTCATCGGATTTCTCTTATATGTCTCTGTATTTTTTGGGAAGGTTGTAGGCGAAAATGTCTGAAGTGGGAGCAACAAGTAGTCAGGGTTCCGGCAGTGTTGTTGGAGAAGAGGTAACTGTAAGTTAATGCAACTGCATTTTTTTGATGATTGTAACTGCATTTTTTTTAATATCAGCACAGTTTTCAACTGCATTCCTTCGAAAATTGTCAGGTCCCAAAAAAACCTGTGGTGTTTCTAGTAGTTCATTCAGAGGACGAGGCCTACGCTATGTATTGTCAGTATGCTCATTGTACATGTTTTAGTGTCCGAAAACAACACATAACCTACTGGACGCACACTCGAATTATTAGAACTCGGGAGTACATGTTGTGCCAAAACCGGTTTTCGAAGTGCCATGTCGTCTCCAAAAAAGTATCAAAAATTGGAGACACGGACAGGTTGTCTGGCATGTATATTTTTTTCCGCAGACAAAGAAGGTAGGAATTGGATAGTGTCGAAGTTCGTTGAGGAGCACAACCATCCCCTTGCCACTGAGAAGGAGCAGCATTTGTTGAGATCGCACCGTAGCATTTCAAACATGCAGGGTAATATTATGAAAAATTTGACAGATGCAGGGGTTAGAACTGTTCATGCATACAACTTTCTATCCAATGAAGTTGGAGGGGTGGAGAATGTTGGGTTCTCCAAATCTGATGCCTATAACTTTGTGCAGCGGGAAAGAAAGGCCTTGATAGAGAGCGATGATTCACTTAGTCTGTTGAAGATACTCCAGGGAAAGCAGTCGGAGGACAACATGTTTTCGTTCGATATTCATACGGATGAACTAAACAGATTAACAAGCTTCTTTTGGATGGATGGACATAGCAAAATAGATTATGACTGCTATGGTGATGTTATTATATTTGACACAACCTACAGATTGAACGAGTACAATTTGGCTTGTGCTCCATTTATCGCAGTCAACAATCAATGACAGAATATTTTTATTGGCGGCGCTTTCATCGCTGAAGAGACCATTGATTCCTTTGTTTATGTGTTTGAAACATTTTTAAAATTTGTCGGAGGCAAACAACCAACGACTATATTCACGGATCAAGATCAGACAATGTCCGTAGCGATTGGTAGAGTACTTACCGAGAGTCGTTACCGCCTATGCCAGTGACATATCTCCAAGAAGGTTCCCTCCAAAGTACCATGCTCCAATAAAGACAAAAGTGTCCGTGCACTTTTTTATCAATGTTTAAGTAAGTGTGATGATGAGATTGAGTTCGATAGGCATTGGAATGAGATGGTTTCCAAGGGATCTCTAGAAGATAACAAATGGTTAGGGGATCTGCATCAAGTTAGAAGAAAGTGGTCCACGACGTTCAACGAAGATGTATTGGATTTGGGTATATTATCAACATAATGCAGCGAATCGACCAACAATGGCCTGCACGGATGTTCAAAGAGCACGAGTACACTAGTGGAGTGTTTCCACGGGTTGGAGAAAATGGTCGGCTCTTGGCGTAGAGCCGAGAGTGACGAAGATTTTAGAGGCAATCAAGGGACGGTATGCTTAAAGTTTAATAATTGTTTACTCCGCCATATTTCCAAATTTTACGCACGCAAAATGTTTAGTATTTTTGAGAAAGCGTTCATGGAGGGAGCCGTTGGCGTTTGCGTTGTTGATGAGACTAGATATGAAGAAAATCATTCTCTATATGTAATGAAGAAATGTGACGGTTTTGAAGAAGACAAACGATGGTTTGTGAACTTGCATTCCGATTCCAATGAATCTCAATGCTCATGCAGAGGTTTCGAGACGCGGGGCATACTATGCAAGCATATACTAAGGATATACAATATGAAAAATGTCCGGCAAGTTTTGAACCAATACTTGATTAAAAGATTTTCTCAAAACGCCAAAAATATATATATCTACCAAATACCCCATGCATGTTACAGTGCGACTCCAATTTGGTATTTAGAAATCATTTGGTGCGTGATTCGTACGATCTCGCAAACCGTATGGGGAACTGCCAACCTGCAAGGGCAAGGGTCCTGACGATTTTAAATGAGTTGGGTAAGGAAGTTGACTACATGGTGGCGGTGGAAGAAAAGGAAAAGCAAGGGTACACTGACGGTCAGAAGGAAAGAAGCACTCCACTCGTTAGGGATCCAGCCAAGAAGAAACCAAAAGGAATTTCAAATGCATGTTTGAAGGGACATTGAGAGACAAGAACCAAAAAACCAAGTATTTCTTTCAACATTCAAATAATTTTCCTGTTGTTGTTGTTTGTTTAACTCAATTCTTTTTTTGGCTTATAATTTTCAGAGAAAAATCCCACAGTTAAATCAAAGCCCATATTTGTAGGGGAGGCTTCGGGAGAAGTGCGCGAGATAGATTTTCTCAATGTATCGTCCCAAAATCAACAGCTTGCCACGACCGATGTACAAATGTATATCAACGAGGATAGTTTTTTTGATTTGTCATTTGATTTTCCCGGCGTCCCGAATGTGTTCAAGCCCCATATGTAATGATGTTTGGTGTCATATAATTTATACTGTATCTCTGTTTATGTATGTAGAGAAAAACGATTCTGGACATTTCAAATGCACGTTCAATGTATCTCTATTTACTTACGTTTCATAACCTATTAGTCGGATTATTGAAACTAATTTGAGACAAAGTAAGATAGTCTGTTTGCAGCATTTGCATGTACTTCAGCATGCATTGCAACAGTTCTGTTTACAAGATAGTCTGTTTCTAGTTTGTGGTTTCTTCTATTGCTCAAGATAACCTATTAGTCGGATAATTCAGCTGGAAACAAGCATATGTCGGTAATACAACTGCAAACAGGAAACCACAAAAAAAGTATCTTCCACAGTAATGTTAACACGCATCCATCTTGTTGGCAATATGCCTTGCAAATGTTTTGAAAATTTGAGCGGCGATTTCGGCCCGAAAACGGGGCATGTCGGCTTGCCATCCTTGGTGATCCTGCCAAGTGACGACTTCCGACGACGTTACCACCTCCATGTACTTTATAACAAACACCTCGCAATCGTAGCTATTGCCTTGTTGTGGTGATTTCCTTGCGTCCTCCACTGGCCAATCAATGAATCCTTCAGGAAATGCATGAAGTGCATCTTCCTGAATTAGCTACATGACATGAAAAAAAAAGAATTAGAAGTGCACAATGTTATAAAATAAGCCAAAGAAATAAATCATAGCCGGTTAAACGTACATTTGCGCGTACACCAGAATGATGCAGACTACTTGGAAGGGAGTCAAGGTACTCTCGCCTTTGTTCCTACAACCAGCCTACTAGCAAAGCCCAATGACTCCCAAGATGACACGACATGAGAACTAAATCTGAAGCCTCAACCGACTCGGGGGTAATGTGGTCTGTCAGAGCTTGGTAGTTCCTCGCCTTGCTCTGCTTGTAGTACTGCAAAATCGAGAATGTTTTATAAATGAGTACGTAATAAACTTAGAGATAATAGTAAATATTCAAGTAACACACGACATGGTTGGGCGACACATAAAGGAAACTTCGAACTAGATCGGGGGTTTTTTTCCTACGGGCTCTGAGGACCATGGAGTACGCATTCAAATGCGTATCCATGACCCAACCAACCCCTAGAAGGTCATCCACATCACCTCTAGTCATTGAAATATTCCCGCATTCGATAATCAACATATTCCTGTAAAAGGCCACCAAATAATGAACATCATAGTCAAAAATGCATGAAACTAATAATGTTCAGCAAAAAAATATTGTGCCATAAACATAAAAGAATTACCTATCAACAGCTTTGCTTAACACTGAATCGAGGGTTTTTCTTGTTTTATCTGGCACATGGAGCCGTCCCGGGTAATTCGGCTCATATTCAATGATTTGGCCCTTCTGAAAGGTCCGTCTAGAAACGTCCTTGACCCGTACAGAACCCTTCCTTGGGGTCCTACTAAGTAACTCTTGCGAGCGAATCTGTGTGGGAGACACTAACGTGCACTCGAGAGTGGAAGCGGGTTGCGACAACGGTGTAGGGGATACTGATGTCATGATGGGTGAATGAGGTGAGGGTGGTGAATGCGGCGGTGGTGATGGAGTAGGAGTAGGCTTTAGCCCTGCTCGAAATTTCAGTAATAAAGACTCGCAAAAAGTCTTTAATCCCTCCACCTCTGATTTAATATAAGATTTGAGGCGGGCTTCCATGCCTCTCCAACCCTCGTCGGATTTAACATTACCTTTCCTCTCCTTTTTTTATCTCCGACCTAATCTTCTTCAATAATTATTTCTCGTGCTTCTTATATTTCATTTTCTTCTCTTTCTCACTCTCATAGCCAAGAGAGTCCACCTTCACGTCCCTCTTTCTCTTCTCCTTCTTTTCCGTCTCTGCCTCAAAATCAGACTCCAGTTCCTCAACTCCAAGCAGTGACAGCTCGTCATCACCAACATTAGCAAAGGTGATGATAACCTACGTAATGATTCAAGATAAAAGATCAGAATATTAATTTAGTCTTTACACATTAATACCTATATTGAGCATAAATCATAAAGGGGAACACACACATATTTTCTTTGCCTGAGGTTGTGTTCTACTTCGAGGCAGAATTTAGCACTATAGCTAAGAGTGTGAGACTACCGATATATGTGGGGTCGTGCTTCCTCGACCAGTGGTGGCTGAATGTTCATGTGCTCGTATAGCCACACCTTTACAAAAACACATACGAAGTTGACAACATAAAAAAATAAAATGAAAGCTAAATAAAAACGCTTTCATACCAGCAACACGGTGGAGCAGCCCTCCAAATACCCGATGTTCTCCCCTGCCCCTCTTACTTCACAGATTTTGCTCAATCCATCAAATTGGCTATGCAGGAAGCCATAGATTGCCTGCGGCCAATTGTACTTCACAAAATCCTGAATATCTTTTATGCGATCGAGGCAAGCCGGGACCTTCAAATTCTTAAGGGGGAAAAAGAACATGCATAGTAGATATTTAACTACAAGGGAGATCCTTCTCTCCTCCAATGCAGGGGACCACTCCTCTTCGATAACTTCCCTTAATTTTTCATTGAGGCACTTGTGCGTGATATCTAGGAGGGGACTCCGAGTTAACTTAAACAGAACTCCAGAATTTGGGAGACCCAATACGAGTGCGATCTCGTTGACGGTAAGTTTCATGTAGTAGTTACCTATTAACAACACTTGCTTATCCCTATTATATAACCTGAGAAAAACATACAACAGTGGTATGTTCTGTGGAATCCCAGACATCATCGACAGTGGGAAAATGCAAGCCAGGCGTAAGGCTTCTTTAGAGTCTTCGGACAACATATTCACCAGGGGCCTAACGTGCGCAGTGAATGACTTGGATGAGCAACGAGATGACAAGTACTTACTTCCTGACATTTTAGCTGGAAACAAAGAAAAAATAAGCAAAAATAATGGTAGTGCAAACTATACATGAATATGCAGGTAAGAAAACTGCAAACAAATAGACATATATGAGAAATTCAACTGAAAAAAAAAACGGGAGTACACTGATAATGCAACTGAAAACAATACAGAAATATGGAAGTAATGCAACTGCAAACTCTACGGGAATAAACTGTTAATGCAACTGCAAACTCAACAGTAAAATACATGTAATGCAGCTGCAAACAAGCATATGCAGGTAATGCAACTGCAAACATATTACACTAGTTCTCAGGGTAAAAAACTGCAAACAGAAAACCAAAATAAGAAAAATAACTGCAATCAACTAGCAATGCAACCACAACCAACCTAATTTAGTGCAAAACCTAAACAAGCGCTAGCAAACAGATAAATGCGTCTGAAAACATATTTGTCCTAAAAATGCGACTGCAATCAACATGGATGACATACAAATTCGGATTGAAGTACAACAAAATGAAAAATTTTATACAGATTACACTATTTTTCCTGAATCTTCTTTTTTAGGTTAGGTTTCAGAGAAAAACTTTAAGTGACGCAACTTGACAGTACTCCAAAACTTCTGATAGTGAGAGTCTATGCAGGAATATTGTTGGAGAGAAAAACTCGAGGGATGTGCGCTTGCGAGCTTCCCGCTGGACAAAATCTCGGCAGTAGCCAAGATCCGATCTCTCTCTTCAATTGCATCCGCACAATTGCAGAAGCAGAAAAAGCAAAATCAACAGCAGTCCCCCCTCGTCTGATCATTGACCCATCGCGCTTCTACTTCCTGCTGGTTTGTTTCCTTTGCTTCATTTCTTGAATCAAATGCAGCAACTGTAGTATTTTATCCTCATCCTTGTATATATTTTTCCCTTTTTCTTTCTAACACTCTCTCCAGTAGGTAGCTGAGACGATAACACCTGTAAGCTATCTTAGCCAAAGTAATGGACCTGTAAGGGATTTCGGCTTGGTGCAGGAGTTCGCTGCTCTTCTTCCCGCAGGAGTTCAGTTTCACGGCAAACCTTGGTTCGTCTTCTCAACTCCCTCAATCCTCATGGTATAGAGCTGGAGGTAGACTCTTCAAACTCTATTTCACACGAACAAAATTTAACTGCAAACTCCATTTTTTTTTGAAAAAGCAGCATTTTCTGCAATTGGGAATCGAGTCACCGCTAAGTTGCACTAGCCAGCAGTGGCATCCTGCAAGAAGACTCCAACCATGATGTGAAGCTTTTCTCCTCCCTGGTTCTTTTGTTCATAGCGAAATAGAGCTGAATATGGAGAAGGATATTGAAGATGACACCGACAGTCGCCGGCGCCTCCTCTGCGTTGATTGCGGCTCAGATGATTTTGAAGGCCAGGATGATGGATTTTTTTACTGTTCTCAGTGTGGCTATCAAAGCAAGGACGTCATCGTCTCCCAGGCCGATGGAGACGATGTCTACGGCCGCGAAGGGGGGGTTGGTGCCCTCTACAGCTCCTTTCACAGCCGCCTCAAAAGCCAGTCCATTTCTTCATCCCCAAACCCAAAATATAATAATCCTTTGAAGGAGGAAATCCGCAGCCAGTCTGTCTCTGGCGGCTTCAAGGAGGACTCTGCGGCGTGCCCCTCTGTGTTTGAGGATAGTTTTTTGTCGTCTCAGAACTGCGGTTGTAAAGATCCAGTGGAATTAGTTGATGCTATGCGGCTGCGGTATGTGCGGGGATTGCAAATTATGTTGCAACTGCAATGTGAGGCATTGGTACAGAAGTTTGAGGTCTGCCCTTTGATTTGCCCCACGGCGATGTCCATCTGGTTAAAATATGTGTCCTTTTCTAAAATTCTTGATAATGGTTGGGTGGAGAGGGTGAATGAAGAGGCAAAGAAGGCTGTTTCCTCATGTTCCATGGAAGAAACCAAGCTTAAAGAGCTAGAAGCTGTCACAGGTATACAAGAACTGCTTTTATACATATCTATCTATTATGCTTTTAGTTATACATATAGGAATCAATGTTTTTTGTTTTTCGTTGAAATGGTTTTTAGAGAAGTTGAGTTGTTCGCTTGTTCATGTTTTGCTAATTTTTGTTTGTATAGTATTTTTGAAACCGTGTAAAAAGAGATCCTTGCCATTTATTCTCAACTCTATCCTAAGTTTGAGTTATTCTTCAGTTAGTAAAACTTAATAGAATAGTTATTTCGAGTAACCTGATTTGGGGCAGCGAATTTTGCATGTCGCATATCCTCTGTCTGCCAATTGTGACCACCGTCCCAAGGCTGCGATTGAAAACCGTGGTTTACCGTGGATATTCGCGTGCGTCGGGATGGCGTGCACCGGACCGCGATCCCGCACAATGGTCGTTGGAGCCGTGGTGACATTCCACCAGATTTACGTTGGCATTCTAACAGATCCATGCTGACATTCCACCGGATCCAAGCCATGTGAAATCCACCTCCCCAAACACTCCATTTATAATTATATTCTTCTAATTCTCTAACTTCCTTACTGAAATATATTATAACAAGACAAATTGATGTCTTCATAATGCTTCCCCATCGGGATTAAGAACTAACCGACATACCAATAGTTGATGTTATTCTTGTAGCGCTTAATTAGATATGACTTAGGGTCAGCTTACAATTGTTATTAAACTAAATTGTGAAACTGTTGTGTGGTAAGTCAAGTTTCGAAACAGGCTAAATTGCAAACATCAAAACATCGAAAAAATCCTTAGGGCATGCTTGTTCTAGGTTGGTTACCTAACATAGTTTTTGCACTATGTGAGTTTGGTAAAACATATTGGATGTTGGTTGCCAAATTAAAGGCCTTCCCTATTGGGCCCTTAAATTAATTATTGATTATCCAATATTTTTTTGTCCCTTAGATGATAATTGCCTGTAGCTTTCCTTAAACTATCATTTTTGATTAGATTAAACTACCATTTATGATAAAAAGTCTTATTTTATGTTTTCTTATGGTGAAAAATATTTTTCTATGTCCATATTAGACGATGAACTCGATGACCGTATTCTATAACATTAGCCAGAGATAGAATCATAGAAAAAAGGTTCACCTTATCCATAAAATTTAAGCACTATGTTGTCTAGTGCAAAAACGTTTGATTTTTTTCCATCTTTCAGTTTCTAGAGATGGTTGTAATTTTGAACATTTCTTGTTTACACATACAAGTATTTTACATCACAATGTCAACCTCATTGCTCAACATCACTTCCTCCCTTGTGATGACCATCAACATGCCCAACTGCTACACCTCAATGTATGCATACCTATGACCTCAGTAACCTTAACTTTATTTGCTTAATATTTATCCCACTGTGCTACAAATTATCACAACACAACCCATCAGTAGAGGAAAGTCATGGAGCCAGAAACACATGTCACGCGATCGATGAAACTTCCCGCAGTAGTCTCAAATTAGATGATCTTTATCAGTGAGCTTCAATTTGGAGTCCCAAGGATCCCGACTACTAGAATCAAACTAGCAACTAGGGCAGATCCCCAGAGATAGAGTGAAGTAGCCAAGTCTGTTGCCGTTCAAATTCCTGTTGGACGAGGATGTACACTTCTGGGAGAGATGGAGTACGTGAGCGCCCAAGGATCTGAACTCTGATATGATCAATGTCCCGATACAGTCCATGGAGAAATTCAAAGACCATGTTGTGTTCTTCCGGGGCACGAACAAGAGCCTCATCCTCCAGAGACACAAGAGTGAGTCAAAATGATCATATTCCCGGTACAGCTGAGTGAACTTCAAGAAGTAGGTTGAAGGATGGCGATCACCCTATCTCAGGAGAAAGATCTTTCGTCACAGTTGGTAAATTTGTGTTGCATTCACTCGTTATGAGTAAGTGGTCACAACTCTCTTCCAATTATTTGCGGCAGTGTCTATGTATAGATAATTTCGAGCAATAAATTCCACCATGAAGTTCATAAGCCAGGACATGACCAAAGAGTTCTCAGACTCCCATTGCAACCAATCTGGGGAAGTCAGTGCAGGCTCCAGCTTAGTACCATGAACATAACCAAACAGACGTCTACTCTTCAAGGCAAGAGTAATAGATCGAGCCCATGGTAGGTAATTAGAGGCATCTAGGTGTATTATAGTAATTTATGATGTATTGTAATCATGAATATCAGGTGGACTCCCATTGGGACCCCTGGGCAGGTGTTGACTCATGGCGCCAGGGTGGCAGACAGGTGCTGATGTCTGTCCTACATCATAAAAGTGCAAGCTCAGTTGGTGATGAGCTTGCCTAAGAGCTCTTTATCAAGAAGGTCTCGAGATCGAATCTCGTACTCAACAACCTTTCAGCTTCCTGTGGTGGGACCGGAGACGGGTTGGGGTGTACGACCCGCGGGCCGGATAAAGCCTATTAGGTGGACTCCCGGTGAGACCCCTAGGCAAGTGCTCACTCCTGGCGCCAGGGTGGCAGACAGGTGCTGATGCCTGTCCTGCATCACATTACATGACAATATATACTAATAGTTATCAAACAATTGATTTGGAAATTATTAATTGAAGTGAGATTTTGTGAATATCAGAATTCATAAAAGGGTCTTAGCCCAAATGCTCAGTCTCAGCTATAATCATGGTTGAGTCACATCACTACTGAAGTTCCCATGAATTGTAATTATCATTAGATGATGTAATTAACATAAAAATCGAAAGAACTTCTCACAATTTTTTTTTCACCAAATATATCTTATAACTGGAAGAGAGGATACTCTACACAAAGCTACGGAATAATTCAAAGTCTTTTAGTGAACTGTTTTTTTTCCCTAGATTGATTGAGGCATAAAGTTGAATTTCTCAAATTTAATAATAACCTTTCATTGTATTGATAGCTCGTCTAATCCAATAATTTCTGTTTTTCAAGATTGTTCAAGTTTTTTGTTGTTTCCGGCATTCCTTGTTTCTTTGGCCAATTTCATTGTTACTTTATTTTTT
Organism: Platanthera guangdongensis; assembly: GCA_039583875.1. Classification (NCBI taxonomy): domain Eukaryota; kingdom Viridiplantae; phylum Streptophyta; class Magnoliopsida; order Asparagales; family Orchidaceae; genus Platanthera; species Platanthera guangdongensis. The sequence continues at coordinate 177,507,348 of CM077148.1, forward strand.
ATTTTATTTCTCATGCAATATATATAAGTTGCAGTGTTTGCACTTCCTTCATTTTCATATTCGGATGTTTAGCAATTTTTATGGTTGCAGGGGAACGGGGTACTCTAAGAAAAATCCGGGCTAAATTGAGAAGGATGGAATTGGATCACACAAAAGCTTACTACCATAAAGCCGCATTTATTTCTTTTCGTTCCTTGAGAAAGATGATACCTGTGTATACTACACTGGCCATTTCTTTTCTATCCTGTCATATAGCAAGAGAGGCAATACTACCTACAGATATCTATAAATGGATTACTGAGGCAAAACTTCCTTATCTTTCTGCATTTATTGAGTTAGAGAAATACCTTGGAGCTTCTAAATCTCTTCTAGTGAGTTCAAGACTTATGTTCAGGCCTATTCGGATTATTAGTGCATCATTTTTAGAAGTGACTGCTGCCTCTATTGCTCGAAGTATTTGCCTTCGAACCCCTTCAGTGAACTTTTATGCTATTGCTCTCCGTTATCTCAATGCACTTTCTCTTCCAGTGGCTAAGATCCTTCCTCAAGCATGCCGACTTTATGAATGGTCTCTTCCATCTGAGTTATGGTTGTCTTGCTGTATAAGTGCACTTCCTACCCGGGTTTATGTGATGTCAATCCTAATTGTGTCTGTAAGAATTTTCGGTAATATTCATGGCCATGGAGTATGGGAAAGGAGTATATTAGACAAGAATAATTCTACTTCATTTGGACACAAACACAAAGGTGCTGCACAGGAAGATGATGCCACACAACCATCCACTACAACAGACTCTCCATGCAGTCAGGTTTCTGAGTTTTGTACGAAAGAGTTGCTCCAGGTTCTTGATACTGCATATCATCGAATGAGTACCTTGTATGGTAAGTAGTCTATCAGCTTCTTACTGTCACCACTTTTCTGAAATTCTGCCATGTTTTTTGAAATGATAATCTATTTAGTCACACAATTGTGTAAAGAAGCCGATTAGTGTTTTTATTCCTGAAAATAGTTGACCAATTTTTGTGGAACACCTTATTGTATGCTCAAAGGTCACTGATTAATTGATTTGAAGAACCAACAAACTGACAATTGTTTTTCATGTCTAATTAGTTATAGCACTCATCAAGTAAACCCCATATTAAGCAAAGTGGAAATTCATATTTAGTTTTTAGGTTCACTAACCCATATATGATATATGTATCTTATAATTTTGTCTGCCTAATCAAATTTCCATAATGAGATGAGTTTTAATCTGTTTATTTTATTGTTCCCCTTAAAATAGTCGAGGATTTTATCAAGACATCTGACGGGGTTCATGCTACATGAACCGTGAGGGTCTACTCGCACCGACCACAAACCCAGTAATAATCGGGACCGCTCATTACGAGCGGATCGCCAATTGGAGTATTTTATATTTTTGATTTTTTTTATTTTCAGTTTATTTATATGTATTTGGGGGTTATAACGAACGGAGGATCATGAATGTTCGTTGCCCCTTCCTAGTCACCCACTCCACCTCATTCCCTTCCACAAGCATCCAACTGGGCTCCACCAAGTCTCTCTATATTTCCGTCTCTCCATATCAACCCTCTGACCACCTCCATCAAGCCACCACCACCTCCTCAAAATTTTTCCACCGTCACCAGTTAAATTTTCCTCCATTTCAAGTCGGAAATCACCTCTGGTGATCCCCTCCAGCCACCCTTGGACGTCCACCACTGCCATCACCACCAACCCCATTCCACAGCCAACTCCCCACTACCCCACTTCCTCTGTACAACTATTTCCTAAATTCTAGGCCACTTCTCCTAAATTTCCTCACAGCCCTCCTTTTGTCCAGTTTCCCCAATTCCCTCCCCCATTCCTCACGTACACATCCTTTCCTCTACCAAACGAACCCACATGTCCTCCCATTAGCTGACAAGTCCCTAGCTACCTTCCAACTCACTGCCCACCGCCCAGGTCCTGCCCAGGAAGGAGCAACATCGCTTTCACGCCCTGCAATTCATCTCCAAGCTGGCGGTTTCCAGCTCCACAGCCCCCCTGATCTCCAGAACTCTCCACCGGCTCCAGGAATAGTCCTGCCAGCCACCCTTAATCCCTTCCCCTCCCCTTCCCTCCCCTCCCATCCCAAATCACAATCTCCCTCCCTTCTCCTCTACCAAAATTCCTCCCCGCCACAGCTTGGATTCTCAGCTACCTGTCAGATCCCTATTCAGTTCAACCACCTCATGTTCTGGGTTATTCATGGCCCCATCCACCCCTACCAGCCTCCATCCTCATCCCCCACAACCCCCACCAGTACTACCAGCTGCAACCATCATTTTCCAGCCATCAAGGAGTCAATTTCCAGCCCTGGTTCGTGCTGTCCAGCAGCCTTCAATATTATTGGGACCCCAGTGTCCAGTGTCTCCTTCAGTCATGACCCCAAGAATTTCCACCAATCCTACTTCATAGTTTGTGAGTTCTAAGTTAGTTAATTATTCTTTGTTGAATTGGTGATCATTTTCTTGCTAGTATTATATGTTATTGTAAATATTGCCTCCTTCCTTTTGAGACTAGTGTTAATCTTGGTTTGCTTGTGTAATTAGTGTTCGTGTACTCTCACATTAAAGTGCACATTAATAGTACACTGTGTATTCTTAATTTGTGAAGTTTGCCTTAACTGTGATTTGTCTTGTGTTTACTCTATAAATTTTATTACCGCAAGTTAGTTGTCAAATTCATATTGTTGCATTTAAAGGTCATCCATTAGCCTGATAAAACCGTACCCTGTCTCAACATCTTTAAAGAGATTTGGTGATCACCAAGAATTTTATTTAGGGAAATGTAGTGATAATTTTGGATTTTGCAAATTTAGCCTACTCGTGTAGTTAGATATATAAATTCACCTTTTCATTCATTACTCTTTCTTATTACATGAGCTATTATTCAATGTTAATATTATTGTATACACTCCTCTATTATATATAGAGAAGTGATTATCTTTATCAAAATAATAATGATTTTCAGTCCTAACATGATTTCAGAGTTGTAGGTGTTCCGCTCGCTCGTTCTCGCCCGACTGCCGCCTCCTTCGTTTCCACTGCACTGGTCAATCCTCCGCCTGAACTCCTCACTCTGTATTCCCCTTCTAGTCGATGTAGAGGACCCCTCAAGCTGCTTCTGCCATTCTCCCGCTTCTCTCCTTCTGTAGTGTCGATCGGTGTTGATCATCCACGATTGATCGAAATGGTCTACTGACCCCATTCAGACCGTCAAATCCACTCCAAATTCTTCCGCAGCTTTGTATCTGTCTTCCCTATGTCATACTAAAGGGATTCTTGGATTGAAGAGCCGGTTCTATCTAGATTTTTCCCTTTGCCTAAGAAAAAAATTCTTCTACAACACAACTGGCTCTTTTAGGACCCTCCAACCTTCAACATGACGCGCTTTCTAGACTTAGTCAGTCCTAACAAGGGATTTATCTTTCTCTTTCAATTCTAGTGATTCTCGGACCTATTTTTCTGCGACTGTTCAACAGGTAGTTTGACTTTGACTTGCTCCCAAGTTTCTCTTGTTCCTTATTATTGCTAGATATGCCAGATGTTGTTGGTTCACGAGACCGATTGACTCCTGTTGGATCCACACGAGTTAGTCATGACCATAATATCCCTCAGATTACAACTATTCACCTCGACAATATGAATTACAGATCTTGATCAAGAACTATTATTTTGGCACTTAAGAGCTAGAAGATGTTTGACTACATAGATGAGAGCATCAGAGAGCCCGCACATGATACTGCTGTCTGGGGGCAATGAGATTCCGAGAACTCGTTAGTCATTCCATGACTTATCAGCTATATGCATGAGTCATAATTTGCAGTTACTTGTTCTTTGATATCACCACATACATTTGGAAGAGGGTTGAATCCACTTACTCTCGAAAAGGGAACCCTGCCTAGATATCTCAACTTAGAAAGAAGATCTTTCTCTTCGTCAATACGATTGTCCTTCATTTGTCGACTACTCTGATTTCATCCAATTGTATCAAGAATATGACTATTTTTATTCCGTTATCTTACTTTTCCATGATGATGAGTTTCTCGTTAGGGCTTGGGAAGATTACAATCGTGTGTTTGAGTTCTTACACAGTCTTCATTGAAACTTTGATCAGATCATTGTGCTAATTTTGGGTCACGTATCTGTTCCTTCCTTACCTGAGGTTTATAATCTTGTTCAACAAGAATTTGATCGTAGATAGTCGTGATTACATGAACATGCACAAGAAGGCTCTGCTCTTATTACACACTCGATCTCAGGAGGATACCTGTTACGGGACTACAAGCCAAAAACTACAGACAAAGATCACCTTGTTTGTGACTACTGTGGTAAACCCAAGCTTTTAAAGCCCGGACCGGACCGGGCGGTTCAACCGGTCGGACCGCCGACCGGACCCCCGGCCGGTCCGGTCAAGGATGAAAACCCGCTATGGCAGCGCACCGCCCAAGAACTGATAAACCGGGTGGGCAGACCGGCTAACCGAAAATCGGGCCCGTGTTTGCGGAATCGGGCGGGCCACAAGCCCAGTTATTTAATACAACAACAACAACACTCAAGCCTTTAACCCACTATAGTGGTAGCCCAGTTATTTAATATATGAAAAAAAAGTTTTGGCCGAGATTTGAACCAGGATCACCTCTAACTCCAACATGGGTGAGGACCACTAGACCAATTGGTCTTTGATGTACTTGTTAGAGATATATTATATAAATATACATACTAATATAAAATTAAAATTTATTGAGCATTAATATATTAAATTACCAAATAATTTTAAATATACTTGTAATTTTATGATAAATTTAAAAATAATTCTATGATGCATTTAAAATATACTAGTAAATTTAAAATATGTGTAAATGTGTAATATATATACCCTTCAAATATATTTTAAAATATTTGCAATAATTGATATACCATATAAAATTATACATACTCTTCAAATATATGATATACACATATTCATACTTATTCAGAATTAAATTTTATGACCTCCGTTGAACCGGCTGAACCGGCTGAACTTTCGCTTCACCGATTCGATTACCGGTCCAGTTTTTAAAACGCTGGGTAAAACTCGTTATACCCAGGATATATGCTTTAAGCTCCATGGTTTCCCCTTTCTTGAGGACCAACTCTCTCTTACCGCCGAGGTAATACAGGCCTTCCGCATGATGATGCAAGATCTCTCTACCAAACCTTCTTCTGAACCATCCCCTCTTTACTCACACAGGCATTCCTAGTGCCCACTCCGCCACTGTCCACTCACATTCTCACTAGATTATTGATTCTGTTGCTACTAATCACATGACTGGCTATTCATCAGATTTTGTTTCTTAGTTTCCACTATATGGCAGAGAGAAGAATACCCATTGCGAATGGATCTCTTTCCTCCATTATAGGGAAAGGATCCATTCTCTATTCTTCTCTTACTTTAACCTCTTTCCTTTATGTACCAGACTTCACTCAGATTTTGCTGTCAGTTAGTCACTTGGTTAACCTCATGCAATGTTCAATTATATTTTTTCCTCTTATTATGTCTTTCAGGACTTGTAGATGAAGAAAGTGATTGGCTCTGGTAGGATGCAAGATGATTTCTATAATTCTATGTGTTCGATCCTACTACTTCAGCTCAAGCTCTGCATGTCTCTCAGACTCCATCCTTGGATTGTTGGCATTACCATCTTAGCCATCCATCCTCTGTCTCTATGAGAATTTTACTTCCTAGTTTTCTATTTCATGTCTTACAAAATGTTCACTGTTATGTATGCGAATTGGCTAAACATAAGCGTGTCTCTTTTATGCATTCTTCATTACCTTCTACTATTCTATTTGGTGTCATTCACTCTGATTTGTGAGGACCTTGCTCCGTTGCTTTTATTTCTGATTATAAATGATTTGTTACCTTCATTGACTGTTTTTCACGAATAACTTGAGTTTATTTATTGCACCATAAAATGAGGTTTTTTTTTGTTCAAAAAACTTCATACCATAATTTCTATCTAGTTTGGTGCTACTGTTAGAATTCTTTACAGTGATAATGACCGCTAATACATCGATGCCTCATTCAAAACATATTTGACTCCCCTGAGAATACTACATCAAACCACTTGTGTTCATTCTCCTGCTCAGAATGGGGTCATTGACCAGAATAATATCCATCTTCTTGAAGTTGCTCGTTGCCTCCTATTTACTATGCATCTGCCTCGATACTATCGGGGAGACGTTTTTCTTACTGCTGCCTACCTTATCAATCGCCTACCTACTCGTGCCTTTGGAAACAAGACTCATCTTCATGCATGGGTGTCTCTCATTCTCACTTTACTCCAAAAATCTTTGGGTGACTGTGCTTTGTGCATATCCATAACATTGCAAACTCAAAACTTGACCCTTGTGCCTTTCGATGTATTTTCATTGGATGCTCTCCTACTCAAAAAGGCAATAGATGTCACCGCCCCCAACCAATAGAATTCTTGTCTTTATGGATGTTACCTTTCAGGAAAATGGACCTTATTATGAAGTTTCTTTTCAGGGAGGCGGGTCTTCACCTACATTTGAAGTGAATCTTATTCTCCCATTACCGATTCCTCTACTGTATATCATGTCATCTTGCAGTACTCCTAGGCAGGGGGAGACTATACCTCCTCTACCGAATATTATTCCATACCACGATACATCTAGCGAGGGGAGACTATATCTCCTCACCGAAGAAGAAACATCTGCATGTTTATACTAGGAGAAGAACTCAACAACCCATCCTCCCATACCAGAACCAATCACAGCTTCATCTCCAGTTCTTGCCAAGTTTCTTGTCGACCTATATGATGGTAAAAGTATCAAACACTGATTGTCTAAATATGTTTTCTATGCCTTTTTAACCCCATCTCATCAAGCATTTGTTCCCTATTCATCTTCCATCACAGTTCCTACTTCTTGGCATGAGGCAATTCAACATGCAAAGTGGAAGAATGCTATGATAGAGAAAATGTAGGCTCTGAGAAAAACAATATATGGGAACTGATGTAGGGGTGTGCAAGGGTGACACGCTAATCTGAACCTAAATGCAATGTAATATTCGATAACTCGACAAATAAATTTGAGCAATGAGAATTCTAACACACGCAAATATTTGAAATTGAAAACAATTAATTAATTTTGGCAATTTATAATGGCTTCCTCTGCTCGGAGGGCCAAAGCAAAGTGCGCGACGAATGTCTCCTCCTGCAAATTATTAGCGTATTAAAGACAATTTCTACCAGCAAAAATCATAACATATATATTAATTCACCAATGAAAATGTCAAATCAAATAAGTCAATATCACAAGAAATCACAAAGTAGTGAGCTGAATCGAGACACTGAAGAATTTGGGTCCAGATGTGTAGATCGACGATCAGAGGTGGAACCGGCGGCGTGAAAATGAAGGCGGTGACTGTCCTCGACGGTAAATGATGAGATCGGATGAGAAATGGGTAGATCCAGCCACGTACAAGTAGATCTGGGCTGGGGAAAGGGTAGATCCGATTTGTAGGAATGTATCCGTCTAAAATGACAATATGAGTGGAGGGAAACGACAGACCGGTGCTGAAATTCTTAGATCTAGATTGATCTTGAGAATAAGGGTTGTTTGGTAGTGGAACCACGAAAGGGGATGGGGGGTGTTGTCGGCTAGGGCTAATAGAGATTTGGATGGGTGTGCGGCAAGAGAGGAGGGGTCGGATGATAGTTGGAGTGCTGTAGGAGGGCGACGTTCCTGTAGCAAGGAGGGGCGACAGTTTGGGGGGATGATGGGCTGGCGGCGGGCGGTTGTCATCCTGCAGGAAAAACAGCCAGCCTGCTTTGTTTGGGCGCAGGTTTGGGGGGGGGGGGTTGTAGCGGTGAGAATGAAGGTTTGAAGGGTGGATAACAAAGACAAGGGTAGGGGGTACCTTGGGAGGAATAACGAGCACCTAAGAGTCGTCACCTAGGATTCCACAACGTCGGCACCGGGGAGGGATCGATGGAATCCGGGAATGAAGTTCTCCAAATTCTGCAAATAACCTCATTTCAGCCCCTACAACATCTATTTATAAGAAAGGTACAACTAGAGTTTCCCCATCAACGACTATGATTGCCCGGTGGGGTCGGCCACAAAATACATGAAAAAAAACTAATATATGTTTTTGACTCTCGGCGACGTGCCGGACGCAACCGCGGAGTTGGATCGGCGATCCGAGCACGCCATATATGGTAAGTCGCCAAATTAGCACCAAACGGGCCCAAAGCTCGTGCTCGCCTCTGCTCCGCATCAGGAACACTAGTGGATCTTTCAAATGGGAAAAAATGGCGGGGTGCAAATGGGTATTTACAGTAAAACAAAAATGCTGATGGGATATTGTCACACTATAAAGCAGGATTGTTGATGAAAGGATATAACCAAGCTTATGAGATTGATTATTGTTGGAGTATTAACTTTATATTAATATTTCTTCCGTGTAATAGTTTTGGGATTTAGTCCCACACCTTAGTTTTGAGTTAGTGCTTCCGTGTAAGTCCTACATAATACTCCCTCGAGGGATGAATAAATTGAACATTCTATTTCCTTTCTATAATTTCTACATGATATCAGAGCTGGGTTTGACTCCGTGAAACTTTACGTCGCCCTAATTTGTTGGCAACCTAGAGTTCTCAAGAGCTTTTTCTCTGACTTCCGCCACTTCTCATTTTTTGTCGACAGGTCCAAATATCGCTCCTTGTCGTCATGCTGACTTGCTTCTGCTCCTGCTGATTAGATCGATTTTTATTTCATCGATTTGATTTCATCGATAGGAGTGGCTCTTGATCCCCTCGTCGTGCTTCTCCCGCTACTTCCCGATGATGATCCCGTCTTCCGTTGCCTTTGCTGTGTTCGTCAACGCTGCCCTTTGACGTCGATGGTGTGCTCGACTGCCTTGTCGTTCGTCGTCATGCTTCTCTCACAGCATCCTGATGGAGCTTCTTCTCCCACTGATCCCGCAGCTGCCCCTATGTTTGCGTTTCTGTCGCAGATGGTCGACGACGATCCCACCCATCCCCTCTCCTGTTGTGCTTCTCTCGTGCTGAGCTCCTCTCCTTCTTGTCGGTCTCCCTCCTCTGCTCGCCGTAGCTTGATCCCTCCGCTCACCGATGCTTGTGGTCGTGCTCTACTCGTTGCATCTTGAGTCTGTTTTCGTCGGCAGCCTTTATCCAATGATGTTTTTTTTGTTATTTTGTTTGTGTTGTTTTATTTCTTGTGTTTGTTTTATGTTTGTGTGTTATATGACTTCATGCACGTGTTCCGCGCGAGGGGGAGTGTTCGTGACGAATGCGACTCAGAATACATTTTCCCAACTATCGTCTCTAGTCACACATAGCCTCCAGACGTATTTCGTGTGTTTGTGTCTTCTCAATTTCGCTTTGTTGTTGGGTATGAGTGGTATGGACTTTGTTGGTTGACCTGATTTCAGCTCTGGGTGCATCCAATGTGATCATGGTCGGTTTGTGTAACCAACGTTGTGTGGTTTGTGCCCGGTTGGATTTTCCTCGATGACACGCTATTGAGCTTCAGTGGCTGTTGTTTTGTCCCACATAGCTAACCACAATTATCCTTCTTTTTATGATGTTTTCAAGTTGGACGTTTTCCCTCCATCTCAAGGGGGAGTGTTGGAGTATTAGCTTTATATTAATATTTATTCCATGTAATTGTCTTTGGGATTTAACCCCACACCTTAGTTTCGAGTTAGCGTGTCCATGTAAATCCTATATAATGGCCCCTTTAGAGATGGATAAATTGAACTTTCTATTTCCTCTCTATAATTTCTACATTTATCAAGAGACATTTACCCCTGTGACTATTATGAACCCAATGCAGGTTTTGTTATCATGTGTTGCATGTAAATGGTGGAATCTCTAACAGTTGGATGTAAAAAACGTGTTTCTTCATGTGAATTGGAAGAGAAGGTTTATATATCAGTACCTCTTGGATATTTACCAAGTGATTTTGAAGGAGAAGTATGCAAATTGAATAAGACTATATGGATTAAAACAATCATTGAGAGCAGGGTTTGGTAGATTGAGTATTCTCAGAGTAATACGATCATACTCTATTTATTAGACGAATGCAAGGAAATATTCTAGCTCTTATCGTATATGTGGATGACATTATGATAATTGGGGATGATTTTGAAGAGATTACCATCCTTAAAGGGAAGCTGACAAAAATTTTGAGGTAAAATATCTAGGAAAACTAAAATATTTCCTGGGCATTAAGGTTGCAAGGTCAAGTCATGACATTTATTTCGTAAAGGAAGTATGTATTAGATCTATTAGAACAGTTTGGCATGAATGAGTGCAAACTTGCCACTACGCCGATTGAAGCCAATCATAGTCTTGACAAGGATGATGGAGAGATTATAAAAAATATAGCTGACTACCAGAGACTTGTTGATGCAGAGCGAATCTATAGACGGCGGAAAATCTGCGACCTAACCCTACATGTTATGCTAATCCAACAGTTAAACCACAGTTAGATAATAATTATAACATTCCACGCAGATAAATTCATAGCAAGACACAAATAATTTATTAGGGCAGATAAACTTAGGCTTTCCTCCGCGTGGAGAGCTAAAGCTAGAGTGCGCGGTGAATAAAATCCTGCAAATCACGATAATTATCTAACAAACAACTACCATACAAGAGATCCACAACAAGTATAAGATTCAATCCAATATAAATATGCTGAAAATAATAATCCAGTACAATGAAGACTCACCAAGTAGTGGGCTGACCAAGACACTGGAGAATTCAGAGCCGGAGATGCGTGCACGACATTCCGAGGTGGAAACGGTGGCGTGGAAAATAGCAGAGGTGGCTGTTCTTGATGATGGATGGTAGACTCGGACCGAAAAATACCGGCCACGTAGGGGAAGATCTGAGCGGAGAATGGTAGATCTGACAATAATAGATCGGATCTGGGCTGAAAATTTTCAGATCTGGACTGATCCGAAAGGGGAAGGACGATGGATGGTGGTTCCACGTAGGGGGGGGGGGCTAGCGGCTTAGGATGAAGGGCTTAAGAGGGAGGCAGTGGCTGTGGATCTGATGGGGAAGCGACACCAGTGGGTTAGGGGCACATGAGTGTTCGGCTTGTGTGTGTGTGTGTGGGGGGGGGGGGAATCAGGCTGAGTGGGGGAGGCGGAGGGCAGGGGAATGGAGGGGGTGGCCCGACTGCTTGTTTGCTGGGGAGTGGTTGATGCCGACGGTGGACAGGTGGGGGGGAAACTATATACGATGAATAGTAAAATGAGAAAGGAATACAAATTAAAAGGTGCCTGGATTTGGGGGGTGTGGAGGCTAAGAGAGGGGGCGTGGAAGGGGGAAGAAGGGTCCTAGGGTTAGGGGATACCTTGCGGAGGGAGATACACCGCTAGGAGTCGTCACCTAGGGTTCCACGGAGTCAGTACCGTGGGATGATCGCGGGAATCCGGGAATAACTTTCTCCAAATTCTGCATTGACCTAAACCAACCCACTACAAGCCTATTTATAATGAAATAAAAGCTAGAATCAGAGTTAAGACCTATGGATCATGAAATATGCGAAGGAATGTGGTTTCCCACATTACTGTTAGAGATCAGAGTTCTTGAAAACAACCCGATAAACTTATATTGTGACAACAAGACAACTGTCAATATTGCTCACATCCTACCCAACACGACTGCACAAAGCATGTCTAAGTGAATAGTTACTTTATCAAAGAGAATATTGTGTAGAGGATCATTTGCATTTCGTTCGTTCCAACATGACAACTTGTCGACGTTCTTACCAAAGGATTAAGTGAAAGTAGTTTTTGTAGCTTAATTAGTGTTAGCGGATCTGGTTCAGCAAAATCCGTGTTGTGTGAGACCGGCTTTGGTGGGGTCCAACATTGGCCGTATGCCCTCGGTATTTCCCCGGTTCAAATTATCCCCGTGGTCCCGTGGTTGGATTAGTCCCACACCGCCTGCAATGGGTGATCCTTTGTGCTTATGTACCCCACCCCCGTCATCTTAACACATGGGTTTTGAGATGACTTCAGGGTGTGGTGGGATTTCAACATGCTATCAGAGATAGGTTGCCCTGCTGTGGTGGAGTGTTAGAGGATCTGGTCCAGTGAGATCTGTATTGTGTGGGAGTGTGGGACCAACTGTGTTGGGACCCGACATTGGCTGCATGTCCTCGGTATTCCCCCGACTTGGATTATCCCCACGCTCCCGTGATTGGATTAGTCCCACACCGCCTGCAGTGGACGATCCTTTGTACTTATGTACCCCCACCCCATTCATCTTAACACCGAGGTTTTGAGAAGATTTCGGGGTGTGGAAGGATTTGGTCTAGGCCCGATAACAATTAGCAAGCTGGGTATGAATTGTATAACATGCCAAACTTGAAGGGGGGGGGAGGGGGTCTTAATATTATTGTATACACTCTATTATATATAGAGGAGTGCCCACCTTTATCAAAATAATAATGATTTTTGGTACTAACACTCAATATTTCCAGGGTATTTATAAATTTCTAATCATTTTATCCGTGGTTCTATGGATATGCCCAAAACAGTACCTTACAAGTGATAAGATAATTATGTCCAAAACATTACATCTCTGCCAGAATACCAAAGCATCTAAATTTGCTATCATCTACCTATTTATCAACCAAAATTTATCATGGTGGAGGCTACAAAGAGGTGGATGAAACAAGTCAACTCAGGTTTCTTCAATTGGGATGCGAGCGACGGGAGTCTTGCCGAGCACTGGCGAGACTCACGCGTTTGAGTGCAGTCGAGCCCGGGCGAGATTGCTAATTCCCTCTAACTTGTGCTATAATGTTTTTATTCTTGTTTGTTTGATAAAAGATTATGAGTTTATGTTATTCCGCTACTTATAAATATTGAGTTAGGTTTTTGTGAAGGGAAAAAAATCAGGCTAAAGATGAATAATATTTCAGCATTTAACATTCAATTAGTGAATACATTGAAATTAAGCCAACCACGACCAAGTAGAAATTTTGGAAGATTAAATGGTTCCTTTAGATGATTACTATGAGAAGCTTTTACCTCGTCGGCTAGTCCCCTTTAATTTTATTGTTATATAACCAAGGATGTTGAAGATGCATGACATGACAATGCTATAGCCATATGAAATTTTGATTGGGTAAAATATCCTTGATTAATTTATGTATTCTCATTTCATTACTTAGATAGTTTCATGCAGATTATTCAAAGGATTTGCGTTCTTTTCTCAAACACTGTGGAGATGTTATTTTTACTGGATTGACTCCATCATATGAGCAGGGGAAGTTAATTGAGAGACTGGGGAACGTGTATGACAATATAGAGGTAATGCAGATTGTCCTTACGGTTACATGCATCTTTTTTGAGCTTTATATTTATGAATGTAGGATTTTTAATCTCGTCAGTCAGAAGATGAATATTGTTCATCTATAATACAAGATTTTATCTATTGATGCTGAGATAAAACATGTCAATGTTCACATAATGAGTCATTTCTTAACATATCAAAACTACATTAACTAAGTTAACATGCTTCAAATGTATATAATAGTAAATGAGCCTGAGGTGCAATAAATGTGTGAGAAAAATTTACTTTCCATTTGTTTACGTTCCTCTAAATTTTATTTTTGTTGAGGAAAAAAATGATTAGTGCCTTCAAAAGTGGGTTCCCTTTATACTATTTTGTAAGTACTATTCCACCACACCTTTTACCATCATGACTATGTTGCTGAAACATAAAGCAAGAAATCATTCCTCATATTAACAACTATGCAGAGAGAAATGGAGAGAGGCAACTAATGGAATGCACCTATTGTATCAGTTATGTCCTATGCCGCAAGTTAGCGTATTAACCTGAGAGAACTACTTTTTTGTCTAAATTAGCGCCTTTAATCTCTCATTGCAGGACTTTTTATGGGGAAGAGTGTTATTTTAAGCAAAAAAATGTAGGAGATAGGGAGTGTTCATAACACATGAAGGAGCTGAGAAGAGAAGAGAAGAAAGAACCGAGAAAAGGAAACCATACTTAACTCTAAGAGGAGTTCTTTCCAAGTTTTGTATTTCTTTATTCATTAGCATGATTTAACAATTATAGCAGACTTCAAAGGAAGAGGGAGAAAAATAACAAGGAAATTCATGGACGGTATCTATTATGGGCCCACAGTGGGGAGCAACGTATTAGCTACCGGCAAAGCTGTGCCGAGACTGAGCGAATCCTTCTCTTATCGTTTTCACATATTTTATGTATATCCTATGCACCAAGAAAATTTGGTTGTTACACACATTTGTTAAGCCTCGTCACAGACATTTTGGATATTTGCGAAGGGGCTCATCCGATTTTGGGAGGATGAGAATGAAATGAAAACATACAATGGTTATCTTCCAATTGTGCATTAGAAGGAACCTAATGAGTGGAGATAACTTTAGTTTGAATTTTCTATCAGGTAAAATGAAAATCAATTTTAATATGTTTGGTTCACTCATGAAAGATGAGATTATATGCTCTGTGAATTTCAACATGATTGTCACAATAGAGAGACATGTATTCTTGGACAGGAAAATTCAATTCCCCCAAAATAGCTTTCAATCACATGAGTTGACAAGTAGTTATTGTCATAACTCTATTCTGCTTCAGTGGAGGATTTGACAACCACGTTCTGATCCTTACTCTTCCAATGCACAAGATTGCCTTCCACAGATATAGTATAACCACTAGTAGATCTATTGTCTGTAGTAGATCCAACTCAATTAACATCACAAAAGCCTTGCAAATTTAGATGTTGTTGGTTCTTATATTGAACCTCTTTACAGGAGCTTTCTTGGGATATTTAAGAATTTAGAGAACGCCTTCATCATGATGGATTTTAGGATTGTGCATGAATTGATTCGCAAGGCTAACAACAAAAGAGATATATGACCGAGTGATGGTTAAGTAAATCAACTTCACCACCAATGGTTAGCACTTCAATTTTCTGTGTAAGTCAGGAGAATCATCCTTATAAATTTTGTAGTTTGGATCAATGAGCCTATCTGCGGGTTTTATTCCAAGATACAGTTTTTTGAAGAAGATCCTACACATATTTTCTTTGAGAAATGAAGAGCCCTTTAGCAACTTCAACTCCAAGGAATGATGTAACCCGAAAATCCTAAACTTGATTTAAACAGTAATTTTGCGATCTTGATTAAATTAAGTGATGCGTGTTCGAATCGTTAACAATAAAAAGGTAATTAATCTAGGGTTTATAAAACTCATGCGAGTGTCTCAATAGATCAATGAAGAATCATTAATTAACATTTCACATGCCAAAAAATAGGGCGATAAACACCACAAAAATATGAAAATTAACGACAAAAAGACGCAATGATAATTTAGGCAACCTCTGAAATTGAAGTTCATGTAAAAGAGATGCATAAAATTAAACTCACAGAATACGAGCATGAATGGCGGAGAAATATACCTTCGGCTCACCAGGGCAACAATATTGAACCTGAATTGGGTTTATGGATGGAGTGGTGCTAGTTTGTCAGGGGAAAATAGTAGCACTAGAATGCCCGAGAACATCACTAGCTGGAATAGAGGCCAAAAAACAGGATCGGTTGCGTTTGGTATCGTAGGTGGCCTGACGATCTTGGAAGGGGTTGAGAAAGGCCTGGAACTCGTGGACGCAGATAATAGGAGGCTTGGGCGTGGTTGGAGGTGCAGGTGGAAACTGTAATTGCAAAAAATAAAGTGTGTCAGGCTAATGCTCGTTGGGATGAGCGAAGCATTTTGGTGGAAGGTTCTCCTGAGTCCGGTGAACCTTTCGGTGGTAGCGGTGAGACCAGGAGACGACGTCGTCGGTGGATGGAGCTGAGAATGTCGTCAGTAGTTGGAGCTGCTCGAGAAATAAAAAAATTTGTTTCTCGTTTTTAACCCAAGCTGCCTTTGAAAGGGGGAATCCAATTTTTTCCTCAAGCAAATTAGGATTTAGGTTTATGAGGTAAGAGAATAAGAATATGAGAGGAAAAAAATGCATTATGAGGCTTCCTTGTTCTCATGATTTGATATCTCCAAAATTAAAGAAACAATATTTTTTCATTTTTCCTTTAAATCTTATAAAAATGCTTGATTTTACTTGATTTTATTGTTTGCCTAAATTATCACGTCACCTTATTTAACAGATCTTTTTATTCACGATCTTATTAGACGATCACTCCAATAAGTTGTAACAGTGAGCGCAAACGATATGCGCGACACAATATAATGAGTACATGCTCAATAAATAAATAAACGCGTGTTAAGACATGCACCACACAAATAAAAACGTGGGAAATAAAAATACAACAAAGATGCGACATATGTTGTATCCAGGAAGTACTTTAGCAATCCAAAATCTTTGATTTCAAAGGCAGATGCCATATCCCTCTTAACATCGGCCGTATGTTTATATTTTTCTGTGATGATAATGTTATCGACATAAATGATAGGAATAGTAATACAATCTACAATTTGATGAATGAACATACCATGATCACAAATACTCTTGAAAAATTGCATATTAAGAAATTTTATACCGTAAATGGCTTCTTCAATTGACATACATGCCTTTGGGGAGTGGCTAATCCAGGAGTAAGGGTGTTACACACAAAATTGTAGCATGCCAGTAACATCATTAAAAAGGTAGGCAGAGATGGAGATGCGAGGTAAGAGGATACTATGGAGCCAAAATTACAACTGCCTAAGCGGAGTGTGCTCTAGAGATAGATAAATGTGATAATCTCAGAACAAAGACAAGGGAGGTAGAATTAATTCTTGGATACCATTTCACTAGCCCAATAGACATTTAAATAAGAGAATACAAGTTGATCCTTTTACATTAAGGTCCATATACTCAGACCGACTTCAAACTTACATAAAATATAATAGCTCGAATAAGGAAAATACATGAGATATAATAAGATTATGTTGATTCGTGCATAATAAGATAACTCGACCCAAAGCACATAATATCACTCCCGTCGTTCAAAATGATCCTGTGCTCAAGCTGAGGTCGGATTCTCATGTTAACTTCACCTAGCTTGAGTCCTCATGAACGAATGTGAATGGCATGCTCAAAGTGCCACGAGATCTGCGATGCTTTCCTATGATGACTTAATAATTAATTATTGCTGTAATTTTAAAAAAATGTTATATGATTTTTAGTAGTGGGGCAATGAGCTCAATGCTATTAGAAGTTGGACGACGTTTATGGCGTGAAAAGCTGCATGCATGTTGGGAAGTGGGTGTCGTGTTTGATTGAGGCAAAAATATAAGCAAAGTACATGTGCAATCCTCTGGGTGCAAGAAGCAATGGGCTCAAGGACTTGGGGTCGACGATGTTGAATGGTTGACGACGATGGGCCAAACTATGCACTAAAGACGATGGGTTGAACTATTCATTGATGATGTTGGGGAGAAGTATGTGAGATTGACGAGCTTCATCCGTCCGACTATCTGCAAGGGGGTGAGCGCTCGCTTGATCGTTCGATGCACAAGTGTTGACGAGGAACGACGCTGGCTCGATGACGAAGAGGATGAAGGAGAGTTCAAGGTTCTATTAGCAAAAATGTCGGTTATCGGAGTTTGAAGATGTTGAATACACACCGACAAAGATGTCGGTCAGCAGGGACGACGATGCGTGGGGCATGCTTCGAGGAGTGACTTAGTGAGGGAGAAGTGAGTTAGGGGGATCTGGGCAATTGGAGAAGTCCTGGCTTCAATGATGGTACCTTCTAAATCATAACAGAGTTGGAGGATACAGAGCTGGAGGATACTTTGGAGCTGGAACCACGTTTGTTTAAGCGAGGTATGCTTAGAAGAGAGCTGCACAATCTCATAACAAAGTAAGTAAAATATACTTAATTCTTGGATACCATTCCACTAGCCCAATGAGTCTTTAAAATATAAAATACAAGTTAACACTTTACACTAAGGTTCCTATACTTGAACAGACTCCGAACTTGCACAAAATATAAAAACGTGAATAAGGAAAGTCACCTTCAATGAATTCAAAGTTCTTCAAAAATCTGTTAGTCTCTCATGCTCTAAGTGCTCTCTTTCTTTTCTTGCTATAACAGTTGTTGAAGGAGGCTGACTTAGCTAGCTGTAAAAAGCAAGAAAAAGAGGTAAGGCTGCACGCGACATTGTTAAGCAGACAAGCCTTTGACTGTTATGGGCTACGGGCCAAGGGCCTAGTTATCTAATTAGACTAATTTGTATCTGCATTATTATTAATTATTATAGTTTAGGTTTTCATTAATAATAATCTTGTAGCCCATTTAAAGGCAAGTAGAGTTTGGATATAAGTATCGACGAAGTAATTTTTATTCACTTGTTTTTTGAAAGAGATTTTGGTAGCTCTCTTCTCTCGAGCAACCCCGCCTAGGAAGCCCCAATTCTGGTTCCGACTCCGAAGTATTCCCTCTGCCTCTGGTCAGTACTCCGACGAGCGCACAACTTGGTATCACAACCACCCTTCGTCAAATTCACGCTTCCCTTTCCTAACCAGCAGATCTGAACCCTAACCAGTCCACCGAGGTTGTGATTTCGCAACGGCAGCTCCAACCTCGACAAGGGCATCTCCTGCTTTCACTTCCACACGTCGTCTGCGCTTCGTCAAATGCAATGGAATATGTCATAAACCCACACAATCGACCCGTCGTTCTATCCATCCTATCAAAAAAGCCCTACACCTATGGCTGCTCGACGCCTTCCTCACGTGTGCTTCTCCACCAGACTCTACTGCACATGATAGAACAGTTACCGATCCTTCCCGCGACAAGCGACCCCTACTCATCAATGCCCTCCCTTCTTGACTTCTCCCAGGCATTCCAAAGCAGGGTTCCCCTGCGCCTTCTTCCTCGACCAACTCATCCCACCCAGTAGTTGCTTTGTTCATTCGTCTTCGTTGAGCCTAGCAACGTCTGATCAGCAATGCGACAACGCTTCCTGTCGACCCCCCCGGGCATCAGATAACCTTGTTCGTTGAGTTCTGTATTTTTTTTGAACCCCCCAACAACGCAACACCTTGTTCTCGAACACCCAAACAAAAAAGGGTGTTTTTTTGGCCTCATCATAGGGAAGCGTTGTCGATTGATGTATACTTAAATTCGGGTTTTGAAATTCTAAGTTATTTTTTTTCTTAAAATACAACATGAGACTAATTTTGGAAAAACAAACGGGTTGAGCGGCCAAAACAAATTTACGCGCGCAAATCAAATTCGTCGCTTGAATCTTAAAAGGTTCGTTAATGTCGCTCGGGTGGAACTCTCACATGTTCTACGAGTCGATTCTTCTACGGGACGAACGCAGACACAAACAAAAATACAAACAACAATTTATGAATAAATGGTATTAAAAGCAGTGCAAACGTAAAGACAAGCACAAAGATTATTTGTGAGAAAGCATAAATTTATACTAATGCAAAGGAGCAAACGAGTGTATCCAAAGCAAACAACGGCGAGGCAGTGGTCCCTCCAAGCCCTTCATGTAAAGGAAGAAAGGTCTCCTAAGCAATAACCGATGGGCGTCTGGACCAGCAACTGGTGATGGGTCGAAGTTGACGACGTCGATTGAATCCCGGGTCATCGGAACAGGGTTCCGAAGTCGACGACGACCCGACGGTTCGTTCCCAAACAGTCTTGGCGGCGGCGGCTGGAACTGTGGCTGAAAAGGCAGATGCGAAAGACGGCGCTGGAGGCTGGAACTGTGGCGGAAAAGGCAGATGCAGAAGATGGCGCTTGAGGCTGGTTGGGCAGATGCAAAAGACGACACACGTCACGATCACCCCCTTTAATGCATGTCGCCATCTTTACCACCAGACTTCGCTATTGACTACGTTTGTCGACATCTTTACCACCGGACTTGCGAAATACATCATGAAGGTTTTGAAGAGGATCAGATAATACTAGGCGATAAGCCACCGGTCCAATCCTTTCAGCAATGACAAATGGCCCTGCGTATCTTGGGGTAAGATTCCCAAGTCGACGAATTCGTGAAATACCTTTGAAGGGCTTTATTTTCAGACATATCATATCGCCTACATTAAACTCTACTCTTCGATGTCTGGCATTGTAATATTTTTGCTATCTGTCTTGAGCAACTTTTAATCTTTCTCGTATAAGTGTAAGTTTTCGTTCATTTTATCCACTTGGTTATTTGGGAATAACTTTTGTTCATCATCTTCTGCGCAGCTTAGCGGGGTACGACATCTTCGTCCATATAATGCTTCAAATGGTGCCATGTGAATACTTGACTGGTAGCTATTATTATAAGAAAATTCTACCAGCGATAAGTATTTTCCCCATGAGCCTTTAAGATCGAGTACGACCATTCTCAACAGATCTTCCAACATTTGGATAGTTCGCTCAGACAGACCATCTGTTTGTGGATGGAAGACAGTACTATATAGCAGCTTTGTTCCCAACTTTTTCTGCACGAGCTTCCACGTATTCGATGTAAAACGTCCATCCCTATCAGACACAATAGATCGGGGAATCTTATGATATTTTACAATAACATCGATATACTGATCGACTAACTTCTGTACTGGACTATCATTTTTCATAGAAATGAAATGTGCAACTTTCGTTAGGCGATCAATAATGACCCATATATCGTTGTTTTCAGTTTTACTCTTCGGTAATCCCCTGACAAAATCCATGGTTATGTCATCCCATTTACACTCAGGGATCGGTAGTGACTGTAAGTATCCACCAGACTTTTGATGTTCTGCCTTCACAAGTTGCCACGTGTGACATTTGACAATATATTAGATTACGTCAGTCTTCATTCCTGGCCACCAGAAGTCCTGTTTAAGATCTTGGTATATTTTCGTTCTCCCGGGGATGAATTGAATAAGTTGTATTATGTACTTCATAAAGTATTTCTGCTCGAAGTGTATTCACATCAGGAACGCACAACATTTTATTCAGAAATAATAATCCATCATTTTCTGTAAAAGCAGTTAATTGTCCACTTTTTGCCTTATCCAGAATCTTCACAAATATAGGGTCCTGGTTCATTGCCTTCCTTACCATGTCTTTAATGAAATATTTTGCCTTTAGTTGAAAAAGTAAACCTTGAGTCTGAAAGGTAGTTATACCTGTAAGCAATTCAAAGTTTTGTATCTCTCGCAACAACTCCTTCTGTTCGGTTAGTGGAACAATCATCAGAGCTAAGTGCTTCCTACTGAGCGCATCAGCTACCACATTCGCTTTACCGAGATGGTATTTGATATCGACGTCATAATCTTTGATAAGTTCTAACTATCGTCTCTGACACATATTTATTTCCTTCTGAGAGAAAATGTATTTTAAACTTTTGTGATCTGTAAAGATATCACATTGAGCACATATAAGTAATGTCTCTAGATTTTTAGGGCAAATATGACAGCTGCCAACTCCAAATCATGAGTTGAGTAATTACGCTCAGAATCTTTTAATTGTCTCGAAGCATAAGCTATGACTTTACCATTCTGTATCAAAACACAATCCAGGCCTTTCAGGGATGCATCACTGTAAATTTGAAAACCCTCAATGCCACATGACATGATCAATATTGGTGCAGTGGTTAATCTTGTTTTTAATTCATCAAAGGCCTCCTGACACTCATCAGTCCAGAGAAATAGAACATTCTTTCGGGTTAGTTTTGCAAGCGGCAGTGCAATCGTTGAAAACCCGTTTACAAATTTTCTGTAATAGTTTGCTAATCCTAGAAAACTTCTAATTTCTGTGACAGTAGTTGGTCTTGGCCAATTTATGATTGCTTTTACTTTTGCTGGATCTACAGATAATCCATACTCCGTAATGACATGACCCAAGAAAGAAACTTCATTCAACCAGAAATCACATTTTGAAAACGTTGCATATAAGACATGACTTTTCAATGTCTGCAACACAGTTTTAAGTGTTCTGCATGTTCATCCTTATTCGTCGAATAGATTAGAATGTCATCGATAAATACGATAACAAACCTGTCCAGGAATTCCTTAAATATCCTGTTCATTAAGTCCATAAAAACGGCTGGCGCGTTTGTTAATCAAAACGACATGACTACGAACTCAAAGTGTCCGTATCTCGTACCAAAGACAGTCTTGTAAATATCGTGTTCCTTTATGCGCATTTGATGATATCCCGACCTTAAGTCAATCTTGGAGAAGACTTTTGCATTAACCAATTGATCGAATAGATCGTCAATGCGAGGTAGATGATATTGGTTTCGAATTGTCAACTTATTAAGTTCTCGATAGTCGACACATAATAGAAACGAACCATCCTTCTTTGTAACGAAAAGTACTGGGGCTCCCCATGGTGAAGTGGTTGGTCGTATAAAATCTTTATCAAGTAATTCCTGCAATTGGCTTTTCAGCTCTGCCAATTCTTTAGGAGCCATACGATATGATGCCTTTACTACTGGTTTAGCTCCTTCAAGCAATTCGATAGTGAACTCAACATCTCTTGATGGAGGTAGTCCTGGTAATTCTTCAGGAAATACCTCGAGAAAATCACACACTACGGGAACTGCAGTCGGTTCACATGCCACTAACTTAGTTCCCTTAATTAGTACCAAAGTTGCTTCACAACCTTTCCTTAATTTCTTCATCGCCTTTAATGAAGATATCATAGTTTTTGCAACTTCATTCAATCCCTTAAAAGTACACTGCGTATCGTCCAGCTTAAGTGTAATTTTTTTTTTTTACAGTTGATGATGGCTTCACGTTTTGATAACCAATACATCCCTAAAATGATGTCAAATTCGGATAGGGGTAGAACCACAACATCTGCTTCTACTGGGTTGATATCAATTGTTAGCCACACTGTACATCGAAGCTTTGTAGACATCTCGGTATTATTGGACATTTTAACTCTCAATTCCTCAAGAGACGTATGAGGTTCCAACCTTAATTGTTTAATTGCTCTTGTAGATATGAATGATTGGCTAGCCCCTGTATCAAATAATACCTTTAGAAGGTGATTATGTACATAAATCATACCTGTGATAACAGTATCATCAACTTTAGTCCCTTGCTGGTTCATATTGAAGACTCTAAGCTGCACCTGTCTGTCTTCTCTAATTTCCACCATAGATCCCGATATTTCGATCCCTTCACCTTTATCAACTCTACCAACTGAGCTGGTATCAATGTAATGAAATGTTGATGCCTGACTAGGACCACCTATTTCAGGTACTGTCTTCCACAACGGGCAATCTTGTCGGCAATGTCCAGGCTTCTGACATTTAAAACAAACTCCAGTTCCCTTTAAACATTCGCCAAAATGGTTCTTCCCGCATTTCAGATATAAGGGCTTCATCGTGTTACTGCTAGCTCCACTTTTACTTCGAGTTTGTGCTGGAGGACCAACTTTCTTCGTCTTCCAGTTAGAACTTCCACTCTTTCGCGAGGAATCCATACTCTGACCCTCTGGAAGCCTCTTCTTCTGAAACTCCATTCGCCTTTGCGAACTCTCTACATCCATCTCAATCAACTTAGCAATCTCCACCAGTTCATTGTAATTCTTGATCCTCTGCGAGATGAGATGTACACGCACATCTTCTCGTAGACCCAATTGTAATCGAAAACAACGATCGCTTTTCTTGGTGATCATGTTTTCGACATAATAAGCTAATTGTGCAAATTCAGCTTCATATTGAAGGACTGTACGATTTCCTTGCATCAATCGAAAGAATTTCTCCTGCAACATTTGTTTTTCTGACGGAGGGACAAACCAATTAACAAACTCCTTCAAAAATTCGGCCCAGAGGATCTCTGAGTTTTTATGCCCAGCAAAATTTCCTTGCCTCATGCTGTCCCACCACCGATCAGCCTCTCCTTCCAGCAAGAAGATGACTAAATCGATTTTTTGATTGTCGGGGCACTTCATAACGTTGAAGATTAGTTCGATCCTCTTTATCCAGCTTTCAGTTTCCATCGGAGATAACCCTCCTCGAAATAAGAGCGGTCTCATTTCGAGAAATTGCTGCACATATACTCACTTGACGTTGGCGGTTGTGATGCGGCAACAACACTATGACCCATTCGAATAGCCTCTGCTAATGCTTGCATGACTTCTGATAGAGGGGGATTCGATCTCTCTCTCTATGTCTTTCTTCAGCCATACGACTTTGTTCCTCTTCGAGTTCGTCTCTTTCCCTTCTACCTAAATATGTGCGGAAAGGTTCTTGAAACGAGAAGATTTACATTGTCATGTATTTGTTTTACTTACGTCCTATGTACTCGTATCTTGCTGATAATTCAAATATAACCTCCCTCTGATAGTATTTAATTGTAACGAACCTACATTCTAGACACCATCACAATTTTCATTTCATTTATCTATTTCACAGAGTTGCCAGAGAATTTAACATTCAGCATTTATGAGTACATAAGGAAAAGTGCAAAAAAGTAAAACATTTTATTTATATCATAAGATCATATAGTACATCTGATCATCAAAAAGATAACCCAACATATACATACAAAAGTGAGTATCTTACATCTGTGCTCAAAGAACAGTAAAACATGTAAACAAGTATGAGTAGAACAACAGATCAAAATTATAGTACTATACTACATATCATGAAACACTATGAACTACAGGAAGCAGAACTGGAACTCATCATGCGGGTAATCTGGGTCATGGCAGGCGGCTTTGTGGGCTTCTAGAACTCCAAAGACAGCGGTGAGTATCTCGACCCAGATTTTGTACATCTTCTCGCGTCGAGTAGGGGGCCGACTAGATGTGCCGGGAGTAGCTTCCTCCTTGACCTGTTTAGTTACATTTTCTATTAGTCAAAAACTAAATGAATTCTCACTGTTCGCTTTTTACTACGATGTCTTATTTATATTTTACGAATTTCATAGTTTATTCTCTTGATTACGTTCTCTCTCGTTATATCATATTATTCGTTTTCATCATCTTCTTATTGTTAACCTTTTTCTTATTTTGTTCATCTTTTGCTCATCCTTTTTATATATATCTTTTCATGTGGGGTTTGACTTTCTTATCTTTATCTCTTATACTTTTCCTGTTGTTATCGGACAGTGTTAAAAAATATTAACATTTCATATCATTTATATAGCGCGCTTGCGTGACTTTTCATATTCACACACATTTCTTAAAGTGCCTTTTCATATTCACACGTTAACTTTCATTAAATTATCATTGGGAGGACATTCACCCCACCTCCACTATTGGGTTGACCCTTAACTTAGCCAATTTCCTTTCTTTATTCTTTTTTTTCATTTTGTATTCCTCGTTCTTTCGACATAACATTTACTTCCTTTACTTCATTCAATTCATTGTACGTTTACTTTTAATTGTTCTTTGTTGCAACATAAAACATAACCAAAAAACATAATTATGAAATTAATAATTATGTAATTAAGCAATTATAGAAGGGTGAGAACTCACTGTAGCTTTTCCTTTCCCTTTCTCGTTCCTATTTTCGTCAGTGCGCCTTCCGCTTCCGTGTGATGCCATTGCCTACAATATACCATCCTTAACTATGTTCAGACCGTCAATTTGATATTTCTAATTAACCTAATTAGGTCAAAGACCTCTTTAAACACTTAGGATTTTGCTGCCCTAGGTTCAACTTAGTGAACGTTCACTGTTTTAGTGAAAGGGCAGCAAGGCTTAGCCTCCAAATAATTATTTGGACCCTTAGGGTTTCTCCTTTTTCAACCCTAAAATCAAAATCCTCTTAACCTAGCTATGGTTTCATCAAAATCCCTTGGAAATGGATTTAGGCTTAAAAGTCCTTACAAAACTTTTTACATATCAAGAATCAAAGAAAATTGAAAAACCCTAGAGTTTCTACCATTTTTAATTCATGAGAAATCTTTGAAAAAGAAACAAAAGGACTAGAGAGGAAGAGATTGCCTTTCAAATGGTGGAGAAATCAGAAGAAAAGGAGGAGAATCGGGCTCTCGGGTGGAATCGACGCCGTGCGGTTGCTGACCGTCGCCTGCAGCTTCTTGCGGAATCGGGAGAGAATAGAAATGAATAGCGCTTATTCCTTTCTCGATTTTATCGGGTTATCGGCACCGCTCTACGCTGCGATGACCCGCACGCCGGTTCACCGGGAATAGCCGGTTCAAGCTCTTTTTTATCCGGTTCAAGTCTATTTCAAGCACATTCTAGCCCTTTATTAGCACACCAATTTCATATAATTATACAATAATATTAAATTTAGTGTAACATTGGCACAACTTAAATTTGGTGGCGTCAGAATTCTCCCCTCCTTATTGAATTTTCGTTCGCGAAAATCTTTAATCTGAAGGTACATCTAACAATTAAGGGAAGAGATTTCTCATTGCTTCTTCTTTTTCCCACGTTGCTTCATGAATACTATGCTCTTTCCACCGGACTTTGACAAATCGAACCTCTCGATCGCGAAGCTGCTTATTTTGTCAATCTACAATCTTGTATGCTTCAGTTGGGCTTGATAGATCTGATTCTATTTGAATCTGTTCAGAAGGAACTATTTTTTTCTGGGTCTGCTATGTATTTCCTCAATGAAGAAACAGGGAATACATCATGAAGGTTTTGAAGAACATCAGATAATACTAGGCAATAAGCCACCGGTCCAATCCTTTCAGTAACTTGAGTAGGAGAAAGTTAGGTCTATTTTTTATAGTTCGTTGATTAGGGATTAACACTTGTTTGATCTCCCACCTACAATGGTCTTTGTTCCCATGTTCAACAGTACCGACCTGACATCTTATACACGAAACAT
The DNA here is from genome assembly GCA_039583875.1 of Platanthera guangdongensis. Taxonomy (NCBI): domain Eukaryota; kingdom Viridiplantae; phylum Streptophyta; class Magnoliopsida; order Asparagales; family Orchidaceae; genus Platanthera; species Platanthera guangdongensis. The sequence continues at coordinate 177,534,191 of CM077148.1, forward strand.
GACCTGTGAGGTTGGTTAAAGATGCTACCATTTACACCTTCAGAGCAATTAGAGATTGACGAGATATATTACATTATGTATATCCATACCACTCAGACACTATATGAGATATGTTGACCGTTCTTAGTACGATGACAATGGTGATCATTGACTCTGGTGGCACTTGTCATATGACCGACAGCTCTCGTTTGTTCTCCTCTTTGCTTGAACAAAACATGCTATCTTCTGTTGTTATTGCGGATGAGACTTCTACTCCTGTGCATGGTGTTGGCATTGTGCGTCTCTCTCCATCATTGCTGCATGGCGTTTCTTTTCTTTCATGCGCATGCTTCACGCATTTGTTTTGCACATTTATTTTCATGCAATTTTTATTATTGGAGTTGTAAAATATTCCCCATGATGTAATATTTATGTCGTATACTTTTATTCTAGGTTAACCGGAGGCATAATCCTTTGATTTGGACAGATCGAGCTTTGTTTTTCTTCTCACTCCCATGTTGAACTTTAGCCTTAATTTTGAGCCTCAACCATTTTTATTTCTAGTAGAAGTTATAATTGTTATTGTTGAAGTTGTATGCAAAAAAGTGTTAAAACAGAGGCTAAGTTCAAAAAAAATTCCTGCAAGGGAAAAAGTTCTATTAAAACTGTAGTTTAAACTTTAAAAAAGAACAGAAAAAAGTTTTTAAAACCTGTTTAAAAACAGAGAAAGCAATATAAAGGAATTTTTTTTGTTCTTTTATTAATTTCAATCGAAGTGTGAAAATGTTTAGGAAAGGTGGTTGAGTCAGACGATATACCCATCGAAGTATGAAAATGTCTAGTAAATGAATGAATTTTGTGGCTTACATATTTTTTCAATAAAATACTGAAGTCAAAGAGGATGTCAGACCAATGAAGAGAAAATATTTTGACACCTTTGTATAAGAATAAAAGAGATCTACAAAATTGTGTTAATTATAAAAGAATTAAATTGATGAGTCATACCATGAAACTATGAAAACGAGTAATAGAAAAAAGATTAAGATGAGAGATTAACATCTCGGAGAATCAATTTGGATTCATGCCAGAGAGGTCGACCATGAAAGCTATACATCTTTTGAGGAGACTCATTGACAACTATCGAGAAAGAAAACAAGATTTGCATATGTTATTTATTGATCTTGAGAAGGCTTATGATAGAGTTCCAAGAGAGATCTTATGGAGAGTCTTAGAAGGGTGTAAATGTATCATATATTTACATAATCAAAGATATGTATACAAACCAAGGTTGTCAGGATCGAGATCCTATATGAGATCGTTTCGAGGTAGGATCAGATTTGATAGTAGAGTTGGATCGAGGATCGCTTTACAAAATTAGGATCGATTTTCAAAATCTGGATCGTAGGATCGTAAGATCCTATGATCTGGATCGCGATCCTGACAACCTTGATACAAACTCAGTGATAAGGGTGAGGACATTTGGAGGATTAACACAGAAATTCCCTATCATTGTTGAATTACATCAAGGTTTAGCTTTAAGCCTTTATCTCTTTACCCTTATCTTAGATGAGCTCACCAGACATATCCAACAAGCTATACCTTGGTGTTTATTGTTGGCAGATGATATCGTTTTGGTGGATGTGTGGACACACGAGATTGGATAAAATTAGAAATGAAAGTATGAGTGATAAGACATGAGTAGCACCAATTTCAGAGAAGATGCCAGAAGCTCGTTTAAGATGGTTTGGACACGTACAAGGAGACCATTAGAGGCACCTGTTAGGCGTTGTGAGAGTCTAGTCACTAGTCATATTAGACGAGGGAGGGGTAGACCAATAAAGACTTGGAATGGAACTATAAAGAAATACATGATGTACTTAGACATTAGTGAGATTATGACAAAAGAGGCACAATGACGACAAAGGATCCATATAGCCGACCCCACTGTAGTGGGATAGAGGCTTGAGTGTTGTTGTTGTTGTTTGTATTAATTTCAATCATGGGTCCCTTATTCAACCCTGTTGTTTGAAATTGATTGGTCCAATCTTGATATGAGTATTTGAAAAATTCAATTTTATTCCTTATCTCCTGATTATTTGATTCCAAAATGAATGGCATGAATTAGCTACTACTAATATCCTTGTTGGGGTATTAAAAGGAGAGGACCTGCATTAAAAAATAACCACCCTAATTCTCTACTTTAGCCGTCAACTTGTGTGTACCCAAGTGAACTGTACGTTCTCCTTCCTCTTCCATTACCTACCCCTTCCACTTCTTCTAAGCTATCTTCTTCCTCCATTCCTTCATGGATTTCGACATTATTCCACCTCTTCTACCTCATTACCGCACCGTCCTCCTTGTGAGCCACCGCCACCTTTACACCTTTTGCGCGAGTTGTCTTCTGTCTTCCACCAGTCCTTCTGTCGACTGTCTTACCTTTCCTTTTTAGACTCGGTTAGATCTTTCCTAAATTCTTTGGTTCATACTTGTCTAGTTTGGAGTAGTTATCTTAGTCTTATTATATAAGAGGAATTTATTTGGTTGTATTTTTTATACTTGCTTGGATTATTTTGCACATTTTACTGTTACTTTGGTGATTATTGATTATTAAATGTTTGACTATTACCGAATGAATTGCATCACAGTAATTGAAGGAATTGTTAGTCTTGCGTAGATTGTGATGTAAGTTTGCTTCATTGAAACTAATGTCGCTCATCTTAATTTTAATTGCATTTAGAGTCACATTTGCATCACATTCATTGTTGATGCGCGGAAACGGCACCGGGGCAGCTAACACGGAGAGGGGGCGTGTTCGGTCTCACAGGCTAGGAGAGGAGGAGGATGAAGGAGAAGGAAGTTTCTGAGTGCTCGAGAGTGGAGCAAGCAGCTTGTCAAAGAGGGTTGCGGGGATAGAGGAGAAGAGAAGCTTGATCAACAGAAAAGGTTAATCAAAAGAGGAGGAGGAGGTTGATCAGGAGCTGTCGAGCAGACGGTTAATATGACGGTTGAGCTTGCAGGTTGGCTGCCGAGAGGAAGCTGAGCCGAGCTAGAGAGAAGAGAGAAGGAGCCGCTAGCAGCGGCAACAACCGACTTCGCCCGCCGCGGCTTAAATGCCACTCTTGCGACGGGCTTTCCTTTTATTAATAGCGAGAGTTACAACTTGCTAGTACACCTTCTCAACAGAGCAATAAAGGAGTACAAAAGGAAGCTCTAAGGAAGAAGAAGAATGCCAGGGGAGGTCGCGCGGACTGAGCTAGGGAGGCTAGCAGACCGCGCGGCTAAGCAAAGGAAGCAGACCGCGCGGACTGGAGATCCAGGTCGGCAGGCCGCGCGACTAAGTCGCAGAAGGGGGGTGCGATCTGAAAATCGGAGTCCGCAGGAGGGCTGGCTGGCTGACTTGGTGCGAGAGCGATGAGACCTCCGGCCACGATCTCCCGGCGACGATGTCCCCTCAAATGAGGGGCATGGGGGGCTATTTATAGGCCCGAGGAGGTAACGGCTTGCGGTGACGTTACCCCCAGTGAGACGGTAACTTGAGCGAGATGGAGACGGAGTCCGCCGAGTCCGCATTAGCCCGCGCGGACTGGGACTTGGCACTGAAGCTGGTGCTGCTGATGGCGAACTGGATGGCGGACTGCGAGGCGAGTCCGCGGAGTCCGCTGTTGCTGAATTGAGATTGTCCGCCTGCTGTTGGAATGGCGGACGCTGGAGGAGAGGTGGCGGACTTCACGGGGGGACCGCTGAGTCCGCCCCTGCTGAGTTGAGGGACTGCCCGCTGCTGCTGAGAAGCTGGTGCTGGCTAAGGAAAGGGCGGACTGCATAGAGAGTCCGCCAAGTCCGTCGAGTCCGCTTGCGTTGGAGATGGAGAGCCTGGCTGTTGAGGCTGCTGGGGTTCAACGTTGAAGGCGGGCTGGAAGTCTTGATTGCACTTCGAGTCCGCCCAGCTCGCGAGTAACTTGGACGCTGTTGGTCTTGTCGGATAGCTGGAATTGGAGTCCGCGCCTTGCAGGCGGACTGAAGGAGTCGGCTGCCCATGTGGCTGGTGGTAAGGACTGAGCGACCTGTTGCCGGCCTGGGCGGATAGGAAGTTGAGTCCGGCAGAGAGCGACCTGCGGATACAACCTTGCGGTTAAGCTGAAAAATGGGGCGGCCTGCAGAGGCGGACTGCGGAAGCAGTCCGCGGACCCTGCCGACCAGGGGGAGGCGCGCGGCCTGGGGGTCAGACCGCTGAGACCGCGCAGTCCGCGCGGCCTGAGCGAACAGAGAATTCTGTCCGCCCAACCTAGGGCATCGCGGCTTCCAGGAGGAACCCGGGGCAAGCCGCGATGAGCGAGCTGGTAGCCTTGGGAAGGATCACCGATTTCGGGGTTAACATAATCCCCGCACTTTTTTAAGTTCCGAAAAGAACTTCGAAAAAATTGGAGACTTGCGAAAATCGTGATCCACCCCAACGGAAAGAGAAGGGGGGCAAGGAGAGATGGAACCTGAAGCCTCTCCTTAGAAGTTTGGTGTTGCCTGTCTATTTTCCTGCAAGAGGAAAGTTAGGGTAGGCATGTATGGGTGGTACATCGAGTGTGTAACTGAGTTCGCCTTTGCAAAACGAAGGCGTATCTTCCACCAAATTCTGCAAAATGAAAGTGAGAGGAAAACATAAAAGCGTAATTACTTGCAAGTACCTGATGGAGGCTTGCAAGTACCTGTTATCCTCTGCAAAAAAGGAAGGATGAAGAGTATACAAAAATGAAAAATGAGTTGCAAGTATCTGGAAGGGATTTGCAAGTCTTTGCTGGTTCCTGCAAAAGAAGAGTTAAAGGCATGCGCAGTATATGAAAGTAACTTGCAAGTACCTGTGAAAAGAAGGCTTGCAAGCGTTTGCTAATCTCTGCAAGGAAAGAGTTAGAAGCAAACAAGATATGAAGATAACTTGCAAGTACCTGTGAAGAGAAGGCTTGCAAGCGTTTGCTAATCTCTGCAAGGAAAGAGTTAGAAGCAAACAAGATATGAAGATAACTTGCAAGTACCTGTGAAGAGAAGGCTTGCAAGCGTTTGTTAATCTCTGCAAGGAAAGAGTTAGAAGCAAACAAGATATGAAGATAACTTGCAAGTACCTGTGAAGAGAAGGCTTGCAAGCGTTTGCTAATCTCTGCAAGGAAAGAGTTAGAAGCAAACATAATATGAAAATAACTTGCAAGTACCTGGAATAAGGCTTGCAAGTGTTAACTGTTGATGAGATAATGCCGATATGACCAAACAGTAAGGGAAATGCCTGATGAGCTCTTTATCATGAAGCTCAGATCAATAAATCGAGCGTTAACTGTTGATATGGCTGGATGGACATGATCAGATTAGCAGAGAAGTAACTTGACGAACTCTGCCAATCTTAACTAGATTGCAATAGCAGGGCTTGATGATCGAGGAGAGTAAGATTCTTCGATCAATGTTTGATACCATTAGATTTGATAAGAGTAGTGAATAGCTCTGCAAATCTTCATCTGATAGCGCTTAAGCAGACAACGAATAGAAGATGAAAGTAATAGAGTTTGTTCGAGTAAAGAGCTTGTAAGTCATCATCCGATGGGGCTTGAGCAAGTGATGCATATAAGATGAGTATAAATAAAGTGAATGCTAGAAATCCTTTTGGAAGGTCGGATCAACCTGTTCACCTGTGAAAGAAGGCAATTGACAAAAAGAGGTCTATACTCGGAATGACTAAAGAAGGTTGAATGCTGCCACAGGTGTTCCCCGTGGGCCTTATGCATCACTTGCCTGAGAAAATCATCCCGAGTATAGTCCTACTCGAAGCGGGCTGGCCGCGCATCCTCTAGGAGGGCACAAAAGAGAAAAGCAAAGGGAAAATCCTGAGAAGGATCGCTAGATGCACTGCTCTCTTGCCTCGGGTACAATCATCACTGATCAATGAGACTAGTTGCGCCAAGTGGCCTATTGCTTGTCTGTGGATTGATCAGTTGAGTTGTGGAAACCCGCGAAGGCACGGATCGAGAGTACCAGAGAGTGTTCGGCCATCACAGTTGTGAGATGATCAAAGAGACAAGGGTACACTTGATTGCCATTGCTTGTCAAGCGAAGATCATCATAACTGTAATGTATCCTTTGCGAAGCACAACAGAGCTAACACATGGGGCTCCCCTAGCACACACTCTGTGCCAGATGCCGGCTAGAATCCGAAGTCCTGTATTCCTCCGCATGAGAGTTGGATAGCCCCCACTACACATATGCGAACACTTCCCGCGATATGTGGTCGTTGTGGCCTTACGCCGAAATCCAATCTCATGGGGGCCTATAGCAAGACTCGGCGATATCTCATTGGTGTAGTGATCTCCCTGGCAAAGAGAAAAATAGAGGAGGAAACATCACAAGAAGGGAACTGTGTCAGTACAAGATCCCTGATAAGAACTATGTTGAAAAGCAAGAATGAACACTGAGAAGTGTTTGATAAAATGAAAATATTTGAAAGAATAAGAGCAAGAGTTGAGAGAACCCATCAAGGTTGCGAGGGGCTTTGGAGGACTGTAAAGTCCATTGCTTGCTTAGAATAGCCTTCCAAGCACACCCTCGTCGTCGGCATCGAAGCATTCGACGGCTTGGGTAGCAACGAGGAGAGGATGCTCTTCGACTTGGCTCACTCCCCTTGAGGAGCAAGAAACGTCTGCAACTTCTTTGCCCTTAGAAGTTGCTGGACCAGGGCGATCTTCTTTAGGAAGCAAGTCACACATCTTACCCTGCTGGAGCATCCTTTGCACAAGCTGGCGGAATGCTCGGCAGTGCTCAGTCAGGTGACCTGGCTCTTTGTGGAATTCACAGTAAGGTTCTGAACCCCTAGATCTTTGATCAGCTGGTCGGTAGGGCTTTTTGTTGCTAGCCCTGTCTTTCATGATTTGGCTCACTTGAAGCATGATTTCATCTAGTTTGGACTCGTGCGAGTCATTGCCTTGCTGCTGATAGACTGCAGTTGCTTGAGAAGATGGAGCTGGTGGTAGTAGCAGTTGATCTTGAGCACGATCATGGCTCGGAAAGGAGTATCGGTGGCGCTGAAACCTTTTCTCCTTTCTTGAGTGAGATGGGAAATGATGATGAGGAGACCTCGGAGGCTGCTTGTGAAAAGAATCTTTCTCTGATAAGAGCTTGGAGACGAAGCCTGGATTGCTCTTTTCGCCTCGAATGTACGAGTTGGCTAGAGCAATCAATTCTTGGTACGTTCTTGGAGCACGGACATTGACTTCAAACTTGAGAGGCCCTTCACAGAGACCGTGGATAAGAGCCACTCGGTACATTTCTTGATCGACAATCTCGATTTCCAAGATTTCTCTTTGGAATCGATCAACGAATTGAGACCAAGTTTTATTGTTACGCTGCTTGATCTCAAAGAGAGCTTCAGGACCGCCCTTTCTCTTGGTGGAGGTAGAGAATCTGAGAAGAAAATCCCTTCGTAGATCGACGAAGGAAGTGATGGAGTGAGGACGAAGGCCATAGAACCAGTCCCTCACTTGACCATCAAAGGTGGTGACAAGGAGCTTGCACTTAGTTGCATCTGACAGAGTCTTGAGAGCAACAGCTGACTCAAAAGCTTGAAGGTGTTTTACTGGATCAGTCTCTCCAGTGTAGATTGGCAGTCGAGGCTCTCTGAAGTTTGTTGGAGTAGGTTCGTGACGAACATTCTCTGTAAATGGTGACGACTCTTCTTGTTCTCCTACAGCATAAGGATTAAAGGGAGCATAAGCTGTAGCTGTAAAGGAAGCAGGGGGATAAAAGGGAAAAGCTGCTGCAGGAGCTGGGGCAGGAGCTGGAGGGTAAGGATGACTTCCCTGAAAGTTGAGAAACCTAGCAGGACTTCCCCGGGCTGCTTCCCGAAAAAAGTTTTGGCGAGCAGCGAACTCTTCATCTTGAGTTCGCAAAGGAGCAGCAGGACCTTGCGTGAAGGTTGCTGTAAAAGGAGGAGGATAGAGTGGCGGGCAAGCTGGAGGATAAGCTTGCAGACGCTCCAAAGTTGGGGCTGGATTGATTGGAGCAGCGGAAGCAACTGGAGCTGTTGCTGGTTGAGAGTCTAACCGCTGTGTAATCACAGCAAGCATTTGGTTGATCGCTTTGAACTGCTGAGCATTCTCGCGGCGCGACTGCTCAAAGACCTCCCAGAGAGGATCATCTCTAGGACTTGGAGCAAAGCTCTCGGCTGAGTGATGATCTGACATGGTTAATTGTCGCTGTTCACCGTCTGAACGGATCTGAAGGCCACATGTTAACTGTTGATGCGCGGAAACGGCACCGGGGCAGCTAACACGGAGGGGGGGCGTGTTCGGTCTCACAGGCTAGGAGAGGAGGAGGATGAAGGACAAGGAAAGAAGCTTCTGAGTGCTCGAGAGTGGAGCAAACAACTTGTCAAAGAGGGTTGCGGGGATAGATGAGAGGAGAAGCTTGATCAACAAAGAAGGTTGATCAAAAGAGGAAGAGGAGGTTGATCAGGAGCTGTCGAGCAGACGGTTAATATGACGATTGAGCTTGCAGGTTGGCTGCCGAGAGGAAGCTGAGCCGAGCTAGAGAGAAGAGAGAAGGAGCCGCTAGCAGCGGCAACAACCGACTTCGCCCGCCGCGGCTTAAATGTCACTCTTGCGACGGGCTTTCCTTTTATTAATAGCGAGAGTTACAACTTGCTAGTACACCTTCTCAACAAAGCAATAAAGGAGTACAAAAGGAAGCTCTAAGGAAGAAGAAGAATGCCAGGGGAGGTCGCGCGGACTGAGCTAGGGAGGCTAGCAGATCGCGCGGCTAAGCAAAGGAAGCAGACCGCGCGGACTGGAGATCCAGGTCGGCAGGCCGCGCGACTAAGTCGCAGAAGGGGGTGCGATCTGAAAATCGGAGTCCGCAGGAGGGCTGGCTGGCTGACTTGGTGCGAGAGCGATGAGACCTCCGGCTACGATCTCCCGGTGACGATGTCCCCTCAAATGAGGGGCATGAGGGGCTATTTATAGGCCCGAGGAGGTAACGGCTTGCGGTGACGTTACCCCCGGTGAGACGGTAATTTGAGCGAGATGGAGACGGAGTCCGCCGAGTCCGCATTAGCCCGCGCGGACTGGGACTTGGCACTGAAGCTGGTGCTGCTGATGGAGAACTGGATGGCGGACTACGAGGCGAGTCCGCGGAGTCCGCTGCTGCTGAATTGAGATTGTCCGCCTGCTGCTGGAATGGCGGACGCTGGAGGAGAGGTGGCGGACTTCACGGGGGGACCGCTGAGTCCGCCCCTGCTGAGTTGAGGGACTGCCCGCTGCTGCTGAGAAGCTGGTGCTGGCTAAGGAAAGGGCGGACTGCATAGAGAGTCCGCCAAGTCCGTCGAGTCCGCTTGCGTTGGAGATGGAGAGTCTGGCTGTTGAGGCTGCTGGGGTTCAGCGTTGAAGACGGGCTGGAAGTCTTGATTGCACTTCGAGTCCGCCCAGCTCGCGAGGAACTTGGACGCTGTTGGTCTTGTCGGATAGCTGGAATTGGAGTCCGCGCCTTGCAGGCGGACTGGAGGAGTCGGCTGCCCATGTGTCTGGTGGTAAGGACTGAGCGACCTGTTGTCGGCCTGGGCGGATAGGAAGTTGAGTCCGGCAGAGAGCGACCTGCGGATACAACCTTGCGGTTAAGCTGAAAAAGGGGGCGGCCTGCAGAGGCGGACTGCGGAAGCAGTCTGCGGACCCTGCCGACCAAGGGAAGGCGCGCGGCCTGGGGGTCAGACCGCTGAGACCGCGCAGTCCGCGCGGCCTGAGCGGACAGAGAATTCTGTCCGCCCAACCTAGGGCATCGCGGCTTCCAGGAGGAACCCGGGGCAAGTCGCGATGAGCGAGCTGGCAGCCTTGGGAAGGATCGCCGATTTCAGTGTTAACATTCATCACATCGAGTGCACACCATCTTGTTGATACTTGATAGTGTATACCCATTTGCATCCAACAATGTATCTTCCATTCATATAGAAACAAACTACCAAGTGTTCTGTATTTGTTAGAATTACATTTCAACATCCATAACATTCCTTTATTGAGGGTTAATAACTAAAGGGAAGCCAGTGCACAAAGCATCCCCGCACAGCCCGCACAACGAGGGTCCGGGAAAGGTTCCACCACAAGGGTGAAATGTAGGCAAACCTTACCCTGCATTTTTGCTAGAGGTTGCTTCTAGGACTCGAACTGGGTATCTCAAGGTCACACGACAACAACTTACCCGGTGCGTCAAGGCTCCCCTTCTTGAGAGTTAGCAACTATTTGAGAAAAATTATTAGGAATTACAATAGCAGAAATAGAAGCAAGATATAATAAATTGATCCAACAAATTGATCAATATGATACCTTGTGCGGCTATTTTTGAGAATTTAGAAGACACGTGCAGCCTTAGAAATAAACTTAGCCTTAGGATTAGGTGGAGAGGACATTGGTGGTGGATAATGAGTACTAGTCTTCTCAATCTCATGATGAGTTTGCTTTCTATTCTGATAGACTTGAATCTTCATCTGTCTCTAATATGTTCAAATTCTAAGACCTTCCTCTTCTTTTTTCTCCGAGGAGTCGGAATTTTTGCCCAACCTCTTCCCCAGAAGCACCAAAACCTGACTTGATGAATGCCAACAAGGGGAGAGGATTATGCCATTCCTTTGGAGGTGAAGTGTTCAGATCAAGGAATGTTGGGTTTCCCCTTGTTCGAAGGAATCTTAAAAAATGTAACATCTTTGGATATAAATCTCTTATGCATTTGAGAGGAGTTAGTTTTATGATCTTTTTATCAGCTGCATATCCCCCCCTAAAAAAAAATATTCGATATCTTGTGGTTCAAGTTTATCCCTGTCGGGCCCCATAATATGAACAAAGGCAACCCAACCAAATAATTTAGGCGGGAGTTTAAAAAGGGTGAGTTATGTAACAAGATGTGTAACTGATATCTTCCTCCCAAGATATTTGATGACATGCAATTAATCAGGAAGATAGTTTTGAGAATCTCTTCACCCCACATTCTTGTAAGAACCTGCATTTCTTGTAGAAACCACCTAATAATGTCAAGTATATACCTGTTCTTCCTTTCAACAATGTTATTCTTTTGAGTGCTGGACATGATGTTTGAAACACAATTCCCTTGTCCTAGAAATTCTTGGAGATCATTATATGTGAATTCACTCCCATTGGCACCCTGAACACGTTTATCTTTGCATCAAATTGGTTCTCCACATAATTGTCAAACAATTTAAATATTTGACATAACCTAATTTTTTTCTTTTCATTAGATATATCCAAGTAAAACAAAAGAAATGATCAATAATGAGCAAAATAATAGAAGCTAATGACCAAATTAATAGGCGTAATCCACACATTTGAATGTATCATATCAAAGCATTTAGTTTTCATATTAGTACTGGAAAGATAAGTAGCCCGCCAATGCTTCCCAAGCTCAAAAACTTGATATTGAATATATTTATTACAATCTAAAGGCAAATGTGGAAAGAAAGATTCCGAAGTCCTGTATTCCTCCGCATGAGAGTTGGATAGCCCCCACTACACATATGCGAACACTTCCCGCGATATGTGGTCGTTGTGGCCTTACGCCGAAATCCAATCTCATGGGGGCCTATAGCAAGACTCGGCGATATCTCATTGGTGTAGTGATCTCCCTGGCAAAGAGAAAAATAGAGGAGGAAACATCACAAGAAGGGAACTGTGTCAGTACAAGATCCCTGATAAGAACTATGTTGAAAAGCAAGAATGAACACTGAGAAGTGTTTGGTAAAATGAAAATATTTGAAAGAATAAGAGCAAGAGTTGAGAGAACCCATCAAGGTTGCGAGGGGCTTTGGAGGACTGTAAAGTCCATTGCTTGCTTAGAATAGCCTTCCAAGCACACCCTCGTCGTCGGCATCGAAGCATTCGACGGCTTGGGTAGCAACGAGGAGAGGATGCTCTTCGACTTGGCTCACTCCCCTTGAGGAGCAAGAAACGTCTGCAACTTCTTTGCCCTTAGAAGTTGCTGGACCAGGGCGATCTTCTTTAGGAAGCAAGTCACACATCTTACCCTGCTGGAGCATCCTTTGCACAAGCTGGCGGAATGCTCGGCAGTGCTCAGTCAGGTGACCTGGCTCTTTGTGGAATTCACAGTAAGGTTCTGAACCCCTAGATCTTTGATCAGCTGGTCGGTAGGGCTTTTTGTTGCTAGCCCTGTCTTTCATGATTTGGCTCACTTGAAGCATGATTTCATCTAGTTTGGACTCGTGCGAGTCATTGCCTTGCTGCTGATAGACTGCAGTTGCTTGAGAAGATGGAGCTGGTGGTAGTAGCAGTTGATCTTGAGCACGATCATGGCTCGGAAAGGAGTATCGGTGGCGCTGAAACCTTTTCTCCTTTCTTGAGTGAGATGGGAAATGATGATGAGGAGACCTCGGAGGCTGCTTGTGAAAAGAATCTTTCTCTGATAAGAGCTTGGAGACGAAGCCTGGATTGCTCTTTTCGCCTCGAATGTACGAGTTGGCTAGAGCAATCAATTCTTGGTACGTTCTTGGAGCACGGACATTGACTTCAAACTTGAGAGGCCCTTCACAGAGACCGTGGATAAGAGCCACTCGGTACATTTCTTGATCGACAATCTCGATTTCCAAGATTTCTCTTTGGAATCGATCAACGAATTGAGACCAAGTTTTATTGTTACGCTGCTTGATCTCAAAGAGAGCTTCAGGACCGCCCTTTCTCTTGGTGGAGGTAGAGAATCTGAGAAGAAAATCCCTTCGTAGATCGACGAAGGAAGTGATGGAGTGAGGACGAAGGCCATAGAACCAGTCCCTCACTTGACCATCAAAGGTGGTGACAAGGAGCTTGCACTTAGTTGCATCTGACAGAGTCTTGAGAGCAACAGCTGACTCAAAAGCTTGAAGGTGTTTTACTGGATCAGTCTCTCCAGTGTAGATTGGCAGTCGAGGCTCTCTGAAGTTTGTTGGAGTAGGTTCGTGACGAACATTCTCTGTAAATGGTGACGACTCTTCTTGTTCTCCTACAGCATAAGGATTAAAGGGAGCATAAGCTGTAGCTGTAAAGGAAGCAGGGGGATAAAAGGGAAAAGCTGCTGCAGGAGCTGGGGCAGGAGCTGGAGGGTAAGGATGACTTCCCTGAAAGTTGAGAAACCTAGCAGGACTTCCCCGGGCTGCTTCCCGAAAAAAGTTTTGGCGAGCAGCGAACTCTTCATCTTGAGTTCGCAAAGGAGCAGCAGGACCTTGCGTGAAGGTTGCTGTAAAAGGAGGAGGATAGAGTGGCGGGCAAGCTGGAGGATAAGCTTGCAGACGCTCCAAAGTTGGGGCTGGATTGATTGGAGCAGCGGAAGCAACTGGAGCTGTTGCTGGTTGAGAGTCTAACCGCTGTGTAATCACAGCAAGCATTTGGTTGATCGCTTTGAACTGCTGAGCATTCTCGCGGCGCGACTGCTCAAAGACCTCCCAGAGAGGATCATCTCTAGGACTTGGAGCAAAGCTCTCGGCTGAGTGATGATCTGACATGGTTAATTGTCGCTGTTCACCGTCTGAACGGATCTGAAGGCCACATGTTAACTGTTGATGCGCGGAAACGGCACCGGGGCAGCTAACACGGAGGGGGGGCGTGTTCGGTCTCACAGGCTAGGAGAGGAGGAGGATGAAGGACAAGGAAAGAAGCTTCTGAGTGCTCGAGAGTGGAGCAAACAACTTGTCAAAGAGGGTTGCGGGGATAGATGAGAGGAGAAGCTTGATCAACAAAGAAGGTTGATCAAAAGAGGAAGAGGAGGTTGATCAGGAGCTGTCGAGCAGACGGTTAATATGACGATTGAGCTTGCAGGTTGGCTGCCGAGAGGAAGCTGAGCCGAGCTAGAGAGAAGAGAGAAGGAGCCGCTAGCAGCGGCAACAACCGACTTCGCCCGCCGCGGCTTAAATGTCACTCTTGCGACGGGCTTTCCTTTTATTAATAGCGAGAGTTACAACTTGCTAGTACACCTTCTCAACAAAGCAATAAAGGAGTACAAAAGGAAGCTCTAAGGAAGAAGAAGAATGCCAGGGGAGGTCGCGCGGACTGAGCTAGGGAGGCTAGCAGATCGCGCGGCTAAGCAAAGGAAGCAGACCGCGCGGACTGGAGATCCAGGTCGGCAGGCCGCGCGACTAAGTCGCAGAAGGGGGTGCGATCTGAAAATCGGAGTCCGCAGGAGGGCTGGCTGGCTGACTTGGTGCGAGAGCGATGAGACCTCCGGCTACGATCTCCCGGTGACGATGTCCCCTCAAATGAGGGGCATGAGGGGCTATTTATAGGCCCGAGGAGGTAACGGCTTGCGGTGACGTTACCCCCGGTGAGACGGTAATTTGAGCGAGATGGAGACGGAGTCCGCCGAGTCCGCATTAGCCCGCGCGGACTGGGACTTGGCACTGAAGCTGGTGCTGCTGATGGAGAACTGATGGCGGACTACGAGGCGAGTCCGCGGAGTCCGCTGCTGCTGAATTGAGATTGTCGCCTGCTGCTGGAATGGCGGACGCTGGAGGAGAGGTGGCGGACTTCACGGGGGGACCGCTGAGTCCGCCCCTGCTGAGTTGAGGGACTGCCCGCTGCTGCTGAGAAGCTGGTGCTGGCTAAGGAAAGGGCGGACTGCATAGAGAGTCCGCCAAGTCCGTCGAGTCCGCTTGCGTTGGAGATGGAGAGTCTGGCTGTTGAGGCTGCTGGGGTTCAGCGTTGAAGACGGGCTGGAAGTCTTGATTGCACTTCGAGTCCGCCCAGCTCGCGAGGAACTTGGACGCTGTTGGTCTTGTCGGATAGCTGGAATTGGAGTCCGCGCCTTGCAGGCGGACTGGAGGAGTCGGCTGCCCATGTGTCTGGTGGTAAGGACTGAGCGACCTGTTGTCGGCCTGGGCGGATAGGAAGTTGAGTCCGGCAGAGAGCGACCTGCGGATACAACCTTGCGGTTAAGCTGAAAAAGGGGGCGGCCTGCAGAGGCGGACTGCGGAAGCAGTCTGCGGACCCTGCCGACCAAGGGAAGGCGCGCGGCCTGGGGGTCAGACCGCTGAGACCGCGCAGTCCGCGCGGCCTGAGCGGACAGAGAATTCTGTCCGCCCAACCTAGGGCATCGCGGCTTCCAGGAGGAACCCGGGGCAAGTCGCGATGAGCGAGCTGGCAGCCTTGGGAAGGATCGCCGATTTCAGTGTTAACATTCATCACATCGAGTGCACACCATCTTGTTGATACTTGATAGTGTATACCCATTTGCATCCAACAATGTATCTTCCATTCATATAGAAACAAACTACCAAGTGTTCTGTATTTGTTAGAATTACATTTCAACATCCATAACATTCCTTTATTGAGGGTTAATAACTAAAGGGAAGCCAGTGCACAAAGCATCCCCGCACAGCCCGCACAACGAGGGTCCGGGAAAGGTTCCACCACAAGGGTGAAATGTAGGCAAACCTTACCCTGCATTTTTGCTAGAGGTTGCTTCTAGGACTCGAACTGGGTATCTCAAGGTCACACGACAACAACTTACCCGGTGCGTCAAGGCTCCCCTTCTTGAGAGTTAGCAACTATTTGAGAAAATTATTAGGAATTACAATAGCAGAAATAGAAGCAAGATATAATAAATTGATCCAACAAATTGATCAATATGATACCTTGTGCGGCTATTTTTGAGAATTTAGAAGACACGTGCAGCCTTAGAAATAAACTTAGCCTTAGGATTAGGTGGAGAGGACATTGGTGGTGGATAATGAGTACTAGTCTTCTCAATCTCATGATGAGTTTGCTTTCTATTCTGATAGACTTGAATCTTCATCTGTCTCTAATATGTTCAAATTCTAAGACCTTCCTCTTCTTTTTTCTCCGAGGAGTCGGAATTTTTGCCCAACCTCTTCCCCAGAAGCACCAAAACCTGACTTGATGAATGCCAACAAGGGGAGAGGATTATGCCATTCCTTTGGAGGTGAAGTGTTCAGATCAAGGAATGTTGGGTTTCCCCTTGTTCGAAGGAATCTTAAAAAATGTAACATCTTTGGATATAAATCTCTTATGCATTTGAGAGGAGTTAGTTTTATGATCTTTTTATCAGCTGCATATCCCCCCCTAAAAAAAAATATTCGATATCTTGTGGTTCAAGTTTATCCCTGTCGGGCCCCATAATATGAACAAAGGCAACCCAACCAAATAATTTAGGCGGGAGTTTAAAAAGGGTGAGTTATGTAACAAGATGTGTAACTGATATCTTCCTCCCAAGATATTTGATGACATGCAATTAATCAGGAAGATAGTTTTGAGAATCTCTTCACCCCACATTCTTGTAAGAACCTGCATTTCTTGTAGAAACCACCTAATAATGTCAAGTATATACCTGTTCTTCCTTTCAACAATGTTATTCTTTTGAGTGCTGGACATGATGTTTGAAACACAATTCCCTTGTCCTAGAAATTCTTGGAGATCATTATATGTGAATTCACTCCCATTGGCACCCTGAACACGTTTATATTTGCATCAAATTGGTTCTCCACATAATTGTCAAACAATTTAAATATTTGACATAACCTAATTTTTTTCCTTTCATTAGATATATCCAAGTAAAACAAAAGAAATGATCAATAATGAGCAAAGTAATAGAAGCTAATGACCAAATTAATAGGCGTAATCCACACATTTGAATGTATCATATCAAAGCATTTAGTTTTCATATTAGTACTGGAAAGATAAGTAGCCCGCCAATGCTTCCCAAGCTCAAAAACTTGATATTGAATATATTTATTACAATCTAAAGGCAAATGTGGAAAGAAAGATTTCAAAGTTTTCAAGTTGGTACCCAAATGGATGATGTCAAAGAGCCAACCAATCATCTTCATGTACTTTCCTTAGTAAACCTTCTTATCCATAATATAGATGCCACATGACTCATGTCCACCACCATCTTCCTGTTCACCAGATCCTAAAAATTGCAAGAAGAAGAAAAGAATGTGATATGCACATTAGTTAATTAACGGATACCTTCCTCCCATATTTCCATCGCCAGTTCCTCCTCATCCAACCGCATAACTGTACTCCAAATCCTCCCAACCGCTCGTTTTCTATTTCCAGCCGCACGCTCCCCTTCTTCCGATCAAAAAACCGCAAGTCCACGAAATCATCCTCCCCGCCAATTGACACCTTTCAGACACTTTCCCCAACCTTCTCTTCGCAAGCCCTTGAATCTCCCTATACGACCTCGCCTCCAGCAAACTCACGACACCCCCTCTTGCCAGTCCTATCCCGCAAGCCACTCCCAGTCGCAACCCTCCACTCGCCTCACGATCATCTTCTCCTATAGTTGCACCTCTACTTCCACTGCCGCAAGCCCCGCTCTAGTCACGATTACCTCTCAATATCATGATCCAAACTATAAAACTAAATCCCACTCCTACAACAAATCTAAATCCCACCCTCTTCCCCTAGTTGTATTCCCCATCCTCTACCCAACACCACCACACAAACCCTTCCTACCTTCTTTCGTGCATTCATCCACTATCAGTCCTGCTCCACATACCTGATCACCTCCAGATCCAAGTGCAGTTGTGGCCTATTTCTTGTGGATCTCCTCCCACCATTGTTGTCGAATCTCCGTTGCTACATGAGTATTTGTATCGTCTTTTATTATCTTCTTTATTGAATATTGGAAATCACTACTTATTTGCTTGGGTACTTCACTCGTTTGTGTAATTATTTTCATTTTCATATTATTCTATTAAATTCATTTGTGAAAGTTTGTAATTGAAAGCACTTCTTGTGAAGCTTATACACTTGAATCAAATATTCACAACTTGATTAATTTGCCAAACTTTATAAAATTTTAATTGCTAAAAGTTATTTCCGGATTAAATTAAAATATTCTCGCATCATTTAGATTGGAATTATTTGAGTCCGTGCATAACACACATAGGCTTTCATTAGTGCCAGCACAACCCCACAACCCCGCAGCGCTTTGCCATTGTCATAGAGGGTGCTATACAAGGCAGTTTGAGGTCGAACATTTCTTCCATCTGTACCTCTGAACCAATTCCTAGGAACTAAGTTGGGATGAAGTTCCCAACCATTGTCCTTGCTATGCCCCTTTTTCCCACAAGGGAACATTTCAATATACTCATAAACTTTCCTGATTTCTAGGTTTAGTGACTTGGGGTTTTTATTACTCAATTTCCTGTAATCAACAACAGGGGAAGATTTTTAATTTCTCACACTTCTATTGGAGCAGAAAGAGTTAATTCTTTCGGCTTCAATTTTAATATAATTAGCAGCAAAGTCTAAGTTAGGAACATTACCTCTACCTAGTAGCTGAATTCTTTGAAATTCAAGTTCAATAGAGAGACCTGAAGGCATTAAAAAAATTCTTTGAAATTCAAGTTCAATAGAGAGACCTGAAGGCATTAAAAAAATTCATCTTTGCAATTCAAGTTCAACAAGGGATTACAATCAATTCATCTTTGCATATGATCCTTGCTATAATTGTCAACCGACTTGAAGTCAGAATATTGATTGATCTATGCCCATTTATGAGTTAATTTATGATAATAGCTTTAGGAGTCCTATATATCGTTCATAGAAATCCATTGGCACTACAATTAATAAACTATGGCATGATCCTTGTTGGAGAAAACATTCTCATGAAGGTCCCAGATTTATTTGGCATTTTTACGAAATAAGGGATTCACAATATTACGTTCTATGGATTGAGAAGCCAATCCATGTCATTAGTCCTTCCAAATCAAGCCAAAAAAAAAATCCTCTATAAAAATGACAATCACCTTTCGTAGCGACTCCAGGAGCCCCATAATGAAGAGGATGGGCGGTTGAATGGCCAACATCAGGTCCATGTAGTAGAACAGCCAACCGGACAACAAAAAAGAAAAGCAAATCCGGTTGGAAACACTGTCAGAGCAACACAAATCATAAACAATATGAAGAAACTGACTTTAACCAGATAGATGTAGCAACACTCAGCTCAGATGCAGTTGTCCACAACCTGGATTAGAAATAAATCAGATGCTTTAACGTCGGCTTTGTGAAGCAAATGATAAGTTTACGTCAACTACACCACCTCCATGTGTCGAACAACCAACTCACAATAGACAAACTCCAAGATGCTTCAAAATGTACTAAGAGAACGAATCGTCAGCGGCTCCATTGACGTTGGAAGATGAACTAGAACTCGTCAACTTTGCCATAGGGTACATAGAACTAGATCGTCGACGTTGGGAGATACACCAATCTGCTTTACCCGCGTCGCCGGTTCATCTTCTATCGTCGAGCAACTAGCAAGCGCAGTCTTGCTCTGATACCATGTATTGAAGGTGCTGAATGGTATGTTGCCGGCGAAATGAAGCCATGGATACCACTCTCTTTGAGACTGGATACACTTCACACATGTAGTAGAAACCCTAGCTCAAGTTATATAGAGCAATGTTACATGCACACCATGTTTGGCCACGTGCACACCATTTTTATGTGCACACCCACAAGTTTATTTGCAGCCCAATTTTGTAAGTACACCAAACAAAAAGTTGATATTTTTGTTCTTAATTGTCCCCCCATTAAAATTAGAGGGCTTCAATCTAGGTTGGAAAACAACATTAGCATGTGTATGAGTCAACCAGATTTAGTAAAACTTCACATACAACCTCAGAATAAAAAATAATATTAATACGTGATTATTATCGCTAGCTGGATAAACAATTAGATTAGTGATAGAGGTATTCAAAATTAAAGTTTTCCTCCTAACCACAGTCCAAACCAACAAAATACGACAACAACACTCAAACCTTTATCCCACTATCGTGGGGTCGGCTATATGGATCCTTTGTCGCCATTGTGCCCTATCTTTTGTCATAATCTCACTAATGCTTAAGTATATGTCTTTTCTTATAGTAACATTCCAAGACTTTGTTGGTCTACCCCTCCCTCGTTTAACATGCCTAGTGACTAGATTCTCACAACGCCTAAGAGGTGCCTCTAATGGTTTCTTTGTACGTGTCCAAACCATCTTAGTCGAGCTTCTCACATCTTCTCTGCAATTGGTGCTACTCCTGGCTTATCCCTAATACATTCGTTCCGAATTTTGTCCAGTATCGTGTGTCCACACATCCACCTAAGCATTCTCATATTCGCAATTCCCATTTTTTGCTCATGTACATAATTCACTGCCCAACACTCAGAACCATAAAACATCGCTGGTCTAATTGCAAACCATGATTAAGTAACATTTTGATATGACTAATTGACCACACAAGAGGTACCATTGTAGTTACACTAAGATTAGATTCAATATATTATATTACCGTAGCCCAATATATTTGCCCCAATTTTTTCAAAAAATGAACATTTTGATTTCATGTTGACTAACATAAACATAAACATATGGAAATTAGTTCCGCCTCGAGTGTAATGAACACAACACATAAATTGCAATTTTTTTAAAATGTAAAGGGCTAATACCTCTTGAAGCCGCCTCAATCACAACCAAACATAATCCTAGGTTTCGCACATGCAATAATTTTATCAAAGCTGTTTTTCTTCAAACTGGAGTCACCACCGCCTGATTAGAGTTCAAAACATGGAGGCTTCTCGCCCCTGCAACCCGCCGCCGCCTACTTCTCGGTATTTTAATCCTTCCGAACCGGAAACCGCCCGCCCCCTTCCAAGTATGAGTTAACCTAATCAGTTAACCAAATCGGCCTTTTTCCTTCACCAGCTCGACATCACTCATTTCCATGTTTGCATTGTCCTTCCAGTGGCTTGATGCATGCTGGCAGCGATCCGTCCATATTTTGACCTGATTTCGTGTATCCTTCCTCCAGAAACCCTAGATCGTCGTCCTTCTCCCTCCCGAGTCTATTCTGGACAGCTACTATTCCATTCCTGCAAAAACTAAGGTATAGCATTAACTCTAGCTACTATTTCAGTGACATGCATCTTGAATTTTTGGGGTTTACATTTTAGTTAGATTGGCATTTTGAAAATTATTTAAATTTACTCTTAACATGCAAATTTTGGATGATAATGGAAAGTAAAATGTATTGAAATTTACTTAAGTAAATGTAGTGTTCTATTTGTGATAACAATGAGTTCTGAACAAGGGATGGTGACATTGAAGAGTCGATTAATACTGTATATGTAGATGTTGGACATGAATTCATCATTGATACTGTTTTTTCAAGCACAGAAAATTTAGTTGAATGAGATTGCTACGTTGCAAGAGGTATAGGGTTTGTTGCTATCATTCAAAGGGTTGGCAATGAGCGAAGATCAGTCTCGGTTGGGGAGGAACACGCGAACTGCGAAGGGATCCACGGATTTTCTCCAGTGTGCACAAATTACTAGTTGGGCGGAGTAGGAATTGAAATTTAATGTGGGTTTAAGTGTTTTTTTGGCGTGTACATAGCCATACTTGACGTGCCTTTAGCACCTCTCTAAATTAATCCGTTGAATTATTTTTGTATTGTGGTCTCCCGTTGGCACCGCCTGATTAGTAGCTTGAATATTAACAATAACGTGATTAGTAGCTTGAATATTAACAATAACGTGATTAGTAGCTTGAATATTAATGATAATATGATTAGTAACTTGATTACCGTGAAGTTGAAAACTGAAGAGGTCAGAGTAATGCTAGGAATATAGTAAGAGGGACTGATGGAACAAAGTCATCATATTTCTATAAACAAGGTGTCCAGTTGGTCTATGCTCTCTTTCAACTCTAGAATGAACAATAACATTTACTTCTTGCTATTATAGGAAATAAGGTTGCTAATAAAGAATAATAAATATCATTATTAGAATGTCGTTCATCGGCAAATAAGCCCAATCAAGATTAGATTATCCCTGTATGGTCATCCTTTTCTTGGTTTGAACAATAGACCTTATTCATGTTCCTTTTTAAGACAAAGAAGGGTGCAAGTACCCTTCCTAATTAGTAAGATAGGGGTTTGCATGAACTGATTGACATGACTTATGTTGCACGAGAAGTTTGGTTTGGCATCTAACCGGCACATGAGTTTTGTTGTTGTTGCAAATGACATAAAAAGGGCAGTCCGGTGCACAAAGGCATCCCCGCACAGCGAGGGTCCGGGGAAGAGTCCCACCACAAGGGTGATATGAGTTTTTGTTGTTGCAAAATGATATGTACTTGCTAAAATCTGAGAAAAAGGTGGATCAATTAACTATGAACTGAATTATAGCCAATCCCATTAAATTGAGGATTCATCGCGTTGAACTGAGAATTTATTTCCCACTATTCTAGCATATCCTGAAATAGAGATATATAAAAAACTTTCAGAGAATTTTGGGTTTAGGAGTTTTTCCTAATTAGAAAACCCGAACCTCGCGCCTTACAATCTACTGTCCTAAATCCTACTGGTTTCTGAGGTTGGTCCAAACATTTGCAACATAAACTAATTTCATATGAAAGGTCCAGAAAGGACCATTTAAGTGTTATAAAACATGAAAAAAGACCTGATTTTACTGTTACAAAACATCGAAAAAGACAGAATTTGTTTGTTTGAAGGGTAGTCGGGGAGGGAAAATCATCGACAATGATGGGTTTATGTTGCATATGTTCACTTTTTGAAGGCATCAAACTTTGATTATTTTCATGTCAATTTAACAGATTGTAGAATTTCATCAACTGGGAGCCATCTTATGTGTGAATTAACATCATTTTTTTATAAGAAATTTATTTACTTATGGACTACTCCTTGGAAGTTTCTCTTTTTTGTGGTGTCATAGTCATGGTTATGAGGACCGCGATTCGAATCGTAGGATCGTAATTTTGTAAATGGATCCGGATCTTACATGGGATCTAAATCGACACATCTATGACTGGGATCGCAATCCGGATCTTAGGATCTTTAGGATTGCGATCCTGACCCGATTCTACCGGTTTGGCAAAAGGTAACTTGAAACATGTGCAACCCTATCCCGACCTCATTCAACTGGTCCAATGCTCATAACCCATTGTTTAACCTTATCACAATCCCGCCCCATACTCCATCACAGAATCATATCATGTTGTTTTACCGTACCCCAAGTGTCGATTGCCAACTGCAAACTGAGGCTAAGAGCGACTTCTTCGGCCACTTCCAGTCCAGATTTGCTTTTTATGTTAGTAAACATTTGGGTCTTACCTGAAACTAAAATTGAACTTAATATGATATTATTATTATTATTTAATTATTCAAAAAAAATTAATATAGTTACACATACTATTCAATTTATTGGTTTTTTTAGTTATTTGAGCATGTAATTTAATGATACAAAATTCAATTTTATGTTTTTAGTCTTCATTTATGAATGTTGTAAGATCTTGCGATCCTCGATTCGATCCTATGATCCGATCCGATTCAACCTCAAAACGATCTCACTGAGGATCTCGATCCTGACAACCTTACTCATAGTCCCTATAAATTTATGGCTATGCATGGGTCCCCCATGCACAATGTATGTCACCCGATATCCCCATGAAATCTAATTTATCAAAAATAAATTTTTTTTCTATTTTAAAAAATTGTAGTGTCCTTTCTACTTATACAAAGTTCTCCAAATGGCAAATTTTTAGTTCAAAAGACTTACAGTAGCTTGAGTTTTTAGTTACCACCACAAATATTATGTAATTATTGCCAAAAGATATTGGTTATGTGGGGAAGCCCAGTGTTGTGTTTCTATTAAATGGCCCTTTATTATAAACCTATTGACTTTTCTTAATGTCTTGGCAATTGTCAGGAGGGTGATGAGCCTGTAGAGAGACTATTTTGTGAGCTGAAAGAAAAAGGCCAAGGGATGGAGAATCCACAGAGCCATCCATGAGCTCAAAAAAATAAAGCAAGAGAGAGAAGAGATCACAAGCACAAAGGGAAGTTTCCCGTCGAGTTCTGCGGATGCGAGAAACCCCGCTATAGAAAGCATGAAGTTTGACATGGAAGACTGCGGCTTCGACTACCTTCCGCCGAGGGTTGCAATACACAACACCGGTTATCTTCACTATAGACGGCAAAAAGCGAACAGGAAACTTATTTTTGTCGCACACGCGGATTATTTCATATTGCTCAGAGCATGTGCGAAGCTCGCGGAAGTTGATCCTCGTGTTCTGCATATTGGCGTTCTTAAGTTTGAGAAGAGGCTTGATTGGATTGAGGAGAGAATTGATCAGAGTTTGAATATGTTGCATAGTTGTTCTCTCCGGGATGGTGAATAACTTATCACTATGGCTCTGTTTGTTTCAGCGGTGGCGTTTTGAAGCGTTAGGAAAGTGAGCTGTGAGAATGGAGTGGTGGGAAAGGAGGGAGGGGGGCTGCTTTGGCGTTAAAGGCCAGAAATGATGTTTGGAGCATTGGGAACAAAGAAAGAAGTTTTTTTTAGCCTTGGCGTTTTCCTCCACCGCCAACGGAGAAAAACGCTGAAACAAACAGAGCCTGTATTTATCATTTCTTTTTTCCGCTCGCTCGTGATTTTATATGATGGGCGTCTTATCGTGATAATTTAACTGCATTTGCATTTGTTTTTCGTAGGCTAATCAAAATTGGTGTAATCTAGTTAAGGATTGGTTTTATCAAAGTTCATCCTTGCGGTTAATTTTGGCGCCCAATAATTTTGATTCGGTCCGCTGATCCTTTTTTTATCAAAAGTTTTGCATTTGTTTAAATACGCCTCTTAATAGAGCAACATAAAGTTGTGCATGAGTAAATTAATGATATGGTAGGCAGAGGAGAGCATACTGAATTATTTTTTTTATTATGATAGCTTAAACATATTGAAAATTGCATCCCTGAATATATCATTTTGGTACTTTGCACCTTTAATATTTAAATATTATACATCCATCATTTTCATATTCTTGACATTTTGTAGGTTAGGCCTTTGAATTCAGCTATTAGAAATTACCTCTACTAGGGTGCAAAGTATCAATAATATAAAAATGGGGAGGGTGCAAAGTGCCATATTTAAACATTGGGGGTGCAAAGTGTCAAAAACCATATTTCTCATAGGCCATAACCAGGATCAATGAACTTGTTAATGTTAGTCAATGAGGAAGATCTCTGATATGCAACAATATAAAAACTCTTTTTTGGCATGGATATATATATGTTCTGTTTGGACAACTTATCCTGGCAATAATCTCTATTTAAAATGCAAACGCAGTTTAATAGTTATTTGTTTGTGCAGCTGTTAGAAAACTACTTATTTTAAAATTGCTGATAAACTCATGAGTTTCCATAAGCATTTTTCTCTTAAAAAACGCTACGCGCTCGCCACTCGTTGAAACCCTAATGTTGGTGTTGATATTATATGCCTACAAGTACAAAGAACAAAAATAAAATAAAAAAAATCTTTTCAATCAACACTTATGCACAAACTGTCCAAACAATTTGTAGCTTATATATCAACATCAATAAAGTCGAAGAAAAAGTGTCATATCTTCTCTCCAAAATATTTGAATATATTTGTCATTTAATTTGTTTACAATGTGGTTCATTGAAGTTAATAATCACTTCTGTTCTATACAATCCACTATCTATTTTAGCGCCTATGCTAGAAAATATAATAGGAATTAAAGCATCAATCGAGGGTTCGTTTGGAACGGAGGGTTGGGACTAGAGGTGGGGGGCGGGGGTTGGAGACGGAGCGTTTTCCGCTTCACTGCGGGAGCAAAGACCGCAAACATTGCAGCCCGACGTTTGCTTTTTCGCCTTGCGGCAACGGTTGCTCCCGCACCGACGTGAAAATACCACCCCAAATGAACCCTCAATGTTCGCCTTCTTATGAATGAACATTGAATTTGAAAATTAGAATATTATCATTTTGTTGTTTCTTCTTCCATGTTGCAAAATCAATGTAGAAATTATGAGAAAGCTTGATCAAATAAGCTGTCACATTTTTTATTAAATTAAGTAATTTGATATTCAACTGTAATGCCTGATTCAACAATGTCTACATTCATGATTAGTGATACAGCAAATGAAAGTTCATGACAATGTCCTCCTATAACTGTTTTTTGACACCAAAATGTTGATTTACTTTTTATCTTTCAACATGCAGTCAACTGTTTTGAATAATTTTTTTTGTCATTGAAGCTAGTGGCGAATTCAGGAATTTAGAAATGGGGTGCACAATAAAAATTTAATAACATAATATAGAAAGTGAAAAATGTTTACCATTATAAAGTCATACACAATTACATATAAATGTCTTAATTGAAAATTACCAAATACCAAAAGAAATTACAATTGTCCAACATGAGTCCTCATTTTTTGAAAACGATCAATCACATCGTCATCACAAACTTTCGAAAATGAGTCTCTTTCAATGAAGGTAACCGGACAGTCATTCAATATTTGATCGCACATATTTTTGCGCAATATGTTCTTGACATAATTCATGCCCGAGAAGATTCTTTCGACATTTGCAGTAGTCACAAGAAGAATCAGTACGAAATTCAATAGTTTGTGTAATTGTTGATAAACAATATGTTTCCAAATTTCAACAAGTTTCATAGAGAGATGACCAAGGTCCTTCAAGTCAGAAAACCTCTCATCGCTTTTAATGAAAAAGGGGGTCGATGCCGGAACCTCTACGGTGAAGATGGTCGGTGCCGAGGAAAAGCTCTGGAGTGGCGGAAGAAACTCACAAGACGGCGAGAGGAAAAGACCTAACGCGCAGGCCGCGATATGAAAATGAAAGCGTATTTCGGATTTGCGAAACGGGACGTGAGTCGTGCTGCTGGTTAATAATTTTGGGGGTGCACGTTATAAAATTTTGCCCTGCGAATAGAACTATTAATAAATATGCGCAAAAAAGGGGGTGCCCCTGTCCCCATGCCCCCCTTTAAATCCGCCCCTGATTGAAGCTTCATCCAACATAATTGTTGAAGATCATTCAATTAACTTATCTAAATCAGAATGCTTGCTAACATGATGCATTGATATTGATTCAAATTTAAGTAGAACTTTGAAATTTTAAATGTGTTATGCTTCCTCCTAGAAGTAGGTTTGTTGTGACACCTAAAGATGCTGATGTTAACATAATGTAGTCTGTTTTCTCAAGTTGGCAACTATAGTTTTATATAAAAAAAGTTTTGTGAGTTTGTCTAATATCTAGGTCCGATTCATGCGGTCGAAACAGCTTGACCGGTGAAAATAAGTCCCCCCAAACGGAGCCTACGTAATGTAATTGCATTCAAATATTCATTTGATATAGGTATTGATAGCTCGTGTTTAATGAATAATTTTATATCATGAGTTGTATTTATCTGGTTGCCATAATTGCCAATACAATACATATTGAAGTTTGTTAGTGCAAATTACATGTAATTAATACGAATAATAATCAAAACAGCTGATATATTCTCCAGTAATTCCTTGGAATTCTGTGAACTAGTTATATATGTCCCAAGTAAAACAGGATATTAATCATTCTTTGATATTCATTAGTAGACCACTATGAATTTGAACTATAATATATCTTTAGTTATCAAAGTTGCTAATATGTCGGCCGAGCATTCATTTAGTTTCGGCTAAAAGTCATAATTAGCCCCGTCGGGCATTGCGTTATAGAGGAGAACCAACAGACACACTCTCCTAATCTACCCTACATCACTTAGTTTTTTTTTTATTTCCAAAGCATGACTTACATCTAACTCGACGAAATTTGGTGCTCGCTTACCACGACCGCTAGAATAATTTTGAATCAACTCTGGTCTTTTAACTCTAAAACCCAAATATCCAAGCATTTCCTCATTATTTGCTCAAGGAACAGCAGTGCTACAGTACAAGCTAATGATGTTCTATTGTGGATAGCAGTAATGAACATGGGCATCATGTATATCCTACTGCACATGTTATTTGCAGGAAATACAACAAACTACTCTTCACTATCAAAAACAACATAGCTGTAATTGAATCTTTCTTGAGTGTGTATTAAAGCAGTGCACTTCAGTAGCAAACAAGACAAATAAGCATTAAGTACCTCTTCAGCATTCAGGAAGAAGATCAAATAATAAAATTGCATAGCAAATTTGACCAGAAAACTAATAGAAAATCATAAACGCCTAAACACTCACCTACATTGAAGAAAAGGAAATTCATTTGAACTACCTCGATCTACTGGCTTTCATTCTTGCTGAACTGATATTTCAAATGATTAACAAGGCAATCCAGAGGAGAGCTTGCATCTGCTTCAGCTGCCAAATCATTCACAACTTCTTGTGCATCCTTCAATTCATTGTAAAACTCCGTGTTTAAGACCAAGGAAGAGAAATGCACATCCAAAACTAAACTTAGCGCTCCCACGATAGATTCAAATGATGGAACAACGTCGCAGACACTTAAGCTCAATACAGAATTTGCCTGAAGGCAAGGTCCTGCTTCAGGAAATCTTTCATATTTCTTCAGCCATTTAACAAGATATCTAATCAATGTCAACACCTCCCTTCCACTGAGACTTGAAAATACAGAAGATAGCACTAATCCATCTATATTTGATGTTCCAAACACGTAATGCAAACATGATTCTGATGCCGAGAAGCTGTCATGCGCCAACATGAGTAGAATCGAAGCTTCTTTAGCTAAAATGGCAGCGTGTTTTGGCACAACATTCTTTGTCGCTTTCTCTATGGCCAACACTGCTTGCTTTTCCCATTCTTTTTTCACTTCAAGGATTCCATTATAAGCATCAGGAGGAGGAGACAAGAAGAACCTCAGTACAGCGAGAATCTCGGCGGGGCGAAGATCGGCAATGTGCTTGACGCATAAACATAGAAGCTTAGCTCTTTTCTGATCCACAAGCTTCTCCACCAGATTCGTCAAGTAAAAAGGTCCAACAAGTTCGGATACGATTATGGTTTCCAGTAATTCCCAGAGCTCCAGAACAACGCACGCCTCGGCCAGAAGACCGGCGACCTCCCGGCCGATAAAACACCTGAGTTTCTTAATCGAGGACCGTGCAAAGGAGGTGGAATTAGGATGGCTGGATGCCTTGGAATCGAGAGGGACACCGAGTTTTTCTCCGACGGTTCCCAGGAAGGTGTTGAGGAGTTGCAAGAAGCCGACGTGGTTGAGAGTTTTACGTTTCTTAAGCTTCTTTCGTATGGATTTGGAGAACTTGGAGGTGCACCGAATGATGTCGGAGTCGGTTGGAGAGATGGACCAGCCGGAGACGCGGAGGAGGGGTTGGCCGGAGGTGAGCGATTCCCGGTCGGGCTTCAAGTTGGGAAATATCCCATTAGGATTGAGTATAATGAGAGTGTTGGGGGCGGCGGCCGAGAGCAGGCTGTCGTCGGCCGCCGCAGCTGCTCTTGTGATGGAGTCGAGGAGAGTCATGGAGATTTGGTGTGGAGTTGGGACTTTTGTTCAGTTCGGTGTCTACAAAAATCACAAAATTTCAACTCTTCAAAACAGACAAATCAAAGCATTCCAACATCGGCAGAAAAAAGGAGTATAATTAGAAGAAAGGTCTCACCAACGCCGGTATTACAGAGGCTGCCGACGAGGAAGAGGGTGGAGGTTGGTCGGAAATCACCAACGCCGGTATTGTAGAAGCTTCCGCTGGGTCGATAGAGGAAGGATATCGCCGGCGTGCAAGGATACTTCTGCAACCTCGATGGGGTTGGTCGGATCGTCGACGAGGAAGGAGGTCGACGGCCTGAGGGTCGAAGGAAGCCGCAAGCTAGGTCAGCAATATCGTGGTGGAGAAGGTCAGCAACACTAGCACCACTGGATGTCGCCGAAGAAGAAAGGGGATCGAGCACTGGATGTCGCCGGAGAAGACACGCCGGCGTGATGTCGAGCTAGTAGATCTGGCAGAAGGCTCGTCGCGAGCTGTGGATGCCTCCGGAGAAGACAGGACGAAAGTCACGGGTTCGAGCTGTGGATGCCGCCGGAGAAGACACGCCGGGGAGTGACGTCGCGACCGGAGAAGACACGCCCCATGATCTCCTCCTCCCTTGACCTAAACGCGACAAACTGGGTTTCTCTGAACACAGAGAATGCAAGCCTCGCATTTTAGCAAACGCCATACGTGGGCCCTTTGGCCCAAAAGCCTTGGGATTTTCACCCGTGATTTCACGGTTACGAGGTTACGACGGTATGAATAGAGTCTTAATTAAGGTCTGTTTCATGCGGTCGTAATCTCTTAACCGGTGAAAATAAGTTCCCCCAAACGGAGCCTTAGGCTTCCTTTAGTGCGGCGATGGTGGGCTGAAACAACTGCTCCCGCCGAAGCTTTCGAACCGGGGGATGACTCGGGGTTTGAAACAGGGTTTTTTGCCCCGTTTCTCATGGCGCGGCGGGTCCAGCCGGAGCAAACGCCGCCGAAGGGCGTTTATTTACCCGCTGTCCGACGGCGTTTGCCCCAAACGGCCGGCCAAAATGCCGCGCCAAACAAACCCTTATTTTCATCGGTAAAACGGTCAGACCTTAATTAAGGTCCGGTTCATACGGTCGTAACCGCTTGACTGGTGAAAATAAGTCCCAATAAACAGGGAAATTTTTTTGGTCCGCCGAGCAGACCTTCCTTAAGTTCCGCTCGGCTAATAAAAAGATGGGAGCAGGTGGGATCACTGTGCACAGTTTTACTGTGCATTCGAACCCCACAAAATTACAAGACTATCCTCCTCATTGGTGGGGACCTAAAGGAAGGTCCGCTGCCCGGACCCAATTTTTACTCCATAAATAGAGCCTTAGGTTTCATTTGGAAAAGTGTTTGGGTCTGCGAATATCATATTGATGTATAAATATAATTTTAGGTTTTGCATATATCAAAGTGCTAATATCCGCACCCAAAATATTTTTTTTCATTAAGGTCTCATTAAGATTTATTGACGGCTCTTGGTTCGTCAAACACCCGACCTCACCTAAGGAACTCCATCCATTTTATGATTTTAATGTTCAAAAATAATTTTTTGGTGGCCGTTAATTGATGTAACATCAAATATATATTGTATATTGGTTGAGTTTTTGTTCAAACTCATCGAAGCAAAAAACATCGCTCCTAGATTTTTAATTGAGCAAATTTTGTAGAATAAAAATCTATATACGAGTATTGTGGAACGATTGGTGGACGAGGGACATTGTCGTTAGGAGCGGGCGCTTTTGTTCCCTCCTTCACGTCCTTTTTTCTTCTTCTTTTAATAGTCTCTAGTATCGTCATCCCTACACCGACGCTTCGACGAGCCCGTTTTCAGCAACTTCTCCAAGACGAGCATGTTAGCCGCATGTTTTTAAGGAGAAATCGACATCTCGCACAACCTCGGGAAGGACGTCTGGTAAAAAGTCCCCCATCCCCTGCTATTTATAGAGGTCGGTAGCAGGCCCTCGATGCAGAGCTGAGTATTGTGTACACCCCCGTATTCGTCAAGGATGGTCACAATCATGACTCGTACTCGTCAAGTTCGTGTCTTCCTCGTACCTTACTCAACCATTTTGGTTGTGGAAGGGAAGTTTCTCCCAAATTTTTGAGTACGTGGAGAGACCTCCCGACTGCAGCACCTGTGGTCCGTTTGTAGTTCCTTATCTCTTCTCTGCTCTAGCATTCGAAGCCGGTTAGCTGGATCGTAGAGCCAGTAACCTCGGGTCACACTCAGGTCCGAACATTTAGAGTAGGAAATTTTCCTGCCTTCAACAATTACACCATAAGGGGATATCTCTCACTCACTCACACTTTCTCTCTATATATTTATTTAATATATTACTAGCATCTTCGAACGGGCTTCGCCCGTTCTTGATGCGTCGTTGCGGTCTTCGCCCGCAACCAAGCGGGGTTCGCCCGCTTGACCCCCCGGCGGGCTTCGCCCGCCCCCCGGCGGGCTTCGCCCCCCCCCCCCCCCCCCCCGACGGGCTTCAGTATTTAAAAGCATTTTTATAATTCTATTAATTAAAAAACATATAAATTACTTAAATAATTATTAAATAAAAAAGAAAAAAAAACAGATCTCATTTCCACTCCTGCCCCCCCTCACGGCCTCACCCCGCCAGCGGCCTGACCGGCGGGTTCGCCGGCCGCCGGCGGCTCCGCCGGCGCCGGCGTGGGTGAGGTCGTGAGGGTGCGGGAGGTGGAAACAGGTATCGGGAAAATTCGGGAAGTGAACGGTGTTTTAAAAGGTGTTTTGGATATTGGCAGCTCATCTGTTTTGAATCCAACGGTCTGTGTTTGATGAAGCTTGATCGAACGGTCCAAATGAGTTTCATGATGTGCTCCAAATATGCATATTGTATTATATAATAAAGATAAAGAAAGTCGGCTTTAGTGCAACATTCAAAATTGCCACAAATAATCTCATTCTTTGACTCTAAGACTTAAAATACACTATAATATATTTCAGAAAAATAAAATACAATACTAGTTTATGAATTGCATGATATGCATAAATAAAAAATGACGATGAAAATTAATAAAATCAAAAAAAAATTTAGTATTGCTCATAGGCCTGCTATGGTAGATTATTATTAGACATATTATTGATCTTTTCGAGAAAGGTCGTCATTAGTCATATCAACGGTTTATTCAAAAAGTTCGTCATTAGGCATGTCGTCAGTATTTTCAAGGTGCTACCATTAAACACATCAAATTTATTAAAGTTAAAAAAAAACAAGTATGATAATATTTGCATTAAGGTAAAGATTTTATAATAAAAATTTGAAAAATAATGTATAACGACTATTTGCATTGAATAATTGATAATGTGTTTATTTTAAACTGCATTAATTAATTGATAGGGACAGAGCCCCGTACATATCCAGGTCGTGGTACTGTCACAGTTGATCGTAAAAACAGCCCGTGTACATATACACGAGTGCATCAGGCTGCCCTTTATATATAATAATATTTCGATATGTTTTTTTCGGAATAATAAATAGAGAAGAGGAGATGTGAAGCTGACATTAGAAGAGATCGAAAAATCTATGTTATTCTAAGATCAATTTGCCATGCACTTTTGCGTAAGTTTAGGGTTTCGGGTAGGTTGCAGTTCCCGCTCTCCTCCATTGTCACCACTACGCCCCTTTTGTCTCTTCATCGTCGGTCTCCCCTCTACATGCCACTCTCCTCTCTCTGTGACGGCCATTAGGCACTTTAATGAACTTTTTGATACAATCAAATAGAATGCCAAAAGAGTCGTATAACACGAGAGCCAAAAATCTATGTTGTTCTAAGATCAATTTGCCATGCACTTTTGCGTAAGTTTAGGGTTTAGGGTAGGTTGCAGTTCCCGCTCTCCTCCATTGTCACCACTACGTCCCTTTTGTCTCTTCATCGTCGGTCTCCCCTCTCCATGCCACTCTCCTCTCTGTGACGGCCATTAGGCACTTTAATGAACTTTTTGATACAATCAAATAGAATGCCAAAAGAGAGTCATATAACACGAGAGCAAACACATGCTTGAATAAATTCCGCTTCACATGCATGCCGCACCTCGAGGGCCCCACCCACCCTTCTATCTTGAGAACCGGTTCCATGGTGTGGGTTTGAAATGATCACCAAGACACTGATGAGTGTATAAGTAGCAAAGGAAGAGAGGATGAAACTTAAGACATGGGCAGATTGCTAGTGGAGCAAGTGTTGCGGCGAAACAGATTGCAATAGAGGGTAACTAAGCCGCAGATTAGATCAGACAATGGCTTTGTTTGGGGGGACTTAATTAAGGTCCGGTTCGTGCGGCCGTAATCGCTTGACCGGTGAAAATAAGTCCCCCCAAACAGAGCAAATATGAACCTAAGATGAATACAATTCAAGTAGAAACACTCAAACAGATCAAAATAAATCAATAATGGTATATTTAGGACGAAAAGGTGGCAAAACTACAAGATCTTTCAACTATTTACACATCTGTATTCTCAAACTGCATCAATCCATGCAGTGCGAGTAAACGCTTGCCATCGCTGAGCGGTGGCCACTTTCGGGACATCTACCGAGTTCCTCGATTGTTATTCCAAGACAAATACCACGGATCGCCGAGTTTCCTGTGAAATACAGCGCGATAATGAGGTGAAGCAGTATGTATAGATTGTAATAGTAGAAGCGAAAACATCAACTGCAGCTGTGTGACTACAGAGTCGAGTTTGATAAGCTGATCAAAGGTTTTGTTTTGTTTTTTTCTTGATAGAAGTCGGGATAAATTTATGGCCCTGCGAACACTGCAGCCATGTGTGGATTCACTTTCATTTCTATTGTTTAACTTTCACAATCATGTTTTCAAATACACACACACGAGCATCTTCGCACGGGCTACGCCCGTATTCGATGCTCTCGGGCGGCCTTCGGCCGCATCCAGGCGGGCTTTGCCCGCCTCGAACGGGCTTCGCCCGTGCTCGATGCGTCATTGCGGGCTGCACCCGCATCAAAACGGAATGCACCCACATCAAGACGGGCAGTGCCCACAATATATACATATGAGTACTCAAATGACCGTAAAAAAATATAAATAAATATTACAATTTTTATTTTATATAAAAAAATTATGTTTTGTCATAAAAACATTAATTTCACGCAATCTTTCTTTCTCTCTTCTTTCTCTCCCTCCCCCATCTCTCTCCCTCTCTCCGCCATCTTTCTCCTCTCCCTTCCCATCTCTTTCCTTTTCTCTCTCCTCCCATCTCTCTCTCTCTTTCTCTCTCTCCCAACTCTCTCCTCCCATCTTATGCTCTCTCTAATTCTATGTTGGATAAGTTTTTCACCATTTCTGCATGTAACATGCACTCTGCCCCTTTCATTAATAATCAGATGTCGATAACTATGTTCACACTATCAAAATTGTAATCACTAGATTAAAGTAACTTAAGACTTCCTTAGAACATGCTCAAACCGACCAAGTCCGTTTTGCATTACCATCAAATAGGTAATACTCCAAGCACTCCACTATCATAAATTTATAATAATTACCAATCTATGAGGAAAGACATTATGTACTTAGGCATTAGTGAGATTATGACAAAAGATAGGGCACAATAGCGACAAAGGATCCACATAGCTGACCCCACTATAGTGGGATAAAGGCTTGAGTGTTGTTGTTGTTGTACCAATTTATATGCTACAAACTTCTACCCTACATCCATTTTTCTTTTGACATGTTAATAATTATAAAAAAACCTTGGAAAGTGTTAAACGATTGATCACTTCAAAAATAGGGAAGAATACTCCATAAAGTCATCGCAGCTCATTGACTGATTTAATAATTTAATGAAATATTTACAAAGCTTAACTTTTTGCAAAGGAAAAAAATGTTGATTACAATTAGCACGTTTTTTACAGTGAGCAGGAGAATTTAGTTTATCCCAAACCTGTGCATTCATGTTTGCACCATCCATGTAAACTTGACCTCCATTGTCATGGATAATCTTGCAAATCTCATCAATTCCTTCTTCATAGACTCCATGCGTTGAAGGATACGTAACCTGAGCACCCAGAGTACATATAATATGAAGATTATGGTAACTTAAACAAGGCTAATACTATAAATATTAAAAGGAACATGATCATTAATCGTTGAAATCATGAGAAAGAATATCTGACCCCTGGATTGTGAATAAAATTTGGCGTGCAAAATATGGAAATATTTTCTTATATTATAGCAATTTCAATTTTTTTTTTAAAAAAGTAGCCATACCATCAAAGCAGATAAGTCATTTTTGTGGGCTTCAGCGGCCTTTCTTACATCTTCAATGTTGATGTTGCCCTTGGAATCAGTTCCAACAGAAACAATTTTCATACCGCACATAGCAGCACTAGCAGGATTTGTCCCATGAGCTGAGACAGGAATAATGCAGACGTTGCGACGACCATCTCCTCTCGACTGCATACCGACCAACAGGTCAATAAGCAACCAGATTTTCAAATCTCAATTCTCCATGCCTAACTACTTATAATCTTAATGGTAAAGAAACATCGCCTACCAAATGGTATGCACGGATAACCATCAACCCTGCATATTCTCCAGCAGCACCAGCATTTGGTTGTAAGGAGAAAGAATCAAATCCAGTAATTGTACACAGGAGTTCACCCAAATCTTTGAACATTTCCTGCAAGAGGAACACAAAGCAGATTCTTTAAAATTTCAAGTTCATTTAAAGGGATTACAATGCTGAAACGTATATCTTACCTGATAACCTAGGGCCTGTTCTGTTGGAGCAAACCTTACCCTGCATTTTTGAAATGTAGGCAATCCTTTTATTTCATATATACAAAAAATTTACACGTTTTGATAACTGAGGATTAATCGTGATCATGAAATGGATAGTACCCATTTGTTCCAAATGAAGAAGATCTCCATCCAGCTATTATACAGTTACCCTCAAATAAACCATTGAGGATGCGCATTTACTCACTGTTTCTCTCTCCTCTCTCTCCTCTCTCTCTCTCTCTCTCTTCCCATCTCTCCCTCTCCCTCTCACTCAGTAGCCCCTTTCTTATCTTTATCTACTCTCATATCTCACCAACACTTTTCTCACTCTCCCACTCTCACAATCTCTCATTTGCTCTAACACTCTTCATCTTGTTTGGATTCACTTTCAGTACTACTCTTTCACAGCCATATTTCCAATTATAATTCTTTATAAAAATATGGCTAATTGCACCCTGAAACTGTAAAATCATTATGGTAATAGATCTCTACAAGCGCAGTTGCTCCAATCTGAACCATCCAATCCACCTTGAATGCTCATTTACTCATTATCCCTCTCACTACCAGCATCTCATCAACACCTTTCTCTTCTTTAGAATTTGAATTAAAAAAAATCGGATTTTTTGTAGTAAATCCTAGCTTATGTTTTCACATGTTAAGAAGACATGCATAATGACTCTTACGCTTAATTGGATCTATCACTAATATTTAAAATACTAATTAAATCCTATCTTAGTTGACTGAATATATACAATTTTGTATAATACTTACTAAATTAAGAAGATCATAATCATTATCATTAACATAAATTAATTAAATTTGATGAATATCATTTTTAAACAACATTCTCAAGAATCTTACACCAACTATTTGAGATCGGCTTTATGAATCGTCATTTTCCATGGGTTCACGCCGAGTATTGCCCAAGGTGTTGAGCCTAGATTACGCAAATTATTAAACAACATTCATCCATGCTAACCTTTAGGTCTAATCTCTTCTCCTATCTAAAACTTTGAAATTGACTATACCCACTCAATTAACCAAGGTTGTTAGGATCGCGATCCAGATCATAGGATCTTACGATCCAGATTTTGTAAATCGATCTTGATTTTGTAAAGCGATCCTCGATCCGACCCTACTATCAGATCCGATCCTACCACGAACCGATCTCATCTAGGAACTCGATCATGACAACCTTGCATTTAACACCTGCATTTTTTAACATTCATCCATGTTAACCTTCAGGTCTAATCTATTCTCCTATCTAAAACATCGAAATTGACTATACCCACTCATTTAACACTTGCATTTTTTAACATTCGATGTATATGTACAGACCACTCTCAAATCTTGCATGTATTTTCTCCAGTGTTGTAGATGTCGGTCGACATAAAAATTTTAGGCAAAAAGTGTCACGACATCAACATTTTAAGTAAAAATATCATTTTAAAAAAATATCTCTCGATATATCGGTCTTACCCGATATATCGGGCGATATTCCAACCGATATATGGACGATATCCCGACCGATATATCGGTCTACCCAATATAAAGGGTGATATTCCGACCGATATATTGTCGAGAGTATTGAATTTTTTTTTTTAAGTGACCGAGCAGTAATATTTTATTCCGTGCATCTCTCAGAGCCTAGATTCGACGACTTTCTCGTCTCACTGTCAATTGGTTCTCTTTATGTCGTTTACTGTCGTCAACACATTTTTCTTGCGTAATTTATAAACATACATTATATGTACAATTGTGCATAATTACAATATATATATATATATATATATATATATATATATGAATAAATTTATTTAAATATTAAAATATAATATTAAAAAATATCCCTAATATATCCCCACAATTCGAGATCCGACATTTCAAACTCAAACTGACATGAATCCGACCATCCTCCATCGGTAACCTTCATTTTCTCACATTTAACTATCAATAGATTCAATAGATATCACCCCATTGCTTCTCTAATATAATCAACCATCAATCTATATTTTCTAGTTTTTCAATGCATTCATCTTAGCATTCTCATTTGTGCCATTCAATATCAACAACAATTTTACTGCCTAACATTAAGATTCATACAAAATCATTGGATAAATAATAATTTTATTAAACTTAATCTTAAATCTCCATATTATCACACAGCACACCTCAAATACTTCCCCGTTGTAGCTACATAGTCTTAACTCAAGGTTATATTCTCATTTACATCATCATTCTATTGAATTAGTCAATCCAGGCTACTTAAACCTATAACATCTAGATATACTTCAATCTAATAATAACTAATACGACATAATTGTTAATATCTTAAACATATTTTCTAGAAGAACAAGACTTGGCCTAAAACTTTAACACAGACTTGCCGCAACATCTAGATATACTTTATCACATAGTACACTTTAATCTATTGAATCATCTTGTTGCTGAGGAAGATCTGCGGCAGCGGTCTGAGGAAGATCTGCCGCGGCCTGAAGTAGCAGCGGTCTGAGAAAGAGCATGACTTGGCGCTAGCAGAACAACGGCTAGGTGAAGCGCGGCTAGACGAGGAACAGCCGCTTCAGCTTGGATTATAGAGAAGAAGGCGGCCTGGAGATGCTGCAACAAGGAGCAATAGCCGGGAGAGCTGCGGATTGGAGAAGAGGCTGCAGCAGTGTGGAGAGGAAGCGACCAGAAAGCTGCGGCCTGGAAGAGCTGGACGGTAGAGAGCTGTGGCGGCGTGGAGAGGCTGTGGCGGACTGGTGAAGCTGTGGTTGGACAAGAGAAGTCCGACAGTTAGACAGGAGTTGCGGTCTCGGCAAGACAGTCAAGGAAGATCTGCGGCTAGGAAGAGAAACCAGAGGAGACGGCGGTAAGATAAGAGGTCGCGGCGAGAAGAGAAGGAGGGAGGGCCCACTGGTCAGGAGAGTTCAAGCTATAAAAGCCACGAGACCAGGAGAAAACAGGGGGGAGCCACGGGAGACGAGGAAGCGGCTAGATAAAAGGAGACCACGAAGAGGAGGCTGCGGTTAGCCAGAATGCTAACCGCCCAGGGGTGTGGATAGCCCAAAAAAGGAGAACGAGCATAATTCAACAAGTCCGGATCGTTGACTCTGATACAATGTAGAGAATCCAACGAGAGAAAATAAATAAAAGATTTATTAATTCCTTAAATTCATTATCATTTCAAATACAAGTATCCTACACTTTAAGTAGGAAAAGGAGAGAGGGAGAAGTTATCCTACAATGTGGGACTAAACAAGAAGAATGGACTTGAACAAAAGGGCCTTATAATTGGGCCTTTACATTTTCCTTCAACAATCTAAAATTTATCCCAGATGTATTCATGATATTGGCAGATGCATTTATATGGTGCATTATACTAATCATTACTCTACATTATCATATTAACCCGAGCACAAATCTTTCAGAGGATTAGCAGTATAAAAATCAGTAAAACAGGAATACAAGCTAGTAGTCATTGCCAAATGTAAATGATAAAATACAAATAGGATGGAAATTGATAGAAGAATTTTATGTTATGCTATATAAAAAGAAAAAAATTGAGTTGGTTCCGGAACACAGATTTTTCTAATAGAAAGGGCTAGTATAAAATTTTAAAATATAATTGTCATTTGTGGATACAGCATCCGTTCACATGGTCCTTCCATGTGCATTGTATGGCAACAATAGTACTCAGCCGCCCCTTGAGTGATGGTTGCTATTGTCACTATCGCACACTGCCCATGATGCGCACACAAGGTGTATCAGTCATGCAGTCTTGTCCTGTAGTGGGGCCTCGATCTATATAAGGAGCCCCTAAGGGAGTTGTGAGGTATCTTTGGAGTCTTGGTGTTTAGTCTTTCTTGCAGAGTGGAGTGTCAAGAAGGACCCACATTTGGATGTTTGGCGAGAGTTTGTCTCTTGATTGTATCTTTATGTTTATTTAATGCAATACAAGTTTCTTATTCACGATACCATTACGACGTATCAACTGATCCGACCTGCCGCACAATTAGGGTTTTGACGGAACCCTAATTTGGATCTTACTTCCTTTGCAGCCTGACGATCTCCCTGATCACCGACAATCATCGCACGAAGATCGCGCCATCCCCACCGTTCCCTCGCCGCGCTCGTTCGTCCGCCCGCAGATTCCGCCAAACTCGCTCGTCTGTTTTGCTCCACTATGTCGCACGCCGCTCTCCGACGCAGGACTTCCATCACATTCCTTCGTCCAGCGACGAGCTCGCCTTTCTACACACAGTGCATCCTTCCAACGGCCCTCTGCTGCTCAGTCCAGACTCCACAATCAAGTGACCCTCCGACCCCTCCTTCCGCGCTACAACAACCATCACATCCTTCCAGCGCAACCCCTACTCCAGCCGTCCGACGACACCTCCAGCAATTGATTCATGGCCGTTCTGGTGCACGACCCTCCTCCAGCGCACGATTTCAGTGCGTCATCAGTTCTCGGCGCCTCCATCTGGTTCTTCGTCCTCTCTAGTCGTGTCTGGTAGCACCACACTGACCCTCCAGCACTCCTGCATCCTTCCAGTGGCCAATCGTCACCCTCACAACCCTCTTGCGACTCCTGTCGCAGTCCGATAGCGCGGCTCCTGCAACATTTCGACAGCATTCCGACAACCCTCATGCGGCCACTGCAACATTTCGACATCCCTCCCACGGCTCCTGCAGTAATCTGGCAGCGCCTGCAACATTCCGGCAGACCTCCTGAGCATCCTGCCACTTTCTGATGGCCCCCCTTTTCACCATGGCTCTCCTTCCGAACTGAACCACTGTCACTTCCTCCTTTTCTGACACCCCTTTCGTTCTCTCGCTGCCAACCGCGGCATGCACCCCCATAAATTCCCCCACCCTTAAATTCTCACTAGTTGCCCTTCTATTCACTCTCCTACCGAAATATTCATGTTAGAGGCTCCACATGGCACCTTGCCAGCCTTTCATAAGTCTGCACATGCTTTTTCTGCTCCCCGATGTTTCTTGGAGTCCCCCACTCGCCTGTCACTATCGTATCTTCCGTTTCCTCGCTTCCAACATCTCTCGAGCCCACAGTTATCCTGCCCTCACATTTGGTCACTCTTCCACTTCAACCAGAATTCCCATCGGGGTTCCTTCCCACTCATCACAACCCACTCCTCATCGACCTATTTTCCAGAACCACGGTCATCGTTCAGGATCTGTGGATCTCTGACATCTGTCTTCATAGCATTCGGCCTCCGACCGAGTCCCTACACCACCTGACATGCACCTCGCTCGACCTTGAGGATGAGATATTTTGCTAGCACGACATTGCTTCTCCTCTCGGGTAATCCCATGTCAGCCCTGCATCAACCAACCCGCCCGTCACAACACCTCCCAACCTTTGATGTTTCACCTGGTCCGCCCACCAGAGGATCCACTCGAGTCTATCTGATGCGCCAATGAGACCTTTCCCAGTTCGACCTTTAGGACAAGGTCGCTTTTCAAGACGAGTGTATTGATACGCACGCGAGGTGTTTTTAATCATGTATTTTTGTCCTGTAGTGGGACATTCATCTATATAAGGATCCCCTTAGAGAGTTATTCGACCTCTTTGGAGTTTTAGTGTTTGGCCTCACTTGGAAAGTGGAGTGTCAAGGAGTACCCAATCTCCGGATGTTTGGCGAGAACTTGTCTCTCGATTGTATCTTTATGTTTGTTTAATTCAATGCAAGTTTCTTATTCAAGGTCTTGATATGATTACGACATATCAGCACAATGTGGGGACCCGTGCACGACTGCTAGTTCTTCCAAGTCTAAACTTCATGAAAAGTTTCTAATAAAATTAAGGCACCTGCAAGTTTGAAAACGAATCAACAATCAATATTGAACATGTACCACATATTAGCAAAGAGTACTGCCATGGAGTTCAAAAAGACAACCCAAAAGAAATAAATATATATCCTGCCAGTTGGATGAATGCCACTTGGCATGAGCATTACAAGTGCCATCCATCAAATGGCCCTACAGATCTATTAGACTGAATTGGAAAAAAAAAAACATTTCCTGTGTGAATATGAATATGACAGCAAGTTTATGTACTAGAAATGACATTGATGTAAGGACTCACCTGGGTTTAACCAAATATACCACGGTGAAAAGTGTGAATAGAAAGAAACACACTCCGCCAATAGAAATATATGCAATGCCGAGGAAGTCATTTTTTCCGCTGAGCCAGCTCGTGGTCGAAAGAACCAACTTCTTCTTGCCACCAAAACTGTAAGTGTTGTAGTTGTTCTCAAGTACCACTGTAATGGTATCGTTTTCTTTAAGACCCACTTCTATCCTCCCATACAACTTCCTAAATGTTGGGAGGGCTGCTGTACGCATCCAAACAATGAGATCTTCCTGCTCGCCGAGCTGTCAATGTCACAAATATAACAGAAAATGATCAGAAGCCTTTAAGTATACAGCCATACTTCAAAATTGAAGAAAATCCCGATGCATCATCATATTCATATAACTTAACCATTTATTTGATGTCAGCAATATAAATCCTCATTTTTCACTCCTTTCAAAGGTGTTAATCCTCATTTTTTACTCCTTTCATATTGTCAAACTTAATTAAGTAGTTCAGCCTCTAATACAAATCTTTAAAGGACGAGCTATCATTTTTTAGAATTTATTATGGAAAGTATGAGTCTTTTTACGAGTGGAAGGCACGGGCCTACGGCCAACCACGACATATCAGAGTTATAATACTTGTATAAATGAATGAATAATAAGATTATGTATTTTAACATGGCATTAGAGCTAGTCTGATTAACCTCGCACCGAAATTTTTTTGACGAATCATTGTGTCGCGTAATCTAGTTTCCTCACTCGATAGCTTGTTCTCGCACACGACATCGTCTACAAAGCTCGTCCCTGCCAATCTCCTTGGTTTCATGTGACTCTCGCAACCAGTATTTGCAAAACAATCACTGAACTCAACTCTTGCTCTCGTCTAGCTAAGTATGCTCGCAGCCATCTCGTGTGAATCCTGCGCGGCTCCAACTCTCGCATCTATCAAGCTCACTAAACGTTATTCTGCTCTCTCCAACCTAAATTCTCGCCAATGCAGCTCTCAAGCTCGAAAAATTGTGGTCGGAGCTCTCGCTGATTAAAGACCTCAACTGCACCAGACCTCTCCCACGCGATTTCTTCCGCCTAAGATCTCTCCTGCCACTTCTTCAGCGATTTCCTCTCCAGTGACATCTCCAGCACGGCTCGCAGAGAGAACTTGCCAAAAGATCATCTTGAGTGAGCTCTCTCGTGACATTTCCCACACGAGATCTCTCCCACGCTCTTGTGCCTAGCAAAATGTATTCTTTGATGGATCTCTCGTGCCTTGTAGAAATAGCTCGCTCGAGAACACGTTCATGCTCAAGGCTCCTATTCTCACGGGACTTGCTCACCTAGCCTCTTGTCCAACTCTGCCTCACGCAAGCAATCTCGCATTCCACAGAGACATCTCACCGAGAACGTCCTTTGTGATTTATTGTTTGATAAAATTTGTGGGAATTATTTGGATTGTGTTCAAATGTTAGCACTCGAACCTACCTCTATCATCGTTGTTTTGGACACTTTTGCCTACTACCTATCCATTTAACACCGGTAGGTGGATTTCTCAAGCAGATATCACCTTGTTTCAATTTCTCAAGGTCCTGCCACATTTGCTCCATCTAACTCAGGTAGTGCTTGTATTACCATTGAAAGTAAATGGCTCATTACCTTAGAAGAAACCAGTCATATGACTATCAAAACGATCGCCTTCACTTATCTTGACAGACATAGTCCTCTTCCCTCGATTATGGTTATTGATCGTTCCCTTGTTCCTGTTTGTGGGAAGAGGATGTTATCACATCCTCCCACCTCCAATTGCAGAATGTATTTTATGTTCCTAAATCTTCATGTAACCTCCTCTCCATAGTGTCATAACAAACAAACTTAAACTAGAATGGGAGGACACGATCTCCTCTATTATGTCTTATTTTTTCCTACTCAATGTTATTTTCATGTCTTCATTCAAGGAAGAGGATTGTTACTGGAATGGGAGGACTACACTAACCGGATGGCATCCCTTCTCCATCTAACTCTGCCGCTAAGGTTTCCTTACTTCAATGACATCAATGTCTGGATCACCCTCCTGCGTGTCTCCTTCATTGATTGTTACCATTTTTCCTTCTACATCTATATAAAAAATTATGTCAGTATGATAATTATTAACGCACTTTTTTTCTTATTACAATTGTGAAACAAAATATTGTTGTCTTTGACTTGGTACATACAGATATCTGCATTCATAGCCCAACTACGTCCATAGGTAATGAAAATTTACATTTCGTCATCTTCATTAACGATTTCTCTTGATGCACTTGGATCTACCTCATGAAAGATAGATTCAAATTTTTCGATATTTTTCAATCTTTCTATCATGAAGTTAAAACTCAATTTGGAATTTCTTTAAAATTTTCTGATCTAACAATGCCAAAGAATACATGAGTTAGTCATTCTCATCCTTTTGTAACAGAATGACATCATTCATCAAACTAATTGTGCGCATACATCTCAACAAAATGGCGTCATTGAGCGAAAGA
The DNA here is from genome assembly GCA_039583875.1 of Platanthera guangdongensis. Taxonomy (NCBI): domain Eukaryota; kingdom Viridiplantae; phylum Streptophyta; class Magnoliopsida; order Asparagales; family Orchidaceae; genus Platanthera; species Platanthera guangdongensis. Next base: position 177,578,914 of record CM077148.1, read on the forward strand.
ATCATCATTTACTTGATATTGCATGCACTTTGCTATGTCAAATGAATGTCCCTCAATCATACTGTGCGCATGTCATTCTTGTCTCATATTATCCAAACAATCGTATGTTATTTTATATTCTAAAAAGGAAATACCATTGATCCATACTTCATCCAAATTTCTCTCCTTTTCCCCTCACTCTTTGTATTTTAGATGTACTACCATTGTCTATATTTGTTCTCAAGGTCATGACAGGATGTCGGCTCATGTTTTTAAGTGTCTCTTTTTGGGATACTCTAACTTAAAAATGGTATAGGTGCATTGATTTCATCTCCAAGCGTCAGTATGTTTTTGTTGACGTCAACTTTTTTGAAACCACTACATATTTCTCCAAAAAGATATAATCTTTCCTTTGGGATAGCATCCCTACCCCATCATCTGACCCGCTTCTCTCTAAATCAATGACCTTCATATCTAGTATTCATTCTTTGCCTTCAGACTCTATTCTACATCTTCCACCAACACAACCACCGTCACCACCACCAACATTGCCACCACCTCTGCTTCTTGTTCTTCAAGTCTTCGAACGACCTACTCGTCCACCTACTCTTCTACCTCTTGCTCTTGTAGTTCTCCCTTCAACTCCCAAGCCAACATCTCCCTTTGAAGGCTCAACACCACCAATAGCTTCAAATTGCGACCTTCCAATTGCTCTTATAAAAGGTGTCAAAGCATGTACTCAACGTCTTATTGCCAGTGTGGTTTCCTATGAGCATTTGAGTACCTCATGCAGTAAGTTCGCACTATCCTTATCAACTACTTTCGTCCCTATATCTTACTAAGAAACTATGGAGACTCCCTGCTGGTCGGCCGCTATGGATGAGGAGATGGATGTTCTCTATTCTCGTGGTATTTGGAGCCTTGTGCCAACTCCACTTGGGGCTAAAATTGTTTGTAGTTGGGTCTTCACAGTTTAGTTTCTTCTAGATGGCAAGATTAGGAGATGATAGGTCAGTCTTGTCCTCAAAGGTTTAACATAAACATGTAACATTAATTTATTCGATAGTGATTTCCTATATATTAGTTGCATGTCAAGAATATCTTCGTCGATTGTGATCTTAAAGAGATAGTCTATATGAAGCAACCTCCAGGAATGTTGCTCAGAGGGGTCTCAATTATACCAATTGAAAAAGGATACCTAAAGAAAGCCCTAAAGCATGGTTCAATAAGTTCAGTTAGGTTATTTCCACTATTAATTTTCATCAAAGTCATGTTGACCACTCAATCATTGTAAGGAAAAAATCTATTGAATTTACTATTCTCCCAGTCTACATAGATGATATTCTCCTTATAAGTGATGATGTCTTCGTATAGAAGAAGTGTATACGGGAGAACATTTTATGAAAAAAGATATAGGAGCCCCTCAGTACTTCCTCGATATTGAGATTGCTAGATGATGTAGGCTAGTGGTGCTCGGGAGCTAGGACTCTACGTGCACGTGCGAGGGGATATGCGAATGCAATGCTACATGCAATGAACAGTCGGATAACAACGACTAGTAATTTAAGCAATGACAACTAGCAACACCACGCAGTTAACCGAAATAAAGAAACAATTAAATAACTTTGGCAATTTGGCAACGGCTTCCTCCGCACGGAGGGCCTGAGCAAGCGACGGCGACTATTTCCACAATAAATATTAGCGTATAAAACAACAACCACCAAACTATGATCACAACACAAATATAGATAAACAACCAAGTGCCAATGTCAAGTACAAACATAATACCATGAAATACTCACGATGCAGTGGGCTGATCCGAGGCGATGGAGGATTTGACGAACCGGATGCAGAACGAGCGATCGGAAGTGGAATCGGAGGCGACGCGGCGATGGCGGTGGCTGCCTTCGGCGAAAAGTGGTGGTGACGGATGTTAAACGGCGGATCCGGCCACAAATGAGTAGATCCGGGCCGGGGGAAAATAGATCCGATGATTTGGAGCGGATCCGAACAAAAATGGAAGGTTTGGGTGGAGGGGATAACGGATCGGAGTGTCGGTGGATAGATCCGCTAATTTTAGGACGGATCCGGGCTATGGGAGTGAGAATACGTAAGTGGAGAGTAGATCGGGGGGAGGTAGTGCTAGATCAATTAGATCTAGGATTTTCGAAGTGTTGGGGGGGGGATCCACGAGGGGAAGGAAAGGAGGGGGCGGGTAGGGCTAGAGAGGCCCTAGGGGAATTCAGATTTGGAAAGGAGGGGGCTGGGGAGTGCTGGGCCTGTAGCAAACAGGTCGGCGGAACAGGGTGGATACGGAGGAATCGGAAAACCGCAGGTTTCACTGTAGCCAGAGTCGGAACAGGCGCTGAAGTCCTGTAGCAGTCGGCTGTTATACGGGTTCCTGCATGGATTCTGGAGGCTGAAACAAGATCTCGAGGGGTGGAAAATGAAGGTGAGGGAAAGGGGATACCTTGGGGGGAAACACAGCGGCCTAGGAGTCGTCACCTAGGGTTCCACGACGTCGGCACCGGGGAGGGATCGCTGGAATCAGGGAATAGATCTCTCCAAATTCTGTAATATCTTGGAATCAGCCCCCTAGCATCCTATTTATAAGAAAACATAACTTAGGGCATCCCCATCAACGGCTATGATTGGCCGGTGGGTTAGTCCTTGAAATACATCAAAATAAACTCAAAAAAAAGTAATATAGTGATTTGACTCGCGACGACGTCCCGGACGCAATCGCGGAGTCCGATCGGCGATCCGATCAAGTCTTCCTGCGCAAGTACATGTATGTGGGCCCCGCCTTGCGGCGATTTCCTCCAAGTGCATCCGATGGCTCCCCATCAACTCCCCCCGACTGAAAGGCCTTCATCTCCGATGAATGAAGATGATCATACTGAAGTCGAAGTCTGGGGGCGAGCCGATCTAGCTCTGCCGGTAGGATCCAGGTATCGTCTGTGTCAGGTCGGCCCAGCCAATGTACCAGGTAGCGGCAACGCGGTCCGTCCGAGGTGGGAACAAACTGGTGGGATCTGATCTCTGTGATGCTCTCATCTTTCGCCTCTCGGAAGGTGGGTCCCGATGCGATCGGTGGTGTCTGCGGGGGAACCAAAGTGGACGAAATCCCAGGTGGATGGGTGGCAACGATGGATGGACTAGGATGGCCGGCAGGTGGTGGCAAAGTGGACGAGTAGTATGGTAGCGACAGTGGTGGTGGGGGTGGCTGGGCATCTCCCCCGCTCGGGTCCACATACTCATGATGCTCATAGTATGGAGTCAGATCCTCAACATTAAACGCAGGGTGAATTCCCATACTGGCCGGGATGTCAAGCCGGTAGGCGTTGGTCCCAATACGACTAATAATGAAATATGGACCTACTCGCCTCGCGCTTAACTTCTTGGCAGACCCCGAAGGGAGCCTCTCGGGGCGGACTCGCACCATTACCTTCTCGCCTACATTAAATATTTGCTCTCGCCTTCGCTTATCTGCATGGGCTTTATAATTATCATTGCTTATTATTATTTGTCGGCGGACCGACTCATGCAAATCATGCAAATGCTGTGCAAATGACTCAGCAGACTCACTAGGGCGGGACTCTAGAGGGCTTGGGACAAGGTCTATAGGTTTCCTAGGGTCGTATCCTGAAACTACGTGAAATGGACTCAACCCGGTGGACCTATTGACTGAGCTATTGTAGGCAAACTCGGCGATCGGCAAATCTAAGTCCCAACTACCTACACGCTCTCCAGCTAGACACCGTAACAGATTCTCTAGGCTCCTATTCACTACCTCAGTCTAACCGTCTGTCTGCGGTTGATATGCCGAGGAAAACCTAAGGATAGTACCAGTCTTGTGCCACAGGGTTTTCCAAAAGTAGCTCATGAACCTCACATCGCGGTCAGACACGATCGACTTGGGTAGTCCATGCAACCAAAAGACATCCCTCATGAATATAGATGCAACATGGGTCGTATCTGCCATCTTGCGGCAAGCAATGAAGTGTGTCATCTTCGAAAACCGATCAACCACCACGAAGATGGAATCGTGTTTCCGCAAGGTGCGGGGAAGTCCGTGAACAAAGTCCATGCTGATGTCCTCCCAAGGGCGATGTGGAACAAGTAGGGGGGTATAAAGGCCGGTGTTCTGTTTATTTCCCTTGGCCGTCTGACATGTACGGCAGTGACGCACAACCCAAGCTACGTCATTCTTGAGGCTAGGCCAGTAGAGACGGTCCTCAACAAGGGCTATGGACTTATCTCGCCCGAAGTGACCGCGGCTCCGCCCGCATGCAGTTCCCAAATCAGGTAATCTCGGTAAGACGTCTGAGGAACGCATAGGCGGGAAGCCCGGTACAGATATCCCTTGTAAATCTGGTATCCCTCAACAGGGTCGGGCGGGTCTCGGGATAGGGCGACATAAATCTCACCAAAGTCAGGGCACGTAGGGTAATCGAGCATCAGTCGCTCAAGTCCCTGCACACTCGCTGTCATCGTCTGCAATAGGGACATGCGGCGACTCAACGCATCGGCCGGCTTGTTCTCAACACCCGCGCGGTGCTTGAGAACGTAATGAAAATCCTGCAGATACTCAACCCACTTCGCATGCCGGTGGCCCAGCTTGCGCTGCGAATCGAGGTAACGGAGGGCCTGGTGGTCGGAATACAACACGAACTCCCGGGGAAGGAGATAGTGTCGTCAGTAACGCAGAGACTGGACAATAGCATAAAATTCTCGATCGTAGTTCGAGTACTTTTGCTTTGCTTCATTCAGCTTCTCACTAAAGTAAGAAACTGAGTGTCCCTCTTGACTCAATACGCCACCTATACCGATACCAGACGCGTCGCAGGCGACCTCAAAGGAGCGACTGAAATCTGGCAACCTCAGGACGGGAGCTGTCGTCAATCTCTCCTTAATCTCCTCGAAGGCTCTAGTGGCTGCGGGGGTCCACTGAAACTCTCCCTTCTTGAGACAGCTCGTGAACGGGGCCATGATCGTGTTGAACCCCTGGACAAACCTCCTATAGAAGGTGGCAAGCCCGTGAAAGCTACGAGTCTCGTGGATATTCCTAGGTACGGGCCAATCTCGAATAGATTTGACCTTCTCAGGATCCACGGAGACTCCGGTGGAGGAAATAATAAAGCCGAGGAAGTGGACGGACTCGGAAAGAAAGGCGCACTTCTTCAGGTTCACATACAGTTTCTCTTGGCGGAGGGTGCCAAAGAGAAGTCTCAGATGATCGAGGTGAGCGGCCTGAGTCTGGCTGTAGACTAATATGTCATCAACTTGCCCATGTAGGGCTGCAACACCTGCGTCATAACGCGCATGAATGTGCTCGGGGCATTGGATAGCCCGAATGGCATGACTAGCCACTCATAAAGACCTATTTTTGTAGTAGCCGCTACCCAGGTTACTGAGGACGCCCCAGTTGATTTCCCACTCGCGGTGCGTCCCCTGTTAGGCGAGTTTGCGGATATTATGCCAGACGAGCTCCCCGATGAGCTGCCTCCCCCTCGGGACATTCAGCAAACAGGTCGGTGGAACACGGTGGATACTGAGGAATCGGAAAACCGCAGGTTTCACTGTAGCCAGAGTCGGAACAGGCGCTGAAGTCCTGTAGCAGTCGGCTGCTATACGGGTTCCTGGATGGATTCTGAAGGCTGAAACAAGATCTCGATGGGTGGAAAATGAAGGTGGGGGAAAGGGGCTACCTTGGGGGGAAACTTGGCGGCCTAGGAGTCGTCACCTAGGGTTCCACGACGTCGGCACCGGGGAGGGATTGCTGGAATCCGGGAATAGATCTCTCCAAATTCTGCAATATCTTGGAATCAGCCTCCTAGCATCCTATTTATAAGAAAACATAACTTAGGGCATCCCCATCAACGACTATGATTGGCCGGTGGGTTAGTCCTTGAAATACATCAAAATAAACTCAAAAAAAATAAAGTAATATAGTGATTTGACTCGCGACGACGTCCCGGACGCAATCGCGGAGTCCGATCGGCGATCCGATCAAGTCTTCCTGCGCGAGTACATGTATGTGGGCCCCGCCTTGCGGCGAGTTCCTCCAAATGCATCTGATGGCTCCCCATCACTAGATGCAACAAATAGATTGCACTATAAAAAATATATTCTACGAATCTTCTTAAGGAAATTGGCTTATTTGGAATTAAGCCAACTCATATACCTATGTCTATAAGGGTTGGTAATCTTTGGGATGACACGTGCTCTTCAAAATGTCACTTGCTACATGCATATTGTTGGCTAACTCATTTATCTCAGTCACAAAGCGACACATTGCATTTAAAGTAGGAAAAGTGGGTCAATTTATGCATAATCCTAAAGAATGTCATTGTGATGCAACCATGAAGATATTAAAATACATCAAGGTTCTCTTGGTAAAGGACTCTGGTTCGGGAGAAATGACCACTTATGTGTCAGAGTATATTCTAATACTAGTGATGCAAACGACAATGCAAATATGAAATCTAAGTCAGGTTATTGTAGTTTAGGGGGTAACCTGAGTACACGGTGAGGTAATAAACAAATTGTTGTGTTTAGATCAAGTGCAAAAGCAGAGTATCATGGAATGACACAGAAAACATGTGAATTGAAGTGGCATGGAATCTTTCTTAATGACTTGGAATAAATTTACAATTAACCTATATCTATGTATTGTGACAATAATAAATCCATTTACATGTCTAAAAATTCAATGTTTTATGAAGAAGAAAGTATATAGAAGTTGATGGTCACTTCATTTGATAGAAAGTAATCAATAGGTGTATATGCACTCCTTAAGTAATATCAGATAAAAATTTGGCTTATATATTCTACAAATCTCTCTCTAATTTTTTTTTCAATATATGTAACAAGCTGGGCATAGTTGATATATATGCTACAGTTTGAAATTGATGTTAAGGCCTAGACAAAAAAACACATTGAGCCCAAGTGCATTTCCTCCGTCTCTAGTTTAGTCTCATATCTCTTTTGAAGATTAATTGTCCCCCCTTTGTAATACTTGTATATATGAATGAATAATAATATTTTGTGCTTCGACAATCTCCAACAATATTGCTATTCTTCTGTATAAATAAATTCATCACACTTCATATAATAATAATATGGAACGATAACAATTGTTATATTCCTTTTTCATTTTAAAGACACCTATCTTTAAATAAAATTTCCTCACCCAACACAAAAATATAGATGTAGTCTAATATTAAACTAGATATGTTGTGAAAGAGAGACTCACGGGTATTTTAGGATCAAGCTTTCCACCACCTACAAGACCTCCATTCTGAAAATTTTGGGGGAAAACATCAGATCCAAATTTGTGGTCTGTCACTCTTCCAGGAAATATCCTTCTTGTTCAACATCAATGCTTCACCATTCCCACGAGTAAAGCTATATGTATCATTGAACAAACTCCAGGCAATAAGACCACAAGGGACAATAGGAGTCCCATCAGAAGTAGTCTTCTCGAGGTCACAACCACTAGTCTCATATGCTTTGCTCTTGTCCCTTAACTGCTGATCATTACGGCTCTTGACATACCTGAAATCATGTTTCTATTAAGGAGAAAGGTATATTTTTACATAAAATTCAGAGAAGAATATAAATTGGAGTAATACAAATGAAAATATTAAGATGATTGTGAGGCAAAACTTGGAAGTATACTTTAAATAATGATTATACTGAAAGAATAAGAAGTGAAATCTATTCAGGTAATTGAAAGCAGACTTAGGTAGTTTGCGCGTGTACAATAAAAGGAAGAAAATGTACTGGTTAGATGAATATTAAAAAGGTAAAGCAGAAAAGATTAAGGATAACATAGATAAATTTTGTTCAAAATAGTTTATGAATAATATGTTTAATAACCCAAATAACTCAATAGGAACAAATGCAAAATTAAGATTCGGAAAATCGAACATAAGGAGTTGGGTTATGAATGATGATGATGACAAAAAGTAACACGTGAAACGATTTTGAAGGATGATCAATGAAAATATATAAATGATGAACAAAATTTGAAGTTAAGGTGTTGACTGACTAGATTAAAACAAGTTATAAAATATCTTAACCTAGTAAAGAATGCCAAATAAAACACTGCTGACTTGTATTTAATTATATATATATATACATCTGTGTGTGTACAAGAGCAAAAAATGAGATTTGCGGAGATGAGAATGCTTTAGATGGATGTGTGGGCATGCGAGATTGGATAAAATTAGGAATGAATATATTAGGGAGAAGACAGGAGTAACACCAATTGCAGAGAAGGTGCAAGAAGCTCGACTTAGATGGTTTGGACATGTACAAAGGAGACCATTAGAGGCAACTGTTAGACGTTGTGAGAGTCTAGTCACTGGGCATGTTAAAAGAGGGAGGGGTAGACCAATAAAGACCTAGAATGAAACTATAGGAAAGACATGATGTACTTAGGCATTAGTGAGATTATGACAAAATATAGGGCACAATGGCGACAAAGGATCCATATAGCCGACCCGACTATAGTGAGATTATGGCAAAATATAGGGATAAAGGTTTGAGTGTTGTTATATATCTGTCAATGAACTACATTGCTGATTGTTAAAAGTTAAAATTGAAAAGATTTGCATGTACCTCCGATGGTTTTGATAGAAGTTGTCGATCTGGTAGTAGACGTAAATAGGCTTATCCATATCTTTGGTCACCTGCAACAGATAAGTCACACTTTAGCCATACAATTTGTCGAATATTTTGTTTGCTCTAAAGCTGGTACTGGAGTACAACTAGAGACCTTTCTAAAATTAAGAATGAAAACACTGTATAAAATATTTGATTTAATGCTATCTTATGCAAGCAATGTAATGTTATGAAACTATGAATTACTATCCATAGTTTAAATTGCAATAGGAACTCTACATCAAACATTGATTATCTCTTTCTTTTAACTATTATTACTATCCACCTGTTAGCTGGTTGATGACAGAAAACTAGATGTCATCAAAATATGAATTAGGTTTCGTTTATGAAACTATTAGTTAAGTATGTCAGTGAAACAAACAGCTAACATATACCAATAATACGACATTACACAACAGTTGCCAGCAAACCAAACATCCTTCAAGATTAAAGGTATTCAAATTGTTCTTATAGATACTTTAACTTCAGTTCATTTTATCAGTAGGAAAATCCTCCAATTCCCCTAAGGCCCAACCCATCAATCACTAGAAACTGTCACTATAATAGTATAATTGCATTCCTGAAAGAAAAAAAAATTTGACAACACATAGACAAATTAAAAAATATCTGCATTTTCAAATCAAAAAAATTGAAGATAAACTTTACAAACTATTTTATTTACAAGACTTACCTTCAGTACCCGAGTGCAGGTGTTATGCACGTACTAGGGAAGAAGAAGAACTAGAGGAAGAAGATAGAAATTAGGGTTGAAAAGAGGGAGGAAGGAAATACCTTGGATAATTCTTGCATACTCCAAAAGAGAGGGGTCCGGGTATATATAACCCGGGACCCAAGGCCGGCCAACCGGGGGGCCGGCCGGCCCCCATGGGGCTGAACCAAATGTGGTTCAGCCCCCCTTGAGCCGATCTTTTAAGAAGAGGGGGCTGAACCCATTGGTTCAGCCCCGTTGTTGCCTTGCACGCGCCGTTGCCGCCGCTGGTAATGTTGCCCAAATAGCCTAGCCTCGTTTGGAGGCTTAACATTCCCGTCCCCATCAAAAGCCAGCTTGTCCTCAAGTGGGTAATCAGGGTAAAGCTCCCGGAACTCCAGCAAGTCCACCCAAGTATTTTGCTCCGCGGAGAGATCCTTCCATTTAATCAACAGCTCTGGACAGTACACTGTGCCTCGACGTTTCCACTTGATCAATAGTACATCGGCCGGAATGGGGCGAAGCTCGCCGCCCGAAGTAGCCTCGGGCAGCACGGGAAAGACCGGAACAGCCTCACCTAGCTTACGCTTCAACAGCGAAACATGAAAGGTAGGATGAATCCGTGAGCCCTCGGGTAATGCCAAGGTATACGCAACTGGCCCGACCCGTCGCGTGATCCGAAAGGGTCCATAGTAGCGGGGTGCCAGCTTCTGATTTGTCCTCTGGGCCACAGACAACTGCCGGTAAGGGCGAAGTTTGAGGAAAACCTCATCCCCCACCTGGAACTCTCTGTCCGTCCGATGTCGATCTGCCTGTGCTTTCATACGATCCTGTGCCGCCCGAAGATTCTCGCGCAAGGTGGCGAGGGTCCGATCACGATCACGGAGTGCCCGATCAACGGCAGCCACGGCGGTACTGCCGGACTCATAACTGCTTAAGGAGGGAGGTGGCCGACCATAAACGACCTCAAAAGGGGTGAGTTTGCTAGCGGAGTGATACAAAGTGTTGTAGCAGTACTCCGCCCAATGTAACCAACTGGCCCATGTCCTTGGCTCATCCATAATAAAGCAATGAAGGTACGTTTCCACGCCCCGATTTAAGACTTCCGTCTGGCCATCGGTCTGGGGATGGTGAGCCGTACTAACACGCAATGAAGTCCCCTGCAAGCGAAAGAGTTCCGTCCAAAATCTGCCAACAAAAGTCGGGTCCCGATCGGAAATGATCGCCCGGGGAATCCCGTGCAAGCGAACAATCTCCCGAACAAATAAAGCCGCCACAGACTCACCTGTGTAAGGATGGCTCAGAGCCAGGAAGTGCCCATACTTGTACAACTTGTCCACCACCACTAAGATAACTGTTTTACCCTGCGACTTGGGCAGCCCATCAATGAAGTCCATAGAAACCGTATCCCAGATTTGATGCGGAATCTCCAAGGGGGTGAGTAGCCCAGCTGGAGAAGTAGTCTCATATTTCTGCCGTTGGCAGACATCACATTTCTGAACAAACTCCTGAATGTCACGGCGCATCCCTTTCCAAAAGACATTTGCTCAAGCCCGCTGGAGAGTGCGAGAAATACCCGCGTGACCGCCCGTCGACGACGAATGGAACTCATGCATCATCACCGTCCTCCAAGCTGACTGCCAAGGAATGACCACGCGTCCCTGATAATATAGCCGGTCATTTTGTAAGTGATAACCCGGGGTCACCTCCCGAGTCTGCCGCAGGTTCTCGACAATGACTCGTAACTCGGGATCTCGCTGCACCTCCTCCTGAATCTCATCCATCGACTCCAACTGTGGCATAGAAATGTGCGCCAAGGCCCCCACTGGTAAGCGCGACAGGGCGTCAGCCACCCGATTGTCCTTCCCCGGTCGGTACTCGATCTCATAATCATATCCCAGCAACTTAGTGACCCACTTCTGTTGAAGGGGGGAAGAGATCCGCTGGTCGAGAAGGTGCTTCAAGCTCTGATGATCTGTCCGTATTTTAAAACGATGTCCCAGCAGGTATGGCCGCCATAGGGCCACCGCATGAATAACCGCTAGCATCTCCTTTTCATACACCGATAGGCCCAGTGTTCGTGGAGCCAAGGCCTTACTGTAGAAAGCGATCGGCCGGCCCTCCTGCATCAAGACTGCTCCCATGCCGACGCCAGAAGCATTCGTCTCGATCACAAACTCCTTAGTGAAATCGGGAAGTGCCAGCACTGGAGTCATCGTCATCGCCCGCTTCAACGCCTGAAAGGCGGTCTTGGCTTCATCCTGCCACGAGAAAGCATCCTTCTGAAGCAGTTGCGTAAGTGGCCGAGCAATCTTCCCATAATCCCGTACAAAACGCCGGTAGTACCCAGTGAGGCCCAAGAACCCCCGCAGCGCCCGAACGGTCAGAGGCCGTGGCCAAGAAAGCATACTCTCGATCTTCCGTGGGTCGGCTTTCACCCCATCCGCGAAAACTAGTTGCCCCAAGTACTCCACCTCCTGTTGTCCAAAAGAACACTTGGACCTCTTAGCATAGAGCTTATGTTGCCGAAGAGTAGAGAAGACCTGAGCCACATGACGTAAATGATCCTCCCAAGTAGCGCTGTAGATCAGAATGTCATCAAAGAAGATCAAGACGAAGTGTCGCAGGAATGACCGAAAAATCTCGTTCATATTGGCCTGAAAAGTAGATGGTCCCCCCGTCAAGCCATTCGCCATCACTAAGAACTCATAGTGGCCGTCATGGGTTCTGAAAGCCGTCTTATGCACGTCCTCCTCCTTCATAAGGATCTGGTAATAGCCGGATCGCAAATCCAGCTTCGTGAATCTAGTCGCCCCACGCAACTCGTCCAACAGCTCCTCAATCACGGGAATCGGAAACTTGTCCTTCACGGAAACACTGTTTAAGGAAAGGTAATCAACGCAGAAATGCCACGATCCGTCCTTTTTAACCAGAATAATTGGGGCTGAGAAGGAACTGGTACTAGGTCGTATAATGCCGGCCTCAAGCATTTCCTTCACACTACGCTCGATCTCTGCCTTCTGCATGTGGGGATACCTGTAAGGGCGAGTGTTGGGCGGCTCCTCCCCCGTCTGGAGCACAATCTGGTGATCACGGAACCGTGACGGTAGAAGTGTCCCCGGTTCCTGGAAAATGTCATCATACTCCTCCACTAATGCCCGCATCTGGTCAGGAACCTCCGTCGGTCTATCCTCATCAGACCTCACCCCCAACAAGACCGTCATCAGACTACTGGACTCCTGAAGCTGCTGTAGGCTGCGAATGGAGATCTCCTTGACCGGAGAAGATCGGAGCCCTTTCAAACAGAACTGGCGCCCCCCCTGCGAGAACTCCATCGTCATCTGGTCCCAGTCAAAGGTCACCCTCCTCAACTGCTGCAGCCACTGCACGCCAAGCACCATATCTGAGCCTCGGATCGGTAAGAGATAGACATCCGTGCAGCCCACATAACCCTGCATCCGAAGCTCCATTGCCTTCAATACTCCCTGGCACTGTAGCTTGCTGCCGTCTGCAACCATAACCTGGAACGCCGCTCCAACGTCAATCACGTGCCCCACCCGCTGTGCCACATCTGGATGAATAAAATTATGAGTACTCCCACTGTCCACCAGAATGGTCACCCTCTCCTGGCGAATCCACTCCGCCAGCCGCATAGTAAGCGGAGGTGGATTGCACCCTTCCATGGCATGTAGGGACACACCCAACTCCGTCAAGTCTAAGTCCCCCCCAGACTCCAGCTCCTCCGGAAACTCGTCCTCCTCCAGCCGCTCCTCCTGATGCAACATAAAGACCTGGACCTTCTGGCACTTGTGTCCCGGCGTAAATTTCTCATCACAATTAAAGCAAAGGTCTTTCTCCTTCCGAGCTTGTAACTCGTTCCAAGACAACCGTGTCACCGTCGGTCGGCCGGCCACTGGGGTCTCCCTCCTGGCCGCAGCCGGTGTAGTAGTGTGCCGTGCCATACCGCGGGCTCGTTGCCTATTTAACTTTTCCTCTTGGATGCGCGCCAAGCTGATTGCGTGGTTCAGACTACGGGGCATGTAGGCATGAACCTCATTGCGTAAGTGATCCTTCAGTCCTGAAACAAAACAGCTGAGGAGTGTCTTTTCTTCCCACTGAACCCTGTTGGCCAACTTCTCAAACTCCGTTCTGTACTCCATCACTGTACCCTTCTGTCGTAGCTTCTGTAAAAGCGCCTCAAAGTCTTCAAACTCCAAAGGCCCAAACCGAGCCGTGAAGCCTTCCACAAACTCCTCCCACGGAACATACTCCCGTCCCCGCAAGAACCACTGTGTCCACTGGAACGCGTCATCCTCCAGATGGAAGGACGCTAGCTGCACCCACTGAGCCTCTGGCACCTCCTGATAGCTGAAAAACAACTCAGCTTTTTGCACCCACTCCAAAGCGTCGCCCCCACTGTACCGAGGGAAATTCATCCGAGTCAACTTGGGAGTCATGTACGGCCTTTGGCCGCGTTCCCCCTCCATTGGGGCCCCATGACGGAAAGGTCCCCCTTCTCCCCACTGCACCCCTCTACCAAAGCCTGGTGGTTGCCCTCTTCCTGCCGGTGGGGGTAACAACCCATCCCGACCTTGCCTCCAAGAAGCTTGCTCGGTAAAAGTCCCAGCCCTTCCGTCAAGACCAGTTGCGAAGCCGCCACCCCTACCGGCCATGTCCAGGCCTGGCGGCCCAAATCCAGCCACTCCGAAGCCACCCCCAGCCATGTCGCAGCCACCCGGACCAACCCCGCCGCCCTGATGGCTCGCCGGCCCCGATCCGAGCCTCACAGGGGCCGCTGATGCCCAGCCGACCCCGCTGGAGCCGCCTGCGGCATTTCCCGCGCTGCTGTAGCCCGCCGGGACGAACCCGACCCCCTGCATGCTCGCCACCCCCGATCCAACCCAGCCAGCGCCGACAGCTGCCGATCCGGGCCCCTGCGTATGCGCAGACCCCGATCCCGACCAACTGATGCCGCCCCAGGCCGATCCGGCCCCTCCGTGGTACGCCGCACCCGATCCAGCCCCCGCCTGGCCCGCAGCACCCGATCCGACGCCCGCAGCCCCCGATCCGGCGCTTCCCGCACCCGATCCACCAAGTCCGGGCATTTTCGACCTATTCCCTGTAGATCCGCCCGGTTCCACCTCCGCCACCGCCTTGCCCTTCAAATTTTGCGCTAATAGCGTCATGATATTGTTCAAGCGGTCGTCGATTCGCTCTTCCAACCTTTGAGTGGACGTTTTGACATTTTCTTCGATGGCGGCTACCGAATCGGTAAGCCCCATCAAATTCTCCACTAGGGTTTCCAAGCGGTCATTCTCCTCTTGCGAGCGTGTAGTCACCATGATGGAGGAAGGAATCCTCTGATACCAATTGTTATGCACGTACTAGGGAAGAAGAAGAACTAGAGGAAGAAGATAGAAATTAGGGTTGAAAAGAGGGAGGAAGGAAATACCTTGGATAATTCTTGCATACTCCAAAAGAGAGGGGTCCGGGTATATATAACCCGGGACCCAAGGCCGGCCAACCGGGGGGCCGGCCGGCCCCCATGGGGCTGAACCAAATGTGGTTCAGCGCCCCTTGAGCCGATCTTTTAAGAAGAGGGGGCTGAACCCATTGGTTCAGCCCCGTTGTTGCCTTGCACGCGCTGTTGCCGCCGCTGGTAATGTTGCCCAAATAGCCTAGCCTCGTTTGGAGGCTTAACAACAGGCTTTGCTAATTTTTGGATTGTGTATGTATCCAATCTTGTCGTCCGCCATGTTTGATGGTACGCATGCAGTTTCATATCGATCAACAATTTCAACAACCTATAGATAAACAACTACATCTGAACCTAACATAAATAATGTATACAAAATGATAGAAGATCCATACTAATAGACATATTACATCATGAGAAGCAAGAAGAGCTGCAACACCGATGGGAACAAAGATGATGCCAACCAAAGTAAAAATAGAGATCACCTACATAAGAAAATAGATCACCTTCATTAGATCGGGCCCCATTATTTCTTAGGTCTCATTTATTTGCTTGAAGTTCTAAAAAAATCACATTTTGGAACATGATGATTGCTGGCTTCTTCATTTGATTAGAAACAATCCTCACAAGCCCAAAGGGTCCAGTCGTTTAGACAAAATTGAGCCCTTGAAATTATAACTGGAGTTCCACTTCCATTGGAATTGAATCTCCAATTTCAATCATGAAGCCCTACTTATGTACAGCCAAAGGGACCCTAAATAAGTAATAATGTAACAAATAAAATGAATGAAAGCAAATTGCTATCTTCAAAACATGTTTTTATCGCAAACAAACCAAATGAACATAAAATCTAATGTGCTATATTAGTTATGTACCATACCCATTGAGGGGTGAGAATAGGTTTGCAAGCTGGAAGTTCTTGTTGTGTAAACCTTGAATCTGAAACAAAGAACAAATATCAAGAATATCAGATTAATATCCAATGAATAGCAGGGGTATCAAATTTAAGCTAGGCGTGAAGAATTGAAAGGTCAATCCAGAAATTAGCAAACCTAACAATAAAAAAAAAAGTGAAGAAAAAAATCATCAAAATGAATTGTTTCAAGCTTGAACTCACATTTAGGTCTTTTGGAATTCCTCCTGGCGTCTGGGACAAACCCAACACCCGAGATCGGCCTCGCCGCAGTAGAACTCGTGCTGCTCATCATCCTCTCTTGGGAGCTCAAAGTTCAATTAAAGTAGCAGATTGACCGCTCCCTAAACTTTTGATGACAAATAAGAAGAATGCTCCGGCTTTAATTAGTACTCTCTGTTATAAAAATTTGAAGTAAGGGTCGCTATAGCGAATTTGTATTATCGAAAAATTCAAAATGAATATAGCAACTAATGAAGTTCAAAGAGGCCGCTTTAACCAATTTATATGGATCTCTATTGGAGTATAAATGCAAAATTATATTTCTAAATAATTATTCTAAAGTAAGAACATGCAATGAACAGATCTTGAACGAAATGGTAACTGAACAGCGAAAATTAATTTATACTGTTCTCGAATTATAGCACGTTCTTCATGATCGCGGGTATTGACAACAATGATGAGGTATTTTTGTCATTATTTTAAATGTCCTCCGACATATCTGATATGTTTCCCGATATGCCATTTTAAGGCAAAAAAATATGTTTTGCTAAAAAAAAATTAGAGCATGTCTTTTTGTTAAATATAGGCCGATATATCTGATTTTTTTCTGATATATCGGCCGACATAACTTTTAAATATATCGTTTGCTATTTAATTTTATGTTATATTAGCAGACTAACATTATATGTTTAAATCGTCTATATATATTATATTATATATATGTTTAAATCAATTACACTATTATTTTGATTTTTAACATTTTATTCTTATAATCATTTTTTATAATATTAAATATATTTTCAAATGTATCATTTTGCATTTGTTAATAATATTTTATCGTATATAATATTTGATTTTATTTTGTAATATAAATGACTCACTTTTACATATTTATTATATATTTTTCTACTTTTATAATATATAATTGTAGTTAGTATACATAAAAATAAATTTTTTTAATAAGATATGAAAATCCGATATTTTAAAATATCTCTGACATGTCTCCGACTTCCGTCATTTAAAAACTCAATCTGATATGTCGATGACATTCAATATTTATAAACTTGATTCTTCTTTATGAAATCTGTGGCGCCCCTAGATGGAGCTAACATACAACGCTACATAAATATGCTGGATGTGAACAAATCATGAAGTTCTGATCAAGTTGCAATTTAGAACAAAAAGTCCACATCAGAATGGAATGAGGTCTAAACATGCATAGAAATTTACACATAAACTGAATATGAGAGGTACCTTGAGGCTCAAGGCTTAAACTCCAGAACAGGACAAAAGGCTAATTTTGCCTTGGAAAGCATCCACCAAAATGAGACTTAGATCCTTTGACAGTTGATCCTGTTGGTGGCCACAGACTGTGCTGCCTGAAACCAGTTGGTGTTCAGATCTGAACGCACAATCCGAGGAAGAAGAACGGGGTTGATCGCCGCCAACTAGCAGATGAAGGACAGCGACTTTGATGCAAAGAATAGGATGGATGGCTGCTCAGTGAAGCCTGCAAGATCTCAGGATTCACTGTTCTTCTTTGAAAACGCCGAAGGGGAAGAAGAGGATCATTGACGATGATAAACTGCAGATCGAGAAAGCCTTCGTGCTTCTCCGGATCCTGGACCGTCGACAGCCCTCCTATTCACGATCTGATCGGCAGTGAACGGGGGGAGAAAAGGTCAGTTATGCCGGCGGAGAGAGGGAAGACTGCGGGGAGAATAAGCGGCGGAGAAACGGAGAACGAAACCCCGACCCACGACGAAATATCGGGCGCATGAGCGCATCAGCTGCTTTTTGCCATTCCGACCTCGCTACAGAGCCATCTCCTGGAATTTTAGGCAAATTTTGAGAGTTTTTTTTGGCATTTTGCATGTCCAAATTATTTTATTTTGATATTTTACATTTTAAATTTTTAAAATTGACATTTTGTCTCCTTAATTATATATTTTCGACATTTTGTACTTCTAAGTAAAAATTAAGTGCTATTTAAGTTCGGATACCGCTCAAAATGTTTATTTTGCCACTTTGCACTATGAACTACCATATTTTGGCTATTTACAAAGTTCTGAGTATTTTGGGTGATGTTCGGACCTAAATGTTTCTTAAATTTCAGCCTTGAGGTGCAAAATGTCAAAAATCTGTAATTATGAGATGCAAAATGCAAAAAATCTGAAAATAGAAGGTGCAAAGTGTTAATTTTAAAAATTCGGAATGCAAAACGTCAAAATAAGGTAATTCGGGGGTAATGTTATAGTCTTATAGACACACCAATATTCATTATTTGAACATTATAAAATAACAAAAAAACACTTAAAACCTCCTATTTTTAAGAGCATTGTTAAAAGCACACATATTGTGGATATTAGCACACCATTGATATTGACACACCACAAAATTTTATTTACAGCCAAAAAATTTATGAGCACACCAACTTGATTTTTTTTAAACTTAGTGAAGCTCCGGCGTCGAAGACTATGGCGTTGTAGCGCGTGAAAACGACGACGTGGTCTCGCGTGAATAGGAGTCGCGAATTAAGGTTACAGGAAATTGAGAACCGGATGGTGTGCTCATAAGAGTTGAACCAAATCTAAAAAAGATATTATTTCAGTTTCTGGTGTGCTAATATCGAGAATAGGTGTGCTCCTAACAATGCTCAATTTTAATTTCTGAAGATCTATAAGCTCACACTCACTATATCCCGTGACCCCTCCCTCCCATCCCGCAAATATGCATCCTTTTGTCTGCTTGAAGAAGGTGCTGGGGTAGAGCCGCCCTTCTGCCTCTCTTCTCCACCAGTGGCTACGAGTGAGAACTGAATCGAGCTTTCTTCGCTGCCCAAAAGGCAAATCTTGGCTCTTTGGAGGACCTCCAATGCAGATCTTCACAAAAGGGTCTTACATTTCCCCATCTTCAGTTATTGGGAAAACAACGACACATCTCCTCTTCATTTGGCATAAGAGAAATCTGCTTAGGAAAACCTACAACCTTATTGCCTCTCAGAAGTACTGGGGGTTGAGTAGGAGGATTTCAAGAGGGATTTGGATTGTTGTCCATCATTGCGGGCCTAAGTTAAATCATCATTCGTTAAGGATCACCTAACAAGCATCATCTGTTTGAACATAAAAGTGGATGAAGTTTCTTAAGTGAGCATTAACGAATAACAATTTAACCCTCGTGTTCATGACCGTCGTCACCGTGCCAAAGGAAGCCTCTAGAGTCTCTCCCACACAGCGCGACTGTAGTTTTCTGTTTTTTGCTTTCATGTACAGTTTTGAAGGTGGCGACCGTAATCTCCTCCCACGATCCAGTGGAGTTTTTGATTCTGTTGTGTACACTTCATCTGATTCGTGGGCATAATGAGTTATATCCATTATTCAAGAGGTAATCCACTGGCTTTACCTTTTGGTTGGGTGATGAAGGCCGAGACTTGTCCACGGATTAAGAGTGGCTTAGTTGCATCTGAGATCTATTGATTACATAGATGTTGTTGGTTTGGTGAATAGTTTTTTTATGCAAATTTTAGTTCCAGCAAAACCTCAAAATACATGTAACGGGTCTTCCATGATTTATGGGAGTACCCACCATCCGCGCCCAATTCATGCGCGATTCCTGCACATGATCCATCCAACATCTCGTGCACAACCAATCACCCGCGGTCGGCCAAACATCATTCGCACCGGGGACGCTATCCCCTGGACCCATGCCCGCTGTCCGGACAGCGGGACCTCCGCTGTGGGCAACCGCCCCCGGACCCCCGCTGTCGTCAGCACCAGATATGTCGGAGGGATTCACACTTCGATTCCTATAAACTCACGTGGGCAAACCTGGTGTGAGAAACAAGAGAATCTATCGGATCAGAATAATAATCAAAATAATCAGCAACGATTGAACAAGCGTCGCCAAAAAATATGGCTATTAAATAAAAATTTTGTAGTGTGCAGTCGAGAAAGGATTATCGAGGGTTTGTGTACGTGTTAGAAATAATGTTTTTATAAAAATAATTTTTAAAATAAAAATTTGGTGTGGGAGAATAATAATTTTGTTTATTCTTAAAGTAATCTTCAGGCAACATTTTTAAAATATTACAAATTAATTTTTAAGAAGACAACATATCATAATTGTTGCTTATATTGAATCCACGTGGGCAACATTTCAAGAATATTTCATATAAGGGATTAGAGAACAGTTTTTGAATGTTGCACAGAAAGTGTTGCTTAAAGATGTAAACCTATTGCAACACTTATAAATTGTTCTCTAACAACGTTTAGGCAACATTTTTATAACTGTTGTCAAGTCAGGTGTTGCTAAAGATTAAAAATGTTGTAATGAGATGAACACTATTCGGGTCTTGTTATCCTGTAATGCCTGCAGGGGTTGAAATCTTTGGCAACTTGATGTGAATAACGTATTCATACATGAGGATCTGAATGAGGTCTACTTGTCTATTCCATCATGTATCACTCCAAGAGGTGCAAAAGGGAAAGTTTGTATACTGAAGAAGGCTATATATGGGCTGAAACAATCACCAAGAGCCTGATTTGAAATATTTCACAAAGTCATGGTGTCTTTTGGTTATCACCAGAGCAATGTTTATCACACACTGTTTATCAAACATAGGACCAAGAAACTCACTGTGCTCATTGTATATGATGATGATATAATCATAACATGTGATGATGTGGAAGAAATCCAAAATCTAAAACTGAAACTGGCCAGAGAGTTTGAGGTCAAGGACCTGGGAAAACTCAGGTACTTCTTTGGTATTGAGGTCGCAAGATCCAAGCAGATAATCTTCATCTCTCGGAGAAAATATACTCTGGACCTCCTTGAGAAGGTGAGGATGAGTGAATGTAGACAAGCTGACGCCCTGATTGAAGCAAACCACTTATGGGGCATAATGATGGGGAGGTGATTGAAGACATCCTTGAGTTTCAGAGATTAGTGGGGAGGCTGATCTACCCGTCCCACACTCACCCAGATATATCTTATGTGGTAAGCGTTATCACTTAGTTTATGCATGCTCCGGAGACACATCATATCGATGCAGATTACAGAATTCTTAGGTATCTCAAATCCTCACCGGGAAGGGGTATCCTGTTTGCTCGAATTCATGTCTCAATATTGAAGTTTACACTGATGTCGATTGGGCCAGATCTTTTGCGGATCGACGAACTTCATGATAATGTTCTCTTGTCAGTGGCAACCTTGTTACTTGGAGGAGCAAAATGATTATGAAATTTGAATGAACTGTATAATAATTTGAATGATTGATTATGAAATAAAATGACAAAAATTAAAGATATTCTTGTTGTAGTTTTTTCAAGAAGATTTGAATGTTTATTCTTATATGATATATGACATTGTACGGAGAGCTAGCTCGGTACGCCCGTCAATGGTTTCAGTGAAATTGGTTGGTGTCGTTAGTGCTAGGCATCAAAAAATCATGAGGAGATGAAGGAGGCAGCGAGGTTCTTCAAATATTAAATAATTAACATCAAAATGCAAATGTCATGCATCTTCAATTTCAATTTTGTTGCATCTTCAATTTTGTTAAATTGAAAGATCGCAGCCTCCAAGTATGCTTTCAATCTGATGAAGGTGACCAGGATAATGCTTGCAAGGATTTGGAGAGCGTCGAAGTGAGGTCACATATGCATTTGACAGCCCACAAGAGCGTCAAGGGAGGATCCATGAATTTTAGCTAGGGGGCCCAGTCATCAAGCGAAGCCAAATAAATTTTAAAATAATTTTTTTAATGTAAAAAATATATAGACAGTTTTTTGACAAAACATAACATATATTTTCAATAAGCCAAAAAAGATACAAACAACCATATACATGTCACTTCAATTGTGCACGACAATTTTTCACTTCATAGAATTCATCTATGATACAATCTTTGTCAATTTTCTCCGTTATTTCTCGCTCAAAATATAAAGTCATGTAATTTGCAAGAAATTTATCTTTCATCTTGTTATGAAGTCTCGTTTTAACAAGTTTCATAGCAGAGAATGATCTTTTTGTGGTTGCTGTTGAGACCGGAAGAGTTAAAATGAGACGAATCAATTTGTCAATAAGATAGTAGGTCTTCGATTTTTTTCGCTTCCACCAATTTCTCATACAACTTGGAAATTGCAGAGGCAGAGAGGGGTTGTTGATTTTTAGGATGAATTTATACATGAGCAAGGGATAAAACAAAAGACGAAAATAATCCTCATAACAGAAACGAGAAATACATGACTTGAAGACATAATATTAAATATAACTTCAGCTCAATTATCATCTCAAGATTTTCTATTTAATATAATATATATTTAATTTACTGTATTATATATTATTTTTTATTTTGACTTTAATTTTATTTCATTGTAAATTTTAAAGATGATGCAATTAAAAACATAGAATTTTTTTGACGGTTATGATAAATTTGATGGTATAACATCAATTCACCTTTTTAATAGTAATACATGTATGAAATACTATCAGTTCAAACAACTTTGCAGTGACTAAAACGAACAAAAAACTCACCCCTTCCAGCAGTGGATGTGTATCTGGAATTTCATATCTGAAAAATTCTAACAAATTCGATGTTAGCATGAAATAACCATAGCAATTGACCCAAATATATTTTGATCAGGCCTTGCAATTAATTATTAGTACTTAGCTTTGTATTGACCAAGCAGATTTTTGATACTAACAGCTGACAAAAGTACAAACATTACACATACATGCATATATATATGTATATGTATATGTATATATATGATTTTAAAAAGAATAATATACATACATAAATGCATGTAAGGATGCATGAATGCATACATATGTGTATTAAGATAGAATTAACATATACGCTTGATGCTCTGTCCGAAGGCGGCTGACATTCTTCAGCTTAGGCATTAGGATGGAAGTAGCTTCTGAGGTTAAAGTCACTAAAGCTTTTGAAAAGGTCTCATCTTGGAGCTCCATATTTTCTTCTATATAGTTCCGAAGATTCTGCATACACTCTGTAAAAGTAAGTTTTATCGTAGGAATTTCTTCGAGATTTTCATAAAATGAATCTTTTGCTGCGCTTTCCAAAGATTCTTGACATTCTGGCTTTGGTGATGTTGGTTCTTTGATTATAAGCTCACCATTATTCTGAAAGGCAGGTTTCTATGAATATAAGCTCTCTTTGATTTGAGGAAATGTTGTCTGATTTAGGAAGACACCAGCGCTTTCATTAGACGCGATTGGAGAAGTTAAGCTCAATAAACTTTATCCCCTAGAGCTAGAAGGGCAAGCCTTGCACTGCATCAAAAATTTTCTTTAACAAATGAAACTAAATTATTAGGCAACCATCCATAGAATTAATTGAGATTATTGGTTATTTACATTTCTTTTAAATAGATTTGATAAGCTTATACTTCTAAGTCATTTTGATGTGAATATTGTAACACAATCAGCCTACTTTATGGAAATTTTATATTTAGAAATTAAGTTTGGCGAGCTTTTGAGATATGATTTATCTATAAAGCACTAATTTGCACATGGAATTGACACAAATTGACAATGTTAAGATGAATTTATTTATTTGCGGATTGCTAGAATAAACACAACTAAAATAATACTTTAGAGGTACAGGACAATTCTCTGTGGATAGCTAGGTAGATATTCTAATGCAAGCATCATCAGGTAATAGACAAAAAACAAATGATTTACATAACAAAAAAATTTCATCAAGAAATTGAATTCACAAATCTTTGAGATTTTGTGTGTACATAAGAATGTGAAATATGCTAACAAAAGCTATTGAATTTTCAAACAATACTTTATGTTATGATGCCTTGAAATAAACTTCCCAAAATGAAAAATATTTGTGTATACATACCTAGCAAATGTACTTGCAAAATGTCTGCATTCTCCCCTCTGCCACATCACCTAATTCCATGTTCATGCTGATTTGAATTGCATCAACACTCATGCATTACCTTTTTAAAGGTAATCATCTGATAGTGCAGCTCATACCTACATAGCCAATGAAATGGTTAAGCCGACTAATTTTTGTTTTGCATCTTAATAAGAATTAAAACTAGAAAATTGTTTATCAAGTACTTTATAAGAAAATTCTGTAAGTTAAAGTAGATACAATGTGCATTGGTCGAGCTTGCATAGTCGAGGCCAAAGGTACTTCTGAATGGTGGCCAACACGGGATACCTATTTAAGAAAAATGGAGTAAAATAAATTCTTATTTTTAGCATTTTTCATTAAACATAATATATGATATGGCCGTATAGTTCCAAAAAGTGTAGTTAAAGAGATTCAGACAATGGCTGTAGAGGAACCCATCCAAGTCGGACACATATGCGACCAACATTTGTGTCGACCTAATTAGTGATGAAGTGACAAGTTATTTTTTAGTATTCATTTAATTTGCCAGAAAATGTGATTCATTTATAAAGAAATATACATGCCGGAAAAGCTGACTGTCGAAGAGTCAAAAGGCGAACACATTCTGCACTCTTCAGCCCCAATCCTTTTATGCTTAGGAGATAGTCCCTGAAAATTAAATAACTTGATTTATTTGTCTAGGAAAATTATTTAAGGTATCATTTATAACAAAAAAATGTCAATATGTGTCTTTAATGGAACAATGGAAATGACGATCACTGGAAGTCCAGCAACCAGCTACACGCAATCTAGGTTAGTGACGTAGGGTCGGTCGTGTGACGGGGATGTGTTGATGCTAATGAAATCCTATGTGTGTAATGAATGCAAGTGAACCCAATTTAAGGATGCATGTAAAGTTTGATTAATTCCAGAATAAAATGCTAGGGAGTAAAATTACGAAGTTAAGCAAAATCACTATAATATAAACTTTAATTTTCAATGTACAAACAATGTCATGCTCCCTTTCACTAGAAGTTGCTATCCACTATAAATTTCACAAAATGTGAACTTATTAAATTAGGGAAAATGCAACAATAACACAACAAGATTAGTTCACAAGCAATTACAAACGTATTTATCCAATACTGAATAAAGAAAGAAATAATGTACTACAAAAATACTCACAAACAAAATTGATTTAGTAGCGGATAGTTGAAGGTGAGTTGTTGTTGTGTGTAGAGGCAGGGAGGGGTTACTGATTTTTAGGGTGAATTTATACATGAGCAATGGATAAAATAAAAGATGAAAATAATCCTCATAACAGAAATGAGAAATACATGACTTGAAGACATAATATTAAATATAACTTCAACTCAATTATCATCTCAAGATTTTCTATTTAATATAATATAGATTTAGTTTACTGTATTCTATATTATTATTATTTTTTATTTTTTGTCTTTAATTTTATTTCATTGTAAATTTTAAAGATGATGTAATTAAAACATAATTTTTTTTTGACGGTTATGATAAATTTGATGGTATAACATCAATTCACCTTTTTAATAGTAATACATATATGAAATACTATCAGTTCAAACAACTTTGCAGTGACTAAAATGAACAAAAAGCTCACCCCTTCCAGCAGTGGATGTGTATCTGAAATTTTATATCTAAAAAATTCAAACAAATTTGATGTTACCATGAAATAACCATAGCAATTGACCCAAGTATATTTTGATCAGACCTTGCAATTGAATATTAGTACTTAGCTTTGTATTGACCAGATAGATTTTTGATACTAACAGCTGACAAAAGTACAAACATTACACATGCATGTATACGTATATGTATATGTATATATATGATCTTAAAAAGAATAATATACATACATAAATGCATGTAAGGATGCATGAATACATACATATGTGTATTAAGGTAGAATTAACATATACGCTTGATGCTCTGTCCGAAGGCGGCTGACATTCTTCAGCTTAGGCATTGGGATGGAAGCACCTTCTGAGGTTAAAGTCACTAAAGCCTTTGAAAAGGTCCCATCTTGGAGCTCCATATTTTCTTATATATAGTTCCAAAGATTCTGCATACACTCTGTAAAAGTAAGTTTTATCGTTGGAATTTCTTCGAGATCTTCATAAAATACATCATCTATTGCGCTTTCCAAAGATTCTTGGCATTCTGGCTTTGATGATGTTGGTTCTTCAATTATAGGCTCACCATTATTCTGAAAGGCAGGTTTTTGTGAATATAAGCTCTCTTTGATCTAAGGAAACGTTGTCTGATTTAGGAAGACACCAATGCTTTCATTAGATGCGATTGGAGAAGTTAAGCTCAATAAACTTTTATCCCCTGGAGCTGGAAGGGCAAGCCTTGCACTGCATAAAAAATTCTCTTTAACAACTGAAACAAAATTATCAGGTAACCATCTATATAATTAATTGAGATTATTTGTTATTTACATTTCTTTTAAATAGATTTGATAAGCTTATACTTCTAAGTCGTTTTGATGTGAATATTGTAACACAATTAGCCTACTTTATGGAAATTTTATATTTAGAAAATATGTTTGACGAACTTTTGAGAGATGATTTATCTATAAAGTGCTAATTTGCACAAGAGAATTGACACAAATTGACAATGTTAAGATGAATTTACTTATTTGCGGATTGCTAGAATAAACACAACTAAAATAATACTTTAGAGGTCCATGATAGTTCTCTATGGATAGCTAGGTAGATATTCTAATGCAAACATCATCGGGTAATATACAAAAAACAAATGATTTACCTAACAAAAAAAGATTCTCAAAAAAAATTTCATCAAGAAATTGAATTCATAAATTTTTGACATTTTATGTGTACATAAGAATGTGAAATGTGCTAACAAAAGCTATTGAATTTTCAAACGATACTTTATGTTATGATGCCTTGAAATAAACGTCCCAAAATGAGAAATATTTGTGTATACATACCTAACAAATGTACTTGCAAAATGTCTGCATTCTCCCCTCATAGGGCATGCGTTGTAATTGGTTTGTTTTTTTGTACAAAACACCTGCATAAAATTGAAAAATCTCCAAATCACATGCCGCATCACCTAATTCCATGTTCAAGTTGATCTGAATTGCATCAACACTCATGCATTACCTTTCCAAAGGTAATCATCTGATAGTGCAGCTCATACCTACACTGCCAATGAAATGGTTAAGCCGACTAATTTTTGTTTTGTCTTTTAATAAAAATTAAAACTAGAAAATTGTTTATCAAGCACTTTATAAGAAAATTCTGTAAGTTAAAGTAGATACAATGTGCATTGGTCGAGCTTGCATAGATGAGGCCAAAGGTATTTTTGAATGGTGGCCAACACGAGATACATATTTAAGAAAAATGAAGTAAAATAAATTCTTATTTTTAGCATTTTCCATTAAACATAGTATATGCTATAGTCGTACAGTTCCAAAAAGTGTAGTTGAAGTGATTCAGACAACGACTGTAGAGAAACCCATCAAAGTCGGACATATATGCGACCAACATTTGTGTCGACCTAATTAGTGATGATGGAGATGAAGTGACAAATTAATTTTTAGTATTTATTTAATTTGCCAGAAAATGCGATTCATTTATAAAGAAATATACATACCGGAAAAGCTGACTGTCGAAGAGTCAAAAGGCGAACACATTCTGGACCAAGAAACTCACTGTGCTCATTGTATATGATGATGATATAATCATAACATGTGATGATGTGGAAGAAATCCAAAATCTAAAACTGAAACTGGCCAGAGAGTTTGAGGTCAAGGACCTGGGAAAACTCAGGTACTTCTTTGGTATTGAGGTCGCAAGATCCAAGCAGATAATCTTCATCTCTCGGAGAAAATATACTCTGGACCTCCTTGAGAAGGTGAGGATGAGTGAATGTAGACAAGCTGACGCCCTGATTGAAGCAAACCACTTATGGGGCATAATGATGGGGAGGTGATTGAAGACATCCTTGAGTTTCAGAGATTAGTGGGGAGGCTGATCTACCCGTCCCACACTCACCCAGATATATCTTATGTGGTAAGCGTTATCACTTAGTTTATGCATGCTCCGGAGACACATCATATCGATGCAGATTACAGAATTCTTAGGTATCTCAAATCCTCACCGGGAAGGGGTATCCTGTTTGCTCGAATTCATGTCTCAATATTGAAGTTTACACTGATGTCGATTGGGCCAGATCTTTTGCGGATCGACGAACTTCATGATAATGTTCTCTTGTCAGTGGCAACCTTGTTACTTGGAGGAGCAAAATGATTATGAAATTTGAATGAACTGTATAATAATTTGAATGATTGATTATGAAATAAAATGACAAAAATTAAAGATATTCTTGTTGTAGTTTTTTCAAGAAGATTTGAATGTTTATTCTTATATGATATATGACATTGTACGGAGAGCTAGCTCGGTACGCCCGTCAATGGTTTCAGTGAAATTGGTTGGTGTCGTTAGTGCTAGGCATCAAAAAATCATGAGGAGATGAAGGAGGCAGCGAGGTTCTTCAAATATTAAATAATTAACATCAAAATGCAAATGTCATGCATCTTCAATTTCAATTTTGTTGCATCTTCAATTTTGTTAAATTGAAAGATCGCAGCCTCCAAGTATGCTTTCAATCTGATGAAGGTGACCAGGATAATGCTTGCGAGGATTTGGAGAGCGTCGAAGTGAGGTCACATATGCATTTGACAGCCCACAAGAGCGTCAAGGGAGGATCCATGAATTTTAGCTAGGGGGCCCAGTCATCAAGCGAAGCCAAATAAATTTTAAAATAATTTTTTTAATGTAAAAAATATATAGACAGTTTTTTGACAAAACATAACATATATTTTCAATAAGCCAAAAAAGATACAAACAACCATATACATGTCACTTCAATTGTGCACGACAATTTTTCACTTCATAGAATTCATCTATGATACAATCTTTGTCAATTTTCTCCGTTATTTCTCGCTCAAAATATAAAGTCATGTAATTTGCAAGAAATTTATCTTTCATCTTGTTATGAAGTCTCGTTTTAACAAGTTTCATAGCAGAGAATGATCTTTTTGTGGTTGCTGTTGAGACCGGAAGAGTTAAAATGAGACGAATCAATTTGTCAATAAGATAGTAGGTCTTCGATTTTTTTCGCTTCCACCAATTTCTCATACAACTTGGAAATTGCAGAGGCAGAGAGGGGTTGTTGATTTTTAGGATGAATTTATACATGAGCAAGGGATAAAACAAAAGACGAAAATAATCCTCATAACAGAAACGAGAAATACATGACTTGAAGACATAATATTAAATATAACTTCAGCTCAATTATCATCTCAAGATTTTCTATTTAATATAATATATATTTAATTTACTGTATTATATATTATTTTTTATTTTTGACTTTGATTTTATTTCATTGTAAATTTTAAAGATGATGCAATTAAAAACATAGAATTTTTTTGACGGCTATGATAAATTTGATGGTATAACATCAATTCACCTTTTTAATAGTAATACATGTATGAAATACTATCAGTTCAAACAACTTTGCAGTGACTAAAACGAACAAAAAACTCACCCCTTCCAGCAGTGGATGTGTATCTGGAATTTCATATCTGAAAAATTCTAACAAATTCGATGTTAGCATGAAATAACCATAGCAATTGACCCAAATATATTTTGATCAGGCCTTGCAATTAATTATTAGTACTTAGCTTTGTATTGACCAAGCAGATTTTTGATACTAACAGCTGACAAAAGTACAAACATTACACATACATGCATATATATATGTATATGTATATGTATATATATGATTTTAAAAAGAATAATATACATACATAAATGCATGTAAGGATGCATGAATGCATACATATGTGTATTAAGATAGAATTAACATATACGCTTGATGCTCTGTCCGAAGGCGGCTGACATTCTTCAGCTTAGGCATTAGGATGGAAGTAGCTTCTGAGGTTAAAGTCACTAAAGCTTT
Organism: Platanthera guangdongensis; assembly: GCA_039583875.1. Taxonomy (NCBI): domain Eukaryota; kingdom Viridiplantae; phylum Streptophyta; class Magnoliopsida; order Asparagales; family Orchidaceae; genus Platanthera; species Platanthera guangdongensis. Next base: position 177,608,783 of record CM077148.1, read on the forward strand.
TGAAAAGGTCTCATCTTGGAGCTCCATATTTTCTTCTATATAGTTCCGAAGATTCTGCATACACTCTGTAAAAGTAAGTTTTATCGTAGGAATTTCTTCGAGATTTTCATAAAATGAATCTTTTGCCGCGCTTTCCAAAGATTCTTGACATTCTGGCTTTGGTGATGTTGGTTCTTTGATTATAAGCTCACCATTATTCTGAAAGGCAGGTTTCTATGAATATAAGCTCTCTTTGATTTGAGGAAATGTTGTCTGATTTAGGAAGACACCAGCGCTTTCATTAGACGCGATTGGAGAAGTTAAGCTCAATAAACTTTATCCCCTAGAGCTAGAAGGGCAAGCCTTGCACTGCATCAAAAATTTTCTTTAACAAATGAAACTAAATTATTAGGCAACCATCCATAGAATTAATTGAGATTATTGGTTATTTACATTTCTTTTAAATAGATTTGATAAGCTTATACTTCTAAGTCATTTTGATGTGAATATTGTAACACAATCAGCCTACTTTATGGAAATTTTATATTTAGAAATTAAGTTTGGCGAGCTTTTGAGATATGATTTATCTATAAAGCACTAATTTGCACATGGAATTGACACAAATTGACAATGTTAAGATGAATTTATTTATTTGCGGATTGCTAGAATAAACACAACTAAAATAATACTTTAGAGGTACAGGACAATTCTCTGTGGATAGCTAGGTAGATATTCTAATGCAAGCATCATCAGGTAATAGACAAAAAACAAATGATTTACATAACAAAAAAATTTCATCAAGAAATTGAATTCACAAATCTTTGAGATTTTGTGTGTACATAAGAATGTGAAATATGCTAACAAAAGCTATTGAATTTTCAAACAATACTTTATGTTATGATGCCTTGAAATAAACTTCCCAAAATGAAAAATATTTGTGTATACATACCTAGCAAATGTACTTGCAAAATGTCTGCATTCTCCCCTCTGCCACATCACCTAATTCCATGTTCATGCTGATTTGAATTGCATCAACACTCATGCATTACCTTTTTAAAGGTAATCATCTGATAGTGCAGCTCATACCTACATAGCCAATGAAATGGTTAAGCCGACTAATTTTTGTTTTGCATCTTAATAAGAATTAAAACTAGAAAATTGTTTATCAAGTACTTTATAAGAAAATTCTGTAAGTTAAAGTAGATACAATGTGCATTGGTCGAGCTTGCATAGTCGAGGCCAAAGGTACTTCTGAATGGTGGCCAACACGGGATACCTATTTAAGAAAAATGGAGTAAAATAAATTCTTATTTTTAGCATTTTTCATTAAACATAATATATGATATGGCCGTATAGTTCCAAAAAGTGTAGTTAAAGAGATTCAGACAATGGCTGTAGAGGAACTCATCCAAGTCGGACACATATGCGACCAACATTTGTGTCGACCTAATTAGTGATGAAGTGACAAGTTATTTTTTAGTATTCATTTAATTTGCCAGAAAATGTGATTCATTTATAAAGAAATATACATGCCGGAAAAGCTGACTGTCGAAGAGTCAAAAGGCGAACACATTCTGCACTCTTCAGCCCCAATCCTCTTATGCTTAGGAGATAGTCCCTGAAAATTAAATAACTTGATTTATTTGTCTAGGAAAATTATTTAAGGTATCATTTATAACAAAAAAATGTCAATATGTGTCTTTAATGGAACAATGGAAATGACGATCACTGGAAGTCCAGCAACCAGCTACACGCAATCTAGGTTAGTGACGTAGGGTCGGTCGTGTGACGGGGATGTGTTGATGCTAATGAAATCCTATGTGTGTAATGAATGCAAGTGAACCCAATTTAAGGATGCATGTAAAGTTTGATTAATTCCAGAATAAAATGTTAGGGAGTAAAATTACGAAGTTAAGCAAAATTACTATAATATAAACTTTAATTTTCAATGTACAAACAATGTCATGCTCCCTTTCACTAGAAGTTGCTATCCACTATAAATTTCACAAAATGTGAACTTATTAAATTAGGGAAAATGCAACAATAACACAACAAGATTAGTTCACAAGCAATTACAAACGTATTTATCCAATACTGAATAAAGAAAGAAATAATGTACTACAAAAATACTCACAAACAAAATTGATTTAGTAGCGGATAGTTGAAGGTGAGTTGTTGTTGTGTGTAGAGGCAGGGAGGGGTTACTGATTTTTAGGGTGAATTTATACATGAGCAAGGGATAAAACAAAAGATGAAAATAATCCTCATAACAGAAATGAGAAATACATGACTTGAAGACATAATATTAAATATAACTTCAACTCAATTATCATCTCAAGATTTTCTATTTAATATAATATAGATTTAGTTTACTGTATTCTATATTATTATTTTTTTTATTTTTTGTCTTTAATTTTATTTCATTGTAAATTTTAAAGATGATGTAATTAAAACATAATTTTTTTTTGACGGTTATGATAAATTTGATGGTATAACATCAATTCACCTTTTTAATAGTAATACATATATGAAATACTATCAGTTCAAACAACTTTGCAGTGACTAAAATGAACAAAAAGCTCACCCCTTCCAGCAGTGGATGTGTATCTGAAATTTTATATCTAAAAAATTCAAACAAATTTGATGTTACCATGAAATAACCATAGCAATTGACCCAAGTATATTTTGATCAGACCTTGCAATTGAATATTAGTACTTAGCTTTGTATTGACCAGATAGATTTTTGATACTAACAGCTGACAAAAGTACAAACATTACACATGCATGTATACGTATATGTATATGTATATATATGATCTTAAAAAGAATAATATACATACATAAATGCATGTAAGGATGCATGAATACATACATATGTGTATTAAGGTAGAATTAACATATACGCTTGATGCTCTGTCCGAAGGCGGCTGACATTCTTCAGCTTAGGCATTGGGATGGAAGCACCTTCTGAGGTTAAAGTCACTAAAGCCTTTGAAAAGGTCCCATCTTGGAGCTCCATATTTTCTTATATATAGTTCCAAAGATTCTGCATACACTCTGTAAAAGTAAGTTTTATCGTTGGAATTTCTTCGAGATCTTCATAAAATGCATCATCTATTGCGCTTTCCAAAGATTCTTGGCATTCTGGCTTTGATGATGTTGGTTCTTCAATTATAGGCTCACCATTATTCTGAAAGGCAGGTTTTTGTGAATATAAGCTCTCTTTGATCTAAGGAAACGTTGTCTGATTTAGGAAGACACCAACGCTTTCATTAGATGCGATTGGAGAAGTTAAGCTCAATAAACTTTTATCCCCTGGAGCTGGAAGGGCAAGCCTTGCACTGCATAAAAAATTCTCTTTAACAACTGAAACAAAATTATCAGGTAACCATCTATATAATTAATTGAGATTATTTGTTATTTACATTTCTTTTAAATAGATTTGATAAGCTTATACTTCTAAGTCGTTTTGATGTGAATATTGTAACACAATTAGCCTACTTTATGGAAATTTTATATTTAGAAAATATGTTTGACGAACTTTTGAGAGATGATTTATCTATAAAGTGCTAATTTGCACAAGAGAATTGACACAAATTGACAATGTTAAGATGAATTTACTTATTTGCGGATTGCTAGAATAAACACAACTAAAATAATACTTTAGAGGTCCATGATAGTTCTCTATGGATAGCTAGGTAGATATTCTAATGCAAACATCATCGGGTAATATACAAAAAACAAATGATTTACCTAACAAAAAAAGATTCTCAAAAAAAATTTCATCAAGAAATTGAATTCATAAATTTTTGACATTTTATGTGTACATAAGAATGTGAAATGTGCTAACAAAAGCTATTGAATTTTCAAACGATACTTTATGTTATGATGCCTTGAAATAAACGTCCCAAAATGAGAAATATTTGTGTATACATACCTAACAAATGTACTTGCAAAATGTCTGCATTCTCCCCTCATAGGGCATGCGTTGTAATTGGTTTGTTTTTTTGTACAAAACACCTGCATAAAATTGAAAAATCTCCAAATCACATGCCGCATCACCTAATTCCATGTTCAAGTTGATCTGAATTGCATCAACACTCATGCATTACCTTTCCAAAGGTAATCATCTGATAGTGCAGCTCATACCTACACTGCCAATGAAATGGTTAAGCCGACTAATTTTTGTTTTGTCTTTTAATAAAAATTAAAACTAGAAAATTGTTTATCAAGCACTTTATAAGAAAATTCTGTAAGTTAAAGTAGATACAATGTGCATTGGTCGAGCTTGCATAGACGAGGCCAAAGGTATTTTTGAATGGTGGCCAACACGAGATACATATTTAAGAAAAATGAAGTAAACTAAATTCTTATTTTTAGCATTTTCCATTAAACATAGTATATGATATAGTCGTACAGTTCCAAAAAGTGTAGTTGAAGTGATTCAGACAACGACTGTAGAGAAACCCATCAAAGTCGGACATATATGCGACCAACATTTGTGTCGACCTAATTAGTGATGATGGAGATGAAGTGACAAATTAATTTTTAGTATTTATTTAATTTGCCAGAAAATGCGATTCATTTATAAAGAAATATACATACCAGAAAAGCTGACTGTCGAAGAGTCAAAAGGCGAACACATTTTGCACTCTTCAACCCCAATCCTCTTATGCTTAGGAGGTAGTCCCTGAAAAATTAAATAACTTGATTTATTTGTCTAGGAAAATTATTTTAGGTATCATTTATAACAAAAAAATGTCAATATGTGTCTTTAATGGAACTATGGAAATGACGATCATTAGAAGTCCAGCAACCAACTATAAACAATCTAGGTTAGTGATGTAGGGTCGGCCGTGTGACGGGGATGTGTTGATGTTAATGCAATCCTATGTGTGTGTAATGAATGCAAATGAACCCAATCTAAGGATGCATGTAGAGTTTGATTAATTCCAGAATAAAATGCTAGAGACTAAAATTAGGAAGTTAAGCAAAATCACTATAATGCAAACTTTAATTTTTAATGTGCAAATAATGGCATGCTCCTTTTCACTAGAAGTTGATATCCACTATAAGTTTCACAAAACGTAAACTTATTAAATTAGGGAAAATACAACAATAACACAACAAGATTAGTTCACAAGCAATTACAAACGTATTTATCCAATACTCAATAAAGAAATAAATAATGTACTACAAAAATACTCACAAACAAGATTGATCTAGTAGCGGAAAGTTGAAGGTGAGCGGTTGTTGTGTGTAGAGGGAGGTAGGGGTTGTTGATTTTTACGGTGAATTTATACATGAGCAAGGGATAAAACAAAAGACGAAAATAATCCTCATAACAGAAACGAGAAATACATGACTTGAAGACATAATATTAAATATAACTTCAACTCAATTGTCATCTCAAGATTTTCTATTTAATATAATATAGATTTAGTTTACTGTAATCTATACTATTTTTTTATTTTTTGTCTTTAATTTTATTTCATTATAAATTTTAAAGATGATGTAATTAAAACATAAATTTTTTTGACGGTTATGATAAATTTGATGGTATAACATCAATTCACCTTTTTAATAGTAATACATGTATGAAATACTATCGGTTCAAACAACTTTGCAGTGACTAAAATGAACAAAAAGCTCACCCCTTCCAGCAGTGGATGTGTATCTGAATTTCATATATAAAAAATTCAAACAAATTTGATGTTAGCATGAAATAACCATAGCAATTGACTCAATTATATTTTGATCAGGCATTACAATTGAATATTAGTACTTAGCTTTGTATTGACCAAGCAGATTTTTGATACTAATAGCTGACAAAAGTACAAATATTATACATGCATGCATACGTATATGTATATGTATATGTATATATATGATCTTAAAAAGAATAATATACATACATAAATGCATGTAAGGATGCATGAATACATACATATGTGTATTAAGGTAGAATTAGCACAGACACTTGATGTTCTGTCTGAAGGCGGCTGACATTCTTCAGCTTAGGCATTGGGACGGAAGCAACTTCTGAGTTTAAGGTCACTAAAGCCTTTGAAAAGGTCCCATCTTGGAGCTCCATATTTTTTCCATATAGTTCCGAAGATTCTGCGTACACTTTGTAAAATTAAGTTTTATCATAGGAATTTCTTCGAGATCTTCATAAAATGCATCTTATGTTGCGCTTTCCAAAGATTCTTGGCATTCTGGCTTTGATGATGTTGGTTCTTCGATTATAGGCTCACCATTACTCTGAAAGGCAGGTTTCTGTGAATATAAGCACTCTTTGATCTGAGGAAACATTGTCTGATTTAGGAAGACACCAGCGCTTTCATTAGACGCGATTGGAGAAGTAAAGCTCAATAAACTTTTATCCCCTAGAGTTGGAAGGGCAAGCCTTGCATTACATTAAAATTCTCTTTAACAACTGAACTAAATTATCAGGCAACCATCTATAGAATTAATTTAGATTATTGGTTATTTACATTTATTTTAAATAGATTTGATAAGCTTATACTTCTAAGTCATTTTGGTGTGAATATTGTAACACAATTAGCCTACTTTATGGAAATTTTATATTTAGAAATTATGTTTGACGAGCTTTTGAGAGATGATTTATCTATAAAGGGCTAATTTGCACAAATGAATTGACACAAATTGACTATGTTAAGATGAATTTACTTATTTACGGATTGATAGAATAAGCACAACTAAAATAATACTTTAGAGGTCCAGGATAGTTCTCTATGGATAGCTAGATAGATATTCTAATGCAAGCATCATCAGGTAATAGACAAAAAACAAATGATTTACGTAACAAAAAAAAGATTCTCAAAAAAATTTTCATCAAAAAATTGAATTCACAAATCTTTGAGATTTTGTGTGTATATAAAAATGTGAAATGTGCTAACAAAAGCTATTGAATTTTCAAACGATACTTTATGTTATGATGCCTTGAAATAAACTTCCCAAAATGAGAAATATTTGTGTATACATACCTAGCAAATGTACTTGCAAAATGTCTGCATTCTCCCCTCATAGGGCATGAGTTGCAATTTGTTTTGTTTTTTTGTACAAAACACGTGCATGAAATTAAAAAATATCCAAATCACATGCCGCATCACCTAATTCCTTGTTCAAGCTGATCTGAATTGTATTAACACTCATGCATTACCTTTCCAAAGGTAATCATCTGATAGTGCAGCTCATAACTACACAGCTATTGAAATTGTTAAGTCGACTAATTTTTATTTTGTATTTTAATAAGAATTAAAACTAGAAAATTATTTATCAAACACTTTATAAGAAAATTCTGTAAGTTAAAGTAGATACAATGTGCATTGGTCGAGCTTGCATAGTCGAGGCCAAAGGTACTTCTGAATGGTGGCCAACACAGGATACCTATTTAAGAAAAATGGAGTAAAATAAATTTTTATTTTTAGCATTTTTCATTAAACATAATATATGATATAGCCGTACTGTTTCAAAAGGTGTAGTTGAAGAGATTCGGACAATAGCTGTAGAGGAACACATCCAAGTCAGACACATATGCGACCAACATTTGTGTCGACCTAATTAGTGATGAAGGAGATGAAGTGACAAGTTATTTTTTAGTATTCATTTAATTTGCCAGAAAATGCGATTCATTTATAAAGAAATATACATGCCGAAAAATCTGACTGTCGAATAGTCAAAAGGCGAACACATTCTGCACTCTTCAGCCCCAATCCTCTTATGCTTAGGTGGTAGTCCCTGAAAAATTAAATAACTAGATTTATTTACCTAGAAAAATTATTTTAGGTATCATTTATAACAAAAAAAATGTCAATATATGTCTTTAAAGGAACTATGGAAATGACGATCACTGGAAGTCCAGCAACCAGCTACAAGCAATCTAGATTAGTGACGTAGGGTCGGTCGTGTGACGGGGATGTGTTGATGCTAATGCAATCCTATGTGTGTGTAATGAATGCAAGTGAACCCAATCTAAGGATGCATGTAGAGTTTGATTAATTCCAGAATAAAATGCTAGGGAGTAAAATTAGGAAGTTAAGCAAAATCACTATAATGCAAACTTTAATTTTCAATGTGTAAACAATGTCATGCTCCCTTTCAATAGAAGTTGCTAGCCACTATAAATCTCACAAGACGTAAACTTATTAAATTAGGAAAAATGCAACAATAGCACAACAAGATTAGTTCACAAGCAATTACAAACGTATTTATCCAATACTCAATAAAGAAATAAATAATGTACTACAAAAATACTCACAAAGAAGATTGATCTAGTAGCTGACAGTTGAAGGTGAGCGGTTGTTGTGTATAGAGGGAGGGAGGGGTTGTTGATTTTTACGGTGAATTTATACATGAGCAAGGGATAAAACAAAAGACGAAAATAATCCTCATAACAGAAACGAGAAATACATGACTTGAAGACATAATATTAAATATAACTTCAACTCAATTATCATCTCAAGATTTTCTATTTAATATAATATAGATTTAGTTTACTGTATTCTATATTATTATTTTTTTTATTTTTTGACTTTAATTTTATTTCATTGTAAATTTTAAAGATGATGTAATTAAAAACATAAATTATTTTTTACGGTTATGATAAATTTGATGGTATAACATCAATTCACCTTTTTAATAGTAATACATGTATGAAATACTATTAGTTCAAACAACTTTGCAGTGACTAAAACGAACAAAAAGCTTACCCCTTCCAGCAGTGGATGTGTATCTAAAATTTCATATCTGAAAAATTCAAACAAATTTGATGTTAGCATGAAATAATCATAGCAATTGACCCAATTATATTTTGATCAGGCCTCGCGATTGAATATTAGTACTAAGCTTTGTATTGACCAAGCAGATTTTTGATACTAACAGCTATCAAAAGTACAAACATTACACATGCATGCATACGTATATGTATATGTATATGTATATATATGATCTTAAAAAGAATAATATGCATATATAAATGCATGTAAGGATGCATGAATACATACATATGTGTATTAAGGTAGAATTAGCACAGACACTTGATGCTCTGTCCGAAGGCGGCTGACATTCTTCAGCTTAGGCATTGGGATGGAAGCAGCTTCTGAGTTTAAAGTCACTAAAGCCTTTGAAAAGGTCCCATCTAGGAGCTCCATATTTTCTTCTATATAGTTCCGAAGATTCTGCGTACACTCTGTAAAATTAAGTTTTATCGTAGGAATTTCTTCGAGATCTTCATAAAATGCATCTTCTGTTTCGCTTTCCAAAGAATCTTGGCATTCTGGCTTTGATGATGTTGGTTCTTCGATTATAAGCTCACCATTATTCTGAAAGGCAGGTTTCTGTGAATATAAGCTCTCTTGGATCTGAGGAAACATTGTCTGATTTAGGAAGACACCAGTGCTTTCATTAGATGCGGTTGGATAAGTTAAGCTCAATAAACTTTTATCCCCTGGAGCTGGAAGGGCAAGCCTTGCACTGCATCAAAAATTCTCTTTAACAACTGAAACTAAATTATCAGGCAACCATCCATAGAATTAATTGAGATTATTGGTTATTTACATTTCTTTTAAATAGATTTGATAAGCTTATACTTCTAAGTCATTTTGGTGTGAATATTGTAACACAATCAGCATACTTTATGGAAATTTTATATTTAGAAATTATGTTTGGCGAGCTTTTGAGAGATGATTTATCTATAAATGGCTAATTTGCGCAAGGGAATTGATACAAATTGACATTGTTAAAATGAATTTACTTATTTGCGGATTGTTAGAATAAACACAACTAAAATAATACTTTAGAGGTCCAGGACAGTTCTCTATGGATAGCTAGGTAGATATTCTAATGCAAGCATCATCAGATAATAGACAAAAAACAAATGATTTACCTAACAAAAAAAGATTCTCAAAAAAAATTTCATCAAGAAATTGAATTCACAAATCTTTGAGATTTTTTGTGTACATAAGAATGTGAAATGTGCTAACAAAAGCTATTGAATTTTCAAACGATACTTTATGTTATGATGTCTTGAAATAAACTTCCCAAAATGAGAAATATTTGTGTATACATACCTAGCAAATGTACTTGCAAAATGTCTGCATTCTCCCCTCATAGGGCATGAGTTGCAATTTGGTTTGTTTTTTGTACAAAACACCTGCATGAAATTGAAAAATCTCCGAATCACATGCCCCATCACCTAATTCTATGTTCATGCTGATCTGAATTGCATCAACACTCATGCATTACCTTTCCAAAGGTAATCATCTGATAGTGCAACTCATACCTACACAGCCAATGAAATGGTTAAGCCGACTAATTTTTGTTTTGTATTTTAATAAGAATTAAAACTAGAAAATTGTTTATCAAGCACTTTATAAGAAAATTTTGTAAGTTAAAGTAGATATAATGTGCATTGGTCGAGCTTGCATAGTCGAGGCCAAAGGTACTTCTGAATGGTGGACAACACGAGATACCTATTTAAGAAAAATGGAGTAAAATAAATTTTTATTTTTAGCATTTTCCATTAATTATAGTATATGATATAGTCGTACAGTTGCAAAAGGTGTAGTTGAATTGATTCAGACAACGGCTGTAGAGGAACCCATCAAAGTCGGACATATATGCGACCAACATTTGAGTCGACCTAATTAGTGATGAGGGAGTTGAAGTGACAAGTTAATTTTTAGTATTCATTTAATTTACCAGAAAATGCGATTCATTTATAAAGAAATATACATATCGGAAAAGCTGACTGTCGAAGAGTGAAAAAGCGAACACATCTGCACTCTTCAGCCACAATCCTCTTATGCTTAGGAGGTAGTCCCTGAAAAATTAAATAACATAATTTATTTGTCTAGGAAAATTATTTTATGTATCATTTATAACAAAAAATGTCAATATGTGTCTTTAATGGAACTATGGAAATGACGATCACTGGAAGTCCAGCAACCAACTACAAGCAATCTAGGTTAGTGACGTAGGGTCGGCCGTGTGACGGGGATGTGTTGATGTTAATGCAATCCTATGTGTGTGTAATGAATGCAAGTGATCCCAATCTAAGGATGCATGTAGAGTTTGATTAATTCCAGAATAAAATGCTAGGGAGTAAAATTAGGAAGTTAAGCAAAATCACTATAATGTAAACTTTAATTTTCAATGTGCAAACGATGTCATGCTCCCTTTCACTAGAAGTTGCTATCGACTATAAATTTTACAAAACGTAAATTTATTAAATTACGTAAAATGCAACAATAGCACAACAAGATTAGTTCACAAGCAATTACAAACGTATTTATTCAATACTCAATAAAGAAAGAAATAGTGCACTACAAAAATACTCATAAACAAGATTGATCTAGTAGCGGACAGTTGAAGGTGAGCGGTTGTTGTGTGTAGAGATTTCGGCTGCAGGAAACAGTGGAATAGCGGGTCTCGATCAAGGAACCAATCAAGATTGTAGTTGCAAATGGGGATGTCCACTAGAAGCAAGGGGGAGATGTGGTAGCATGCGACATGGATAACATGATTATAGAAGAGGAGGGAGGTGGTCAGTGGTGCATCGATTTGCAGTGGAGAAATGGTGATTGGTTAGAATATGGACGTGTGAAGGAGGCATGACGGAGAGGGACTAAGGTAGAATTGTTGTTGCGGCTTGCTCAAGGATCGACGACAGGGAATGAGGCAAGAGGAAGAAACACAGTGGAGGAACGAGGGTATGGTTGTTGTTGCGGCTTGCTGGAGGATTCACAATAAGGGTTGAGTCTTCGTGGCTTGTGATTGCAGGGGTGAGAAGGATGACATAGGTTGAGGTGTCGTGGCTTGCGGATTCAGAAGAGGAAGGGTGAACGACGATGAATAGGAGTGGAATCGTGCGCCCGACGGTATGTATTTGTAGTTTCCGTCGTTCTGTGCGGTTCCAGGCGAGGAAGATGAACAGGGCAAGTGGATTTCGGCGATCGTGCGAGTCGGGAGAGAGAAGTTATAGTGAAAAATTATTTCTCAGGGCTATGATTGAGGGAACGTAGGGCTCACGGGAAATTAAGAAAATAGAACAGGAAAATAAACTAGGACGCCGCACCCCGAAATCTCGCGGCGTCGCACCACGATAAGATTGTCGGTCTGGATTCTCTCATAATACAAGTAAATTACAGAAAAATGAAGCATCCCTCCCTATTTATAATAGGAGGAAGCGATTGGGTATCGAGCGTGAACGAATATGATTGGTCGTTAAGCCCGATGTCCTACATTACTAAATACATGCTCAATAAAAAAAATATAAAATACACATGAGTAATTAAACGACGATCCGGATGCGCTCGCGGTCTCAGATCGCCAATCTGATCAGTGCCTCCCGCGCAAATATATGAATGTGAGCCCCGTCGACTGGTGACCTGTAGCCTGGTGCCTATCTCCATCAGTTAGAGATATAATCGTCACTCATAAAGGATCAAAGAAGCACATTGTTATGCTACCGCTACTCCTACGGACAAGAAAGTGAAATACTTGTGATACTTCTTCGATGTCCTAGTGGGTGTCGCTGCATCCCCCCCCCCCAAATATCCAACCGCTAAACTGGTTGGGCTTGTCCGGTTTGCTTAGGAGGAGGGAGAGACCAAACCGGTCGGTTCAATCTCCTTGGTCTTTGGCCCCTTCCGATGATAGACTGCTCTGAACCGGCTCTGGGTCATATCATTACAGCCGTCTTCGAAAAATTGCTTGTCCTCAAGCTGAAATTCGGGATGTCTCTTTGAACTCATTGTAATACACCCACGTCTGTGCGGACTCACCCATACCACTTCAGTGGATCAGTAGTTGTACGAGGGACTTCACCCGCACTGTCTTAATCCTTGCTTCAAGAATCTTTTCCAGTATCGGTCGCACCTTGCCAAGTTACGTCACAACCGTCAAGGGACTAACATTTGGAGTGTCCCCTTGTATAGCTTTTTTGAGCAGCGAGACATGAAAGGTTGGGTAGATACAGGAGTCCGCCAAAAGTTCCAGAGTGTATGCCACCATCCCCACCTTACTCAGGATTCGGAAGGGCTCGTGGTAGCGGGGTGAAAGCTTATGGTTCTTCATTCCTACGACTGACAACTGTTGATAAGGTTGTAACTTCAGTTTCACTCACTCTCCTACCTCTAAACTTTGCTCTCACCGATGTTCGTTTGCTTGGGCCATATGGTGTTGTGCTTTCTAAAGATTCTCCTTCAACTGTTTTAAGATGTTGTCCCGCCTTTGTAACGTGAACTCCACTTCCGGCACCACGGAGGATCCTCTCCCATAACTCCTAAATGTCGGCGGCACTTTCCCAAACAAGATTTTGAATGGTGTCATCTTGGTCGCCGTTTGGTACGTTATATTATACCAATACTCTGCCCATGGGAGCCATTTACTCCACTGGTGGGGTTTACCTGCAAAAAAGCACCTCAAATATGTCTCCATGCTTAGGGACTCCGTCTGTCAATCTGTCCGGGGGTGGTTGGACGTACTCATGTGTAAGGGCATCCCTGTGATACAGTAGAGTTACTTCCAAAACATGCTAGTGAACACGGTGCTGCGATCCAAAATAATGGAATTTGGTATCCCATTCAGTCTCACCACCTCCCGGATGAAGGCTTCCGCCACAGTCTCTGATGTGCAAGGGTGCGCAAGTGCAATGAAGTGTTCATACTTTGAGAGGCGATCCACCACCACCAGGATGACCGTCTTGCCATGTGATTTGGGTAGCCCCTTGATGAAGTCCATCACGATGCTCTCCCACGTGAGCTCCAGAATATCCAGCGGCATCAGTAACTCTGCTGGAGTGGTTGTGTCGTACTTCTGTCTCTGGCACTCCTTACAGTTCTTCACGTGTTGTGCTACATCCTCCTTCAATCCCCTCCAATACACATTCTTCTTGATCCGTTGATAGGTTCGCAGCATTTCGGAGTGCCCGTCGTTGGGAGTGTTGTGAAACTTATGGAGTAATTGTTGCCTCAGTGGGGATGCTGGTGCCACCACCAAGCGTCCCTTGTAATACAAATGGTCATTAATGACATGGTAGCCCGCTTACGCCCCCATGCCTTCTGCAATATTGGCCAATATCCGACTTAGCTCCACATCAACTAACACCTCCCAATGGATCTCTTCCACTATGCCCAAGACCGGCGCTGAGATAGAGAAAATAGAACTCGTCGGAGGCAAGCGCGAAAGTGCATCGACGACCTTATTCTCCTTCCCTTTGCGGTATTCTATCTCATAATCGTACCTCGGCATCTTTGTTACCCATTTTTGTTGCTCTAGTGATGAGACCCGCTGCTCCAGTAAGTACTTTAAGCTCTGGTTATCGGTTCGTATTTTAAAGTGCCCCCTGATGAGATACAACCGTCATTTGCCCACCGCATATAAGATCGCCAACATTTACTTCTCGTGCACCAAAAGTCCCAACGCATCCCCTGAATCGTCCTATTGTAGGTGTCAAATGTACGTCAGGCCCCCTTCCTGCATTAGCACCGCTCCCAATCTGGCACCCAACGCATCTGTTTCCACTATATACAACTTAGAAGTTTGGTTATGCTAACACCGAGGTCGTCACCTTCAGTGCATGGAACGCAAACTCAGCATCCCTCCCCCAATCAAACATGCCCTTTTGAAGTAATGTCATCAGCAGTTTAGCAATCTTACCGTAGTACTTTATGAACTTTTTGTAGTAACCTATTAGACCCAAGAACCCTCTCAACATATTAATGTTGGTGGGTGTAGTCCAGTCTATCATGCTCTGGATTTTCCTTGGGTTCCGTCGAACCCTTCTCTATTTACCAGATGACCCAGATACTCCACCTCCTGCTGTCTGAAAGAGCACTTAGACATCTTCATGTACCATCTTTTTCCTTGAGAACTTGCAACACCACACTTAGATGATCCACATGTGCCTCCAAACTCGGACTATAGATGAGGATGTCATCGAAGAAGACTAGCTCAAACTTGAGCAACCACGACCTAAATGTTTCGTTCATGACCGCCTGAAAGGTTGCTGATGCATTTGTCAACCTGAAAGGCATCACTAGGAATTCGTAGTGCCCTTCATGTGTTCGGAAAACTATTTTTCTACGTCCCCCACCTGCCTGCAGATCTGATGGTACCCCGACCACAAGTCCAACTTCCGTGAAACACTGAGCTCCTTGTAATTCATCCAAAAGCTCATCAATGACTAGAATCGATGACTGTAACCTCATTGAGCGCTCTATAGTCGATGCGAATCTCCAAATTTCATCCTTCTTTTTCACCAATAGGACCGGAAAGAAAACAGCCCATATTGTGTGTGTGTGGTGTGTGTGTGGTCTCTCTCTCTCCTCTCTCTCTCTCGTCTCTCTCTCTCTCTCTATATATATATATATATGATATATAATATTATATATAATATATATATATATTATATATATATATAATTTATTT